>JAVLUZ010000774.1:0-223970 GCA_036768485.1 Mermis nigrescens
AAAGAATGTGAAAAAATGGATTTGGAAAATCAAAACAAAGTAGTTGTTTTTAGCCGAGTTAGAGGACCAACCTACCTTAGAGAGCATATATAGTTTCCGATAATCTCAGAGTTGAGGGAGAGGTTGAAATCCACACCTGGGCGTGAGGAGGTTCCGGGGTGCGCACCTCTCCAGAAGTCCGAATACCCTTGCCCAGAGACCGAAATATCCCCTCCCCAGAATTAAATTTTTGAAAAATTTTTTGTTTTTTATTTGCAATTTTTATGGTGCTAATTGATAGTGCTCGGCGAGAAACGTTGAAAAATGATGTTTTTTCGCCAAAACCATTTTAAGGCCATTTTTTGACCTTTGAAAAATCTTGCACCCCTAGAATTTTAGTGCCGCTCACCTTTGGTGAAATCCTGAAATTGGCATCAAATTAAATTATATTAATTATTAAATTATATTAAATTAAATTAAATTATAATTAAAATTTAAATTATTAAATTAAATTATTATTAAATTGAATTGAATGCAATTAAATGATTGATTTGAATTACATTAATTTAGTTACATTAGATATTAAATTAAATTAAATTGTATTAATTATATTAAATTGCGGCTAAATCCTGAAATTGAAATTAAGTGGTCTAATATTTTAGCCGTCACTGTCTCTTTGTACGAACCTCGTTGTGTACATTGCGGCAAAGATATCCGCGTGCTGTCCAAAAAATTTTAATTAAGTTCTCAAATTTTATTTGAAAATTAAATGTTAATGAGTTTTTGCTGAATCTACAATTAAGTTGCCTGACTGATAAAGCTAAAATAAGTTGTATTACAAGATCAGGAATGATACAGAGATTGTAATGTGCTAACGCAGTTACCTCCTTTTACAGCTAACTGCCACTGCGATTACGAATCCAATGCAACATCAGAATAAATTATTCATTTTCATATTTGAAGGTACAAAAAAGGAAAAAAAGTAAAAAACAAAAACAAAAAAACAAAAAAAAACAACAAAAAAAAACAAAAACACAAAAAAAAAATAAAAACACACGTAGCTGGCCGTCCTATTTGGGGGGGGCAACACAATTTGGGGGGACTAAGATCAAAAAGGCCGAAAATAGCACAAAAAACGCTTAAAAAGTCCTATTTTGCCAGGATTTTTCTCGAATTCCTGGGGGTCTGAACCCCCCATTCCTCCCCGGAGATACGTGCCTGCTTAATTTGCATAAAATTTTTAAAAACAATGGAGGTCCAAGCAAAAGATGTTTTAGTCCGCTTAAAGATATGTACCCCAGATTGCACAAAAGATTGATTTGGAAAATTTTTAAACAATCCTGAGAAATTAACTTCCGAAAAGCAATCAAATTACCATCACTTTGCCCCAAAGTCTTTGTACGTTGTACAAAGATGGTCCGCCATACGACTCGCAGAGGGTTTGGCGGATCCTCCGACCAAAGTTAGACGTCTTACATAAGCCTACCCCGTGATTTTGACAAAAACTTGCGATTTTTGGCTATTTTTACGTGTTTTTGTGTCATTTTTGGCCAAAGTCGCGTAACTCCCGTTTCTTAAAAACGACCGATGACTTACACAGGCGCGTAGCTGGCCCTCCTATTTTGGAGGGGACCAACACAAATTTTGGCGGGATCTATGCCACGGCTTTTTTTGTATTCGGCAAAGATTTTTCCCGATGTACAAAGCACTTCTTTCGGGACCGTCTTTGTACATGCACAAAGATTTTTGGGAAGAGAAAAATTGCAAAAAAGGTCTATACCTCGAAAAAAATTTCGGCGCTTCGCGCCGAAATATGAAGTAATTGAGAGTTCTATATATCTTTATAATGGCAGAAATTGCATTTCAAAAGTAAAAATGTCGAATTTTTCGGCGCTTCGCGCCGTTTTAAGACGATTCTTAGTGATTTTTGCCCTTAGACACCCAGAAAATTGGCACAAAACTACTACTGAAAAGTCGAAGAACTCTGTCTTAACGACTACTAAAATCGCATGCTGTACCATGTTATAGTACCCAAAATTTTGTGTGTACAAAATTTACAAAGATTTTTAGGAAGACAAAAACTGTAAAAAGGTGTAAAATTCCCAAAATTTTGGCGCTTCGCGCCGAACTGATAAATTATTTGTCCTATATATCTTTAAAATGGCAGAATTTGCATTTAGAATGGAAAAATGTCACATATTTTTCGGCGCTTCGCGCCGTTTTCAGATAATTTTTAGTAATATTTAGCGTCATAAACCCAGAAATTAGCTAAAATACACTACCTAAGATCGAAAACCCTGCTTTACTCACACTAAAAATCGCTACTGTACCATATTATAGTACGCAAAAATTTGCGTGTGCAAAATGTACAAAGACTCTTTGGGGACCATCTTTGTACATGTACAAACGGACCTTGTTGCAAAAAAAACACTGATCTATACCAACAATAGTACCAAATAACGTGTAAAAAGTCCTATTTTTCCGGTTTTTTCTCGAATTTTGAGGGGCGGACCCCCCTCTCCCCATTCCCCCCACAGCTACGTGCCTGGACTTACACCCAAAATTTATAGCCGTTACATGCATGTTTTTAGTGATTAGTTCGACTATTTACTCTCGTTTACATCCAAAAATACTGTATTAGTTCGTTAAATCCTAATAGTTTACTCCACTTGTTGCCATAGTGGACCTTAAGTTCGTTAAAAATTTTAAGGTTTTTCGCCAAAAATCTTCTGACAGTGACTTGAATCTTGGCCCTTGAGGGTTAACTCCCCTCAACCCCCCCTTCCCCCTGTGGAGTTGTCTTTGAGAGCCATGGTTTGTTGCAGCTGAAACTTTGGCCATTGCCCAGGTGAAGCGGCGACCCCCCAGAATTGTCAAGTTTTAAAAAAACGTGCCCTTTTTATTAGGCGTTTTTAGCTCATTTTTGGCTCAAATTCAACGTTTTTTTTTACTGCATCTTTTGCTCAATTTTTTGCAAGTTTTTTCGATTTTTATGTGTTGTTACTTTTTCAAGGAAGAACGGGCGTTGTCAGAAGCGTCAAAAACCGGTTGTACCCTCCAGTTTTTTAAGCCAAAAAAGCACTTTTCAGATTTTCTGTTCGCCTGACTCCCGCACGGGTTACAGGGAAGATGATGGACAGTGGCGTATCCTAGGAGAATTCCCGACGGGGGTTGGGTCGGAAACTGAAATTTACCTAAAAGTGCCAAAATTGTCTGAAAATTCGTATATTATGCTTAAAGTATGGAACTCGGTTTTCGCTGTGTCTCTATAGGGCAGAATTACGCAAAAAAAGGTTGAAACACATTTTCTTATTTTTTCAATGTTTTTTGCGAACAGCTCGCAAAATTAATCGTAGAAATCGACACAAATCGCCAAAAAAACACGTGATAAATCATTGTAAGAATTAGAGCTATTAAATGTCATTAATATCCTGGCCGGGAAAATTTGAAAAATTATGAAAAATTACTCGTCAAAATGGCTAAAATCGTCAAGAAATACACTCTTGTTTTTCGTTGCATCCGAATATTTTTTGACGACAGGAGGAATGGCCGTCCCCACCCCTAGCCCCCTCTAAATACGCCATTTAATAGTGAGAATTACTCGCCCAAGGTAAGTCGTCACTATCTTCCCCAAAAGCCACAAAATTTTCTACGCCAATTTTTTTTGAACAAATTAAATCTTTTTGCCACTTTTAGACATTTTTTGGCTGTTTCACCAGTCATTTCTCAATAATGGCCCTGGTCCAGCCCAGCAAATTTTCGCCGCGCTTCACTGTCCAAAATAATAATGTATGCATTCACATCGTACATACATGCACTTAGCTTTTGAAATGCGATATTGCAGTAGACCGCGCCTTCTTGAAAGATATTCGCGCCATCACCATCAGAATTATAATGGATGGTGCGTCGCGAGCGCCGCGTTACGTCCATGATGCGCCATCATCTCTTTTTCTATTCAGCGCCAATAACCTTCATCATCCCGTCAATCTGGCGATGCGGACGGCGCAATTTAGCTATTAATAGCACTAACAGAAGGAAGCGCGCCAGCATTCACGTGCGCGCTTCCTTCATTGGCGCTATTAATAGCTCAATTGCATAAATCATATCGCCGAATATCAGGATGATGGGGGTTAATGGCGCTGAATAGAAAAAAGAGATGATGGCATGATAGACGTAACGCAGCATACCGGCTACCATCCATTGTGAGGTGATGGCGCGTCATCTTTCATGGCGACCACTGTATCACAAAAAACCGTTTTTATAGGCTATTTTGACCATTTTGATCGTTAAAACGGCAAAAAAAATCGTGAACGTTAAATTTACTGTTTTGGATTTTTGAGGTTGCCCCATGAAACCCAGGCCTTGTGCACCTATGATTTGCATGAGCTATTTTTTCTTTTGCTTCGAACAAATCGATCGCATTCCTCTTAGCTTAAAAATTTTTTGATTGTCCAAAATTTTTCAACAAATTTTCAGCAAATACTTTTGGCCCTCTGCGCCTGTGTATTATTGTATGTCCCTACTTAGCTCAAGTGCGCGAATGCAACACAGCTGAAACAACATCTGTCTGACCTCAAGCTTTATTTGCATTTTTCTGTTTTTTGGCTTCATGCTCTAATGAGGAAGGCCCGAACATTTATATAACAGTTTTCCGAGCAGTCTTAGATGAAATTATCTGTTTACGTATATATAACAGTAATGAGCATAAATAAAACGGCACCCCCCCCCCCCCCCCCCCCCCCCCCCCCCCCCCCCCGACTTGGGGGGCGGGGTGCAATATTTTTCAAAGGTCAAAAAATAGCCTTAAAAATTGTTATGTGGCGAAAAAACACCATTTTCCAACGTTTCTCGTCATGAAAGCCCCTCCTCCACCACACGTGTGATGGATGAGGCGTTGAGCGAAGGGGCGGGGGGGGGCGGCGGCCGCCTCCCCGTGGCCCAAAAATGGTGCGCAAAATTGAGGATTTTCGCGCGATTTTTAGCGATTTTCGGGTTAAAACGGCTAATTTTTCCGCCCAAGTCGAGTCCCGCCCCCCCTTTAGGGTACCGCTCTTCCCCCTTAGAAAAATCCAGGATCCGCCACTGGCGTTGAGGTTATCTTAAGCCTCATCGCGCGGCCGCTAACGGCATATCGCCAAGATAAAAATTATTGTCAATTAAACCCGTAGGAACATGTTTTAATGTTGCTGTAAAGCCGACGAATTCATTATTTGCTAATTTTGTAAATGTTTAACCTTGTTCCATTTGTCCTGCGTACTTTACTTTTCAGTTAGTGTACGTACATAAATTACGTGATACAAAATTATCAGGGGCGGATTTTTAGGTGAGGCTCATTCATAGGTGGGCGGCAGTAGTTCAATCTTCTGAACGTCCTCGCATAGAAATTTTTACAAATTTTTCGTCCTTTCCAGGCACCTAACTGGCCGCATCTATTCGGGACAACGCGTATTTTTGGGGGACTAAGCCCGCGAAGGCAAAAATAGCACAAAGTAACGTTAAAAAATCCTGTTTTCGATTTTCTGAATTTGGGGGAGTCCGAACCCCTGTTCCCCCAGAAGATCCGTGCCTGGGCGTTTCGCGCCAGTTTCGCTAAAATTAAACAGATTAGTGATTTTTCCGAGTAAAATTCTCAGAAGGTTTTAAATTTTTTCAGAAGAAAAGTTGCGCCAAAAGCGATTTTAAATAAAAGTAGTCAATGTAGAACGCCGAAAAATCCTATTGCGCTCGTGAAGGGCATATTTTTCGGTCACGTATGTAGCTGTGGGCGGATTTTTGGGAGTACGAGTATTTTTTGCGAGGTCTCAAAGGAAAACGGTGAAAGTTCCGCGGTACATATTTGAAAGACTGTCTTGGAATGGGGGGTTCAAGCCCCCCCCCAGTGGCGGATCAGGATTTTCCTAAGGGGGGGGGGGGGCCGGGAACCCTGACTTAGGCGGAAAAATTAAGCCGTTTTAACCCGAAAATCGCTCAAAAATCCTCAATTTTGCGCACTATTTTGGGCCAATGGGTTGGGGCGCCCCCGCGCACCCTAAATCCGCACCTGAACTCCCCCCCAGATTCAGAATAATCCAAGAAAAAATATGACTTTATTTTGTGCTATTTTTGGCTTTTTTTTGGGCTTAGTCTCTAAAAAATTGATGCCCCCCCCCCAAAAAAATATGACGGCCAGCTACGTGCCTGTGTCGAATAGATTTTAGCTTACTGTTGAACTAATAATACTAAAATTTTGGGGCGCCGGATTTATTTTTTGTATAGGTTTTGTCTTCTGAAGAGCCCAAGTTTCGGTAAGACATAATGAATATGTCAAAATTTTTTGAGGCCGAGCGCGCAAATTACTTATTTTCCGTATTACTTTTCTTGTAGAGGTATCATTGAGTAAAAATTAGGTCAAACGCAGGGTCAAGTTTGCATATAATGTTTGAAATCGTTCCTGAAAACATTTCGCGCAACTTGTTTTTCGAATACGATGAAATCAAATTATATTTTTAAATTTTCTGAGAAAATTTTCCTTCTTCAGTGTAAAGAGCTTTCTGAATACGCTCAAAACGCCCATTGTTCTTGCCTATATGCCAGTTATTGATAAGTTATCTGACTTTAAAACTTAAGTATCCTAAAATGGAGAAGGCTAGCTACGACCATACATGATCTTAGGGGGGTTTGGGTTTACCCCCACGAAATCATTTTCCCCCCCCCCTCCCCGCAAAAATTTTTCCACCCCCCCTCCCAAATTGGCGATTTTTCAAAAAGTTTCCTAAAAGCTTACCTGGAAATTGGTAGAAAAAGTGTCTTTTTAGGGTTTTTGGCTATCTATTTGCTCAAAATCGCCAAAATCGCCAAATTTTCGGCGCTTCTTGCGCCATATATTCATGTTTTAGGCGATATATTGGTCAATTTATTCGACTTTTTTTTCGAAATTTTTCATAGATTTATGCTCTAGAAGGATATAGTATCGTCCGACATGGCTGTTTTGCTTGCCGGCCATTTTTGGGCCCAAAAAAGGCACTAGGTTTTCACCCCGCCCCCGAGAATTCTCATGCTGTGCATGTATGGCTACAACCACCATTTTTAAGGCAATTTTTTGACCTTTGAAAAAATCTTGCACCCCCCGCCCCACAACTTTAGTGCCGCCCACCTATGATTACGACGACCTATTTTCGACAGTTTTTGGAAAATTTTGGGTACCGCCCCTCATAAAAAATCCTAGATCCGTCACTGTATGTACCCATCGTTTTTTTAGCTCAAAACGGGCTTTTAGAAGAAAAATTCTTGTTTTTTAACTCCGAGAATTCCAATGTTGCGGACAAAGGGTTGCCAATCCCTGGACTGTTATCATACGTGCTTGATTTCTAATGTTTCGCTTAAACGCGAAATTTAAATAATTTAAGCTTTCTAATGAAAAATTTTTTTTAATTTTTATTTTTAATTAATTGTTAGATAATCAGGAATTATCTAAAACTAAACGGAATAAAAAATTGACTGTATAGCCTTAGTAATGTTTTTTCCGGATGGGCGGATGCAACATCCATTTATCAAATTTCCTCTGGAGTCAACAGCAATGGCTGGTCAGTGAGGCTTCACCGTCTGTGGGCATACGAGACCATACATGCACAGCATGGGAATTCTGGGGGGGGATTAAAACTTAAAGTGCCATTTTTGGGCCCAAAAATGGCCGGTACGCGTTAAAAACATCGTTTTTTGGCGTTTCTGACGATACTCTATCCTTCTAGAGCATAAAATCATGGAAAAAATTTCGAAAAAAGTCGAATAAATTTACCAATATATCGCTTAAAAACATGAATATATCGCGCGAAGCGCCGAAAATTCGGCGATTTTGAGCAAATAAATAGCCCAAAACCCTTAAAAAGACACTTTTTCTACCAATTTTTCAGGTAAGTTTGGAAACTTTTGAAAAATCGCTAATTCTGGGGGAGGGGTGAAAAATTTTTTGCGGGGGGTGAAAAGTGATTCTGCGGGGGTGAAACCCCCAGGCCCCCCCCAAGATCATCCGTATGTACGAGACCAAAATTCTAAAGGAGCTGGGCTAACAAGCATAGAGTGGCTGCAGCAGTGATCGGACCGAGGCCCGGCTCGGCCTCGGCAAGCCTCGGCGTTTTTTGGAGCCTCGGCCTCGGCGCCGAGGGCGAAGCTGAAAAGTGCCGAGGCGCCGAGGGTTAAAATCAAATTTGAATAAGTTTAATAGGTCCGTTGAATATTAACTATTTAGGATGCATCTGCAGTACAAAGGCTATTTTCTACCTATGGACTTTTCTTATGGTTTTAGTCGACGTACCCAGTTACACAAAGTTACATACAGCAAAGTGCCAATTTATTATTCATGTGATGACTAAGCTTTAATTCTCATGCTCGCTACATGGACCGGAAACACACATTCTCAAAGGGGGCTGAGGGGGTTGCATTACCCTCCTCTCAGGTACAAGACTAAAGTCACTGTCAAACGATTTTTGGTGAAAACCTTTTGAATATTTCTTGAACCTAACTTTTACTATAGCAAAAGTGCAGCTAAGTATTAGAATTTCCCGAAGTGATAGAGTATTTTTGAATGTAAGCAAAAGTAAATAGACAAACTGTCACTTATGAAACATGCATGGAACAGCTCAAAATTTTCGGGAGGGGCTCCTCGGCATACATGTAAGGGCTAGAAATTTCGGGTGGGAGATTAGCGACTCTAATTCTATGTCAAAAATGGCAAAGCACTTAAAATAGCCAACAAAGCGCAAATTTTCGCACAAAATGGGGAGGGTGGGTCAAAATTTTCTGACGTTGGAGGGAAGGTTAGGGGACGACGTCCAACCCTGGAGTGGGTGGGAAATCCCCAAAGCCCTTCCTGTTACACGTATGGTTTTCGGCTATTTTTATGGGAGAGGGCGTAAATGATTACGAACTTTCGGCCGAAAATCGCAAAAACGCACCTAAAAATGGCCAATAAATGCAGGTTTTGCCAAAAATCAATTTCTGGCTCGTGCATTTTTTGGAGCCATTTTTATACAATGTTTAAATACTTTCTTGGACAAAGTGATATTAATTATATCGTTTTTCAGTATTTTTTAGGAAATTTCAAAAAATTTTTCGGCGCTTCGCGCAAACTGTCGCTAATATACTGTATTTAGATTGAAGCAGAGTGCATTTAACACTCAAAAATCAATTTTTTGTAATCTAGGCATCTTTCTGCAGATTTAAATATCTTTGTATCCATTTATACTGTTTTTAAAAATTTTATGCAAAACAAGTACTATTTAATAACTCAGCACATTTTAGCCGTTCGAAGATAAAATTGACTAATTTATCCTGATGTTGCATTGAATTTCTAAGCACAGTAGTGCTTATTACAAGATTTAATTGGCATATTACAATATCTGCAATATTTCTGATTTGGTAGTACAAGTTGTTTTAGCTTTCTAGTCAAGTTTTATATGTAAATTTCATCAAAAGCTCATAAAAATTTCGCGCTTCGCGCCAAATAATCTTATGAACTATATCCAGGCCGAATTATCACATTTAGGACCAAGGTTTTTTGTATTCGGCAAAGATTTTTCATAATGTACAGAATCTTCTCTGAGACTGTCTTTGTACATGCACAAAGATTTTTTGGAGAGACAAAAACTGTAAAAAGATGTGAAATTCCCGAAAATTTTCGGCGCATCTCCAGTAATTGTTTGTCCTATATATCTTTAAAATAGTAGAATTTGCATTTAGAATGGAAAAATGTCAAATATTCAGAAACCCAGGAATTAGCTAAGAAACACTATCAAAGGTCAAAAAACCCTGTTTTACCACACTAAATCGATACTGTACCATACTATAATAGTACACAAAATTTTGCATGTACCAAAATGTTCAAAGACTTTTGGATACCATTTTTGTACATGTAAAAAGGTATCTTGCACAAAAGAAACACTGTTTAGGACTGCATGCCGGTTGCAGGTCACACACTGGCAGTATGTAAAAATGTGTATGTTCAAAAATATATTTACAGTTCTTGTCACGGAAATTGCAAACGCAGCGCCGCTGTGATTTACTACGATTGACCAACTACAGTAGAACGTAAGCGCTTTTACCGTAGCCACGCGTGTTTGACCATAGAAAGATGCGTTCGTGCGTTAGTAGATCGTAGCTAGCATATTGCGTTATTTGTCACACAAACGATAAAAAGAATTTCAAATCTGCTTTGATTTTTTGCATGCGTGCGTCTCAAAAGTGTGTGCATGCTGCAGGTCCAGTCAGAGAAAAAAGGTAAAAATAGATTGGAATTTTCGTGCATATCATTATAATTCTCGTTTCCTCCATTGGAATCTTATCTAAGAGATTATGGGCATAAAAATGAAAGAAAATAGTATTTCCTGTGTGCGATCAATTGCATATTGCTCTGCCGCAAAAGGGCATTTTAAAATTAATTTCAGGCTGAGAGCGTTCTGCGTTTTAAGACAAATTCATAGCCAATGAAGAGCAAAAGATTCAAAAATCATATAGACCCGAAAATTTCTTTTGCCATTATTTATATGATTTTAAAAAGCGCATCTTTTTGACTAAATCAAAATTAGAAATAAAATCAAAGCAAATTGCTCTTATCATTTGGACAAAAAGGTTTTTTAAAAAGGTATTTTCATTCTTCTACAAACTCATATCTTTCACTATTATATTGCGAAATTGGGAAGAGAGAATGAATAGTGACTGTAAGCTCTAAGCTAGATAGAAAATTTAACAAAATAGTGAAGTACAGATGAAAAATAGTTTTGCAAATTAATTGTACATCATCCTTAGTGGATCGCGGATGGTGGAATGAGATGACCTTCTTAATGCGTATCAATACAAATATACGGTATGCATGTCTTTTTCTTTAACCAATCCGAGAATAATACGAGCACGCCAGCATAAATCGGAGAGATAAAAATAGCCAAGCTGGCCGTTCTTTTGACACAGGCATGGAAGAACGAAAATCTATTTGTTTTAAAAAATTGAACTAAATAAGCGTCTGAAGTGATTGGAATGGAATACGACTAGACGGGAATTTGAAAATTAATATTTAAAATTAATTTTAAAATGAATAAATCAATTAATTAATGATAAATCTTTATTCGATTCCTTTATAGTTCTGAAAAGAATAATAAAATTAATCATATGTCATACCAGCACAGTAAGGGGATTCTGGAGGGATGAAACCTAAATAATATTGTATTAAAAACACTGCTGATGCTCCTTCCTTCTGGCCACAAATGGCCATGGGGGGGCTGTGACCCCAGAAGTTGAAATACATACCCCTCCAAATTACTGTAGACCCCAGAATTCTATTGTTAGTTATATTTTTATGATTTACCTTATTCTGACCTAGAATTTAGGTGCTGCATATTTAAAATTTTTGTTACATAAAATAAAGTAAATAATAATATCATTATGCCATTAAACTACAAAATTGATAAAAGCTCCTCATTATCTGCTTTCAAAATATTTTGTATCTTCGCTTTTTCCATTTATTTATGATATGTACATCATAAATATATATTCAGTTCAGAAGTGTAATACATCACATAGTGTCTGTCTCCTCAGGCAAGCATATAGCTCAAAAATATTGCCCGTTCTATTGTTTCGCGCGAATTTTATTTCTGACCAGCCAGCTTTCGTCATAATTTTCTTGTTCAATTAAAGTTCTTATATATGCGTATCTACCATTTTGTATTTAATTCTATTCAGCGGACATACGCCTAAAAATGTAATAAGAGGCCAGAGTTTGAAAACAACAACAAAATTTTACCTCCTGGATATTTTAATTCACAAGCTCACAAGGGAATTTCGCTCGCGTTTCCTGGGTCTATATGATTTTTAAATCTTTTTTGCTCTTCGTTGACGATGAATTTGTTTCAAAACGCCATACGTTCTCAGCCTGAAATTAATTTTTAAAATGCACTTCTGCGGCAGAGCAATATGCAATTGATCGCACAATAATGGGAATACTACTATTTTCTTCCATTTTTATGCCCATTATCTCTAAGATGAGATTCCAATGGAGGAAATGAGAATTATAATGATATAGCGCCAAAAATTCCAATCTATTTTTATCTTTTTTTCTCGGACTGGACCTGCAGCATGCACCTCTCTTGAGACGCACACATGCAAAAAATCAAAGCAGATTGAGGAATTCTTTTTACCGTTTGTGTGACAAATAACGCAATATGCTAGCTGCGTTCTACTAATGCCGAACGCATCTTTCTATGGCCAAACACGCGTGGCTACGGTAAAAGCGCTTACGTTCTACTGTAGTTGGTCAACCGTAGTAAATCACAGCGGCGCTGCATTTGCAATTTCCGTGACAAGAACTGTATATAATATATCTACAAAAATTTGTTCGCTCATACAAAGACACTACTTAATTTACTGGTCCCCCATTTTTGGGATTTCACCCTTTCCTCGACTCTGGACCTTGGGAAACTATGATCGGAAAGTACAGTGCAGTTTCTGTCATATTACCTACCACACCCAGGAGTGGATGACTGAAAAAGCGTGTTTAAACATGCATTACTGCAAAGCGAGCACAATAATGGCTACATGTTCTGTCTTTTTACTTAGCGCTTATTTCGTTTGTTCGTTTATTTCTTTAACACTGTTTTCTTATTTATGTATAGTGGTGCAAGCAAGTTTTTAGGTGCTTGTTCAAGCCATATTTTCTATTAACTTTTCCAAGTCTTCAACGGCAACTTGTGAAATTAAGTATGCTTTCATTCTGCTGACTTTATTCAATAAATCCTCTACACATTTAATCTACTATTATTGAAAATGACATTCGATAAAGTGTCTCAATATTACGATTATTCTCTAGCTCATTGCGCATACAAAATATTCTATAAGCACTATTTATGTGGGTATTGGTATATAAGCATGACCCCCGGCATTTTACCCTCGGCCTCGGCTCCCGGCCTCGGCCGAGGCCGAGGCAAGACTTTAAGGCGCCTCGACCGAGGGCCGAGGCCGAGGGTCCAAAAAGTGCCCCTCGGTCCGATCACTGGTGGCAGGCACCAAAATTCCGGAGGGGGGGGTGCAATATTTTTCAAAGGTCAAGAAATATCAGCCTTAAAAAGGTGGTATGGCGAATGCAAGAAAGAAATTTTTTCAAAAATTGAATTCTGGGGGCTAATTTCGATTTCTCGGGGTGCATACTCCCCACGCCGCCCAATTGTTGCTGAAGAAGTGTCAGAAAAATGGTGATGGGGCGAAAAAATTTCATTTTTTTGACATTTTCGTCGAAGTCTGTATGCCTTAAAAAATCAATATGGCTGCAATTTTTGTGCCAGTGAAAAAGACCTCGATGTGATATCTAGTATATAAATAACATATAAGCGTTTGCTTTAAATTTTTTTCGGTTTTTCGACTTGAAAAATTTTGGACCCCAGTTTATTAAGCGCCGACCGTATAATGATGGCCTCTTAAAAATTGAATATATTTGTTGATTTGTAGTTGGAATAATAGTGAGATTGTGAGTTTTAAAGGCCTCCTTTTTCTCATAAAACAAGAGGATATGACTGGACTGATGATTTTATACCGGTGAAAGAACTAGGCCATCATAGGCGGACGGCATCAAAGTTCTGGGGTGCAAGATTTTTCCAGAGGTCAAAAAATGGCCTAAAAATGTTTTTATGGCGAAAAAAACACTCTTTTTCAACGTTTCTCAGCGAGCACCACACCGTGGGCGTGGGGGTTTGGTGGGTATGCACCCCTCCCCCAGAAACCAAAATACCCCCCAGAAATCAAAATACCCCCCCAGAATTCAATTTTTGAAAATTTTTTTCGTTTTTTTCGCAATTTTTTGATGCCAATGGATAGTGCTTGATGAGAAACGTCGAAAAATGGTGTTTTTATCGCCATACCACCATTTTAAGGCCATTTTTTGACCTTCTAAAAAATCTTGCACCCCCCCAGAATTTTCTTGCTGCCCACGTATGGCGAGCACTATTCGATCGGCATCAAAAAATTGCGAATCAAACAAAAAAATTCAAAAATTGAGTTTTGGGGGTATTTTGGTTTCTGGGGTTGCGTACCCCCAAACCCCCCCACGCCTGTGTACGTATGCCGTACAAATCACAATGAGCCCTGGTCTTTTCCGAATCATTAGAAACTTCAGATATGAATTTGCCGAACAAGCTTGAACAATCGCGATGATCGAGCATTTTTGGACTTACAGTACTCGCCACGAATTTTTACGCCTTAATAAGCTTCTAGAGCTTGATAGGGTTATATCTTTACCACGTCGGTCCTATTTTCGCCCACGCACGACCGACGTGCTAAACATATATCCCTTAACAAGCTCTATCATCCTATGGAGCATATTAAATGTAAACATTTGTGGCGAGCACCGTAAGCACACCTGGGCGTGGGGGTTGGGGAGTATGCACCACACCTGGGCGTGGGTTTGGGGGGTATGCACCCCCCCCAGAAATCAAAATACCCCCCCCAGAATTCAATTTTTTGAAAATTTTTTTCGTTTTTTTCGCAATTTTTTGATGCCAATGGATAGTGCTTGATGAGAAACGTCGAAAAATGGTGTTTTTATCGCCATACCACCATTTTTAAGGCCATTTTTTGACCTTCAAGAAAATCTTGCACCCCCCCCAGAATTTTCTTGCTGCCCACGTATGGTATGCACCCCCCAGAAATCAAAATACCCCCCAGAATTCAATTTCTGAAATTTTTTTTGTTTTTTGCAATTTTTTGATGCCAATGGATAGTGCTCGACGAGAAACGTCGAAAAGGGTGTTTTTATCGCCATACCACCATTTTTCAGGCCATTGTTTTACCTCTAAAAATCTTGCACCCCCCTCCCCCCAGAATTTTCTCGCTGCCCACGTATGACCGTAAGTGACGCATTTTTGACTATCTGTAGCCGAAGCGCTGCTTTTTTCGTACGAAAACTTGGCGATTTTTCTGTTCAATGAAAAATCGGCCAAAAAGTGCTTTGTGTACAAAGTTGTAGAAATATCGCTCCAAAAATCTTTGTACGAGCCTCAAAATCTTTGTCTCGTACAAAAAAAAACGTTGAGCCGAACGGTCATTTTTATAGATTTAAACTAAAACTGTACATCATGGACACCATTTGCTTAATATGACCGTTTTTGACAAGCCTAAGAGCTAGCGATTAGTCATCGCTAGCTCTTGTTTACTTGTGCTATCCATGAAAACGATATTTTCTCGAGTCTGGACTGCTTCGCAAGTCAACAAATTTTTGCTCTATTTGGCCGGAGTACAAAAATGGCCCATTTCTCGCTTTTTCCGAAGGATTTATTCCCTTCCTTTAAAATAACTTTTTTTTGAGCTACTTTTAGGGATTTTTTATACTTTTTATCCATAAAATCAATCGTACATGGGCACGCTCAGGTTTTCCGGGTCAAATGTACTTTTCCTAGTTTGTATGAGTTTTTGCCTTATAAAAAGCTTTGCGAGCATAGGTGGGCAGAACCGAAATTCTGGGGGGGGGGTGAAAACATTTTCAAGGTCAAAAAATGGTCTTAAAAGTGGTTGTACATCGAAAAAAACACCATTTTTCGACGTTTCTCAACAAGCACTATCCAATGGCATCAAAAAAATCGCTAAAAAAGCAAAAAAATTTCAAAATTTGAATTCTGGGGGTATTTCAACTTCTGGGGGGGGGGTTCTCAACTTGTGGGGTGCATACTCCTCAAACCCCCACGCCTATGTGTGTTTGCGAGTAGCAAAATTGTATTAACGCGAATTGAACCAGAGTTATTGTAGTCATTTTTGATCTATTGATTTGATAGACTACGTAAATCCTATTTCTTCTTTCCGCATTATTTTTCGACGGATAAATACAAATTAATTATAAATTAGTTATTAATTACAAATATATATTTACTAGATTGCGTTTATTCGGAAAACTGCAGAAACCAGCTTAAAATGATGAAAATATCGAAAATTTCTAGCGCCAGCTATGATCAGGGCGGATTTAGGGGGGCGGGAGGCGGCCGCCCCCCCCCATTGCCCAGAATGGTGCGCAAAATTAGGGATTTTTGAGCGATTTTTAGCGATTTTCGGGTTAAAACGGCCAATTTTTCCGCCCAAGTCTGGGTTCCGCCCCCCCTTAGAGGGTACCGCCCCCCCCCTTAGGAAAATCCTGGATCCGCCACTGGCTATGATTCATGTATTGTTTATCTCAAGGGAAGGGTACACAATTTTTTGTAAATATAAAAATGTCTGCAGCAACTTTACTTGCCACTGATCTTTTTTCCTCTACAACTACCTGCCAGAAATTAGCGTTAAACGCTATTTAATGACATGTTGATAAACAAAGTAGTCATTTCTGGAAACCTTGAATTTTATAATTGAATATCTGGAAGAAAAATGATGCTACAAACAATGAAACCATAAAAAATCATTCCGCACGTAAATAACGAATATTCAGGCTAACCTCGACAGTTTAGGAAGAATATAACCCATGTCTCGACACCTGAATCTGACAAATCAGGAGCAGGCATGCATGTGGGGGTTGAGTGGACTAGACTACCGAAATGGAAAAAACCGGGTAATTTTTTATCGGAAAAATGGGGTAAAACGAGGGCCAAAAACGGATGATTCTGTTTCATTCAACTCACACTTGCACGCTGGTGAAGTGGGGGTAGGGGTATCTCCTACCACAACGTTTGGAGAGCATACATCCCTCAGGCCGTTTTGAGACCAAACCTATTGTTCAAACCATGAAAAAAGCGTTAAATGCATACCTCACCGTTACGGGCTGGGGGTATGCACCCCCAGAAACCAAAATACCCTCGCCCCCAGAAGCCAGAATACCTTCCAGAATGAAATTTTTGAAATTTTTCTTGTTCTTTTCGCAAGTTCTTGATAGTGATGGATAGTGCTCGATGAGAAACGTTGAAAAATCGTGTTTTGTTCGCCATACCACCAATTTTGAGGCCATTTTTCGACCTCTGAAAAATCTTGCACCCCCCATAGTTTTTGTGTTGCCCTGCTACGGTTGTTTGACGTCCAGCAGTATAATGTCAAGTACATGCATGTACTAATTTTTCGAGCAGTAGCCTGCCCAATTAATTATTCCAAACCATTTTCTTCCATTATTTTGTATATTTTTGATGATGCAGGTCATTTAATCGCCCCTTAACGGTTTTTCATGCAAATTTAACCATATTTATTCATGAAGAATGAAATAAAACGAATTAAGTATAAAAATTAAAATTGTACAAAATTACTCATTTAGCCATTTTGACTATTTTTCAATTGAAATTGATTTTTTGGTAAGACGTAGGAGAAAGTTTTGATTTTTTTGGTGAAAATTGGTATTTAGTAAAACTAGTAGCGAACATACAAGTATTCTCTAATAATTTATTTTATTTAAAACATCCTTATATACATAAGCATCGCCTAAATTTCAAAGTCTTGGGGTTCAAAATGTTTCAATGGCCGAAAAGTTCCCCTAAAAAATTATTGTTATCGCAAACGCGTAATTTTTCGGCGTTTTTCACGGAGGAAAATTAGTTCACCCGTTTTTATCGCCGAAAACAATTTTTTCGGATTTCTGGGCCGAGAAATTTCGCTTCTCGCCGTTCTGGACTAAATTTTTTGAGTTTCTCAAAAAAAATGTTACTAATTTTAGATAATTTTCTTCCAAAAGCTTTCTTTTAGAAGATGGTAGATAAAAAAATTCGAGAAAAAATTAATGGGAACAACAACGTAAAAAATTAAATAAAAATAAGGTCACAACAATATATAAAGATAAAGCGAAATAAATTTTAACAAAATAAGTAAAATAGAGGAAAATAAGAAATCATTATTGATTATTTACGGACTTCGAATCATTTCCGTATTACTCGTTCCTCGCGTTTTAAAAACTTGACACCATACGTGGGCGTGGGGGTTAGGGGGTATGCATCCCCAGAAGTTGAAATACCCCCAGAAATTAAGATACCCCCAGAATTTCAATTCTGAAATTTCGATGAGAAACGTCGAAAAATGGTGTTTTTACACCATACGACCACTTTTAAGACCATTTTTTTGACCTTTGAAAATTTTTTCACCCCCCCCCAGAATTTCGGTGATGCTTGACACTATTTTTGCACGGATCATATCAAGTTTCGAATTTGAGCTATAAAATCGATAATTTTGTTTCTGCATTATTTTTGTAATCGAAGTCCCTTCCCTATATGCTGGCTTATTTTTGATAAATTTTTTTATACAATGTTTTGGTGAAATTGCCATCAAGGTGATTTATTGAACGAAATGGCGATTGTTTCTATGATTATTGAACTCAGGAGCCCCTTATTGCAAGCTGTCTGTGAATTCTTGACAGCAATCACACATTCCCATGGGGGCTGAGGGGGTATCACCATACGTGGGCAGTAAGAAAATTCTGGGGGGGTGCAAGATTTTTCAAAGGTCAAAAAATGGCCTTAAAAATGGTGGTATGGCGATAAAGACACCATTTGTCGAAGTTTCTCATCAAGCACTATCCATTGGCATCAAAAAATTGCGAAAAAGGTGAAAAAATTTCAAAAATTGAATTATGTTTGGGGGAATTTTGGTTTCTCGGGGTACCCCCCAAACTTCCCCCACGCCCAGTGTGGGTATCACCCCCACCTCAGGGTCCGAGATTTGAATCACTGTCAGACGACTTTGAGCTATCAAACATTTTTTGCCTGATTTTTGGGTACACAAGCAGCGATGGTGTTAAATTTTTTCGGCGCTTCGCGCCGACTATTACACTTCTGTTTTGTTTACTAATCAGATACCTAGAATGAAGTTAAAATGATCTGAAAAGCCGAAATTTTCAATGAAATTTTATATTTTTCACTTAAACTACTCAGAATGAGACAAAAGTGGTCAGAAATGCAGTTTTTCACATTAAAACGTGCTATTTAGAATGTTCGAGCCATTTTTCATATTTGACCTGCAAAAAAAGGCTTGAACTCTAAATTTAGTGGTCCCAAATTTCGGGATTTAATCTCCCTAAACCTTCGACCTTGGGAAACTATGATAGCAATGCTTATTCATTCTAAAATCGCTCTTGTTTTAATTTCAATTTTTTTGAAATTTTTTTAAATTTTTCAAACTGACAGAAAAGCGCCTAAAAATGGCCTGAAATCGCAGGTTCTTGCTAAAAGTACGTGGGGAGGGGTATCAGAAAGTGTCAATTTTTTCGGGGATGGAGGTTCGACCGACATTTGGCGGTAATCCTTCTCCTCTGTTACATCTACGTACGAGTTATAGGTGCACAAGGTCAGGGTCGACAGGGGGTGCGTGAAATTCTCAAAAATTTAGAAGAATTAATTCAACATTCACGATCTGTTGCTGTTTAAACGATCAAAATGGTCAAAATATCCTTTAGAACGCTTTTTCGTGGTAATATCGCATTTTAAAAGCATTTTTAGTCATTCTGAATGCATTATATTATTTTTAACACTAAAAAATGCAAAAATTTATCAATTTTGGGCACTTTTTGAATAAAAAGCTTTCAAAAGTACTAATCTGGCGCGAATCCTCGAAAAATTTTGACGCTTTTACTGCTTTTGACCTCAAAAATAATGCAAAAAGCATTCAATCAGCTCAAAATCGGCTGACCCTTCATGGGGGTAATACCCCACTCACCATAGGTGGGCGGCACCAAATTCTGGGGGTGCGCTATTTTTCAAAGGTCAATAAATAGCCTTAAAAATGGTGATATGGCGATAGAACACCATTTTTCAACGTTTCTCATCGAGCACTATCCACCGGCATCAAAAAATAGCGAAAAAACAAAAGAAATTTCAAAAATAGAATTCTGTGGGGTATTTTGGTTCTTTTGGGGGGATTCGGTTTTTCAGAATGATCCATTCCCCCAAATCCCCCCACGCCTAGGTGTGCCACTCACCCCCTATGTGCATGTATGACACGAGTATGATCATGGATGGGTTATTTTTTGAGTTTTTCCATTTTTTGATATTTTTAACCGTTTGTCTGTTTCTTTCAATTCCATCCGCATTAATCCTGATTTTTGGTCAAAAATAAATCATCAGTGATTATTCTTGTTAAAAATAGCTCAGTTTTATTATTTTTCTACGAAGTTTTGGTCAGGTTTAGGCTTTGCTCGACTAAAAGAATTACAGTTCAAACCTGTAGTAAGAAAAGCTTCGGTTTTCATAATCTATTTACAGTTTTTATAGTTGTGTAAAGTAATAATTTCTGTTTAAAAGCTCAGTTCAGCAAACTATGATTCTGTTTAAACTGAAAGCGCTGTATAGACGGTTGGTTTACATCTGACAATCAGCGCGAATTGCTTACACTAACTCTTGTTTACACACAAATTCACATTAGAACACTGCAACAATAATTCGAGGAAATTTAAACCGAGTCGTCGTATTCTTTCTCGCGATTTTTTTTAAATTGTATAGATTTTATTTTCTCTATCTCAATACTGTATACTTGCAGTTTGTTATACATGGTGTAAACAATCGTTCATTGTTACGATTTAGACCGAGGATCATGCTCCGCGCCGAAAAATCCAGTCCTTCCCCGCCACACGACCCAAAATGATGATATCGTGACATTCGTTGTAATGTATGTAGTTACAGTACTCCTGATTATCACGTTCGACTATTCGCTTTGAGTTTTTATCGAACGCGTCACGTTTATGAATACGTTTGCTCCATTCAGTTTACGCTTAACCTCGTGCTTCGATTTACAGTCGAAATATTTGAAAAAATAAATACTGCGTAGGTTGTTTCAAACATTATCTATCAATTAAAGGCGGCCCACGGAGCCGGAAATTTTTCGGCTCCTCTACCCACGCTCTGTCTCGAAGTGTTAAGTCATGAAAGCTTTTCTTAAATCGTGATATTTATAGGGTATAAAATTCAGCTCCCACGTGCATTGCACGTCGTGTGGGTCTGTCGCGCACGTGGCGGGGAGGAGGTGGGTTTGGGGTATGAACCCCAGAAGGCCGAATACCCCTTCCCCTACAGGAATCAAAATATCCCCTATGAATTCAATTTTTAGTTTTTCTCGCAATTTTTCGATGCCAATGGATAGTGATCGATTAGAAACGCTGAAACACGGTAGTCTTTTGCTACACTGTCAAGACCATTATTTTAACTTTCTCAGAATTTCAGTACTGCACCATCCTGTGCTCACAAACCTCCCCCTATGCCGAGTTGTGAGCATAAAAACTTGCAAAGTGTAGAACAAAAGCCGTCAAGCATACATGAGCAGCAGCCCAATTCTCGGGGCCTAATAGGGCAAAATTGCCAAAAATAGGAAAATTTTGATCTTGGGGCTTAGCAATTTTTCTGTGGGAGTAGGGTCTACTGACGGGAGTTCCAGATCCCCCTCGCCCATGTGCGGCAATAACATGCTTAAACTGTACAATTAAATATTTCATTCCCGAAATGGTTACCCGATTACGTTATCATTTATTATTTAAGCATTGTCATTCGGTGATTGTGCGATCCGATACGTCATTTTGCCAGGCACGTAGCTGTGAGGGGAATGGGGTTCTGGACCCCCTCCCCCCAAATTCGGAAAAATATGACTTTTTACACGTTATTTTGTGCGATTTTTGGCATAGACCCCCCCATAATTAGTGTTGGTCCCCCCAAAATACATAGGAAGGCCAGCTACGTGCTTGTATTTTGCGCAGAGAAGTTGACGGACAATGCAAATTCATTGCTGGTTGAACGTTGGACGCTAGTGAACGTCTTGTAGAAAGCAAACACTACAACAGTGTTGCAAAACGTTGTATGATTGGCGAACGTCTGCCTGGCAAAACGCTGGTCAAACGAGGCTGCAACTTTAGTCGAAGTTCTTAGCAAAGGGCAAATCTCCGCCCATTGGGAAATTGACAAACGCTGCAACTTTGATCAAAAATTTTGGCAAAAGGCCAACCTCTGCCCGTCTTGAGGTCAACGAACGCTGCGACTCTGACTAAAAAATTGACAAAAGGCAAACCTCTGCCCATTGCGAGGTCAATAATCGCTGAAACTCTGAAGAAAAGTTTTGACAAAAGGCGAGCTCAGTGAAAATACGTAAAAACTTGAGCGTTTTTGCAAAAGATGTAACTCTGCTTGACAAATCGTTAGCAGAAACACTCTGGCTTAACGAATAGTTGGGAAAGAGTCCTAATCTCTATCCAAAAAATTTGTTAAAATGCTAAACTCTACCCAATTCAGTTTAGGACAGGACTGCTTAATTGACTTTAGCTAATTGGATTAAGTCTGTCCAATTGAGTTGTGGCTAAGGGTTAAACGGTGAAGGTTCAGCTCTGTTCAGTTGAGCCGCTATGGCCGGTCGGATTCCAGTTCAACCACTGTCCCCACTATAGGTCATCCAGCAACAGTGCCACAAGCTGTCTGTGTGGATGCAACAGGCGGTACATTGATTTAGCTGACTGATTGGCAGTTGTCAAATGTCATCAAGCTGACCGATGCTGATAAAAACAACATTATCCATGCCGATCAAGGAGCTGAAACTGCTCATCATTTTGAGCATCCCCGGAGTGATGGCAACAAAATTGACTACAAAGTCTAACGACTTCTATGAAGCAGTTGTCAAAACTTTCGAGCAGGAATAGCATATTCCACAGGCTGCGGACTGCCAAGCATGCCCCATATAAAACTCGTGCTGAATTCGTCAGTCAATTAAGGAATATGCAAGCGGGTTAAAGCTCGGAACTGTCTTTTAATCACAAGGACCGCAACTCTTGACAACTACAGGCACATCATGCAAGCAATTAAAAGCACCAGTGCTTCACCAGCAGCAAACAGGAGAGCAGCGTCCATTCACAGAATCAAGCAGCCATAGTAGCAAAGGCAGAATAAATTTTGAGGTCAAGAACCAATACATCCATCTAAAAGCTCTAAGCCTTTCATGTAAGGGCTGTGATCATAGGTGGGCAGCACCAAAATTCTGGGGGTGGGGGGTGAAAAAATTTTCAAAGGTCAAAAAATGGTCTTGAAAGTGGTCGTAAGGCGAAAAAAACACAATTTTTCGACGTTTCTCATCGAGCACTATCCAATGGCATCAAAAAATCGCCAAAAAAGCAGAAAAAATTTTCAAAATTTGAATTCTGGGGGGTATTTTGATTTCTGGGGGGGTATTCCAACTTCTAGGGGATGCATACCCCCAAACCCCCCCACGCCCACGTGTGGCTGTGATTCACTATGGCATACAACGAAAGACTGCCCAGCATACGTGGCAGCAACAAAATTCTGGGGGGGTGGTGGTGCAAGATTTTTCAAAGGTGAAAAAGGGGTTTTAAAAATGGTAGTATGGCGAAAAAACACAATTTTTTAGCGTTTCTCATCGAGCACTATCCATTGGCATCAAAAAATTGTGAAAAAATCAAGGGAAAATTTTCAAAAATTTCAATTCTGGGGGGGGTATTTTGATTTCTGGGGGATATATTGTTTTCTCTGGAGGTGCATATTACCGAACCCCTTCTCCATGCCCAGGTGTGCTGCCCAGCCTCAACGCGGTTCGCTTATAAAAGGTCACTTTGCAAAGGTCTGCCAAGCACTAAATGCTAGAAAGCCAATAAAGCAAAACAGTTTCAACGCCATCCATCAAAGACAAATACCAAAAGACTATACATGTGTCATCTCAATCAAGTGTAGAAGACAAAGTATCAATGTCAGTGGTGTGATTTACACTGGAGCAGGAGTGTCAATTATCCCTTAGTTAATCTTTGCTAAGCATTGGTCGGTAAAAAGGCTTGAAGGTGGCCTGGTTGAGTTGATAAACTTTGATAGGTCACAAATCAAAGGCAATTGCGGTAAATTGAAACCACATTTGGATTTGATGGCAGGACCACAGAAGCCGAACTCATTGTCTTGAACTCAGTCAAGACTGCCACTTGGGGTATCAAAGTCACAGAGGTGTTGGACGCGGTGATCAACACCAAGGATAAAGTGATTAGAGCTATGAAAGGCGGAGTAAAGCCAGCTCAGCAAAGCAACAGTCTGTGAGAAGGCAAAGGAATTCCCTCGCTTGACATCACCTGGGATGGGCCAATAATTCCCAGAGTTTGAGCATTGGATAATGCTGACTGAGGACGCGATTTCAGTCGTCATAAGGAGCCTAAGGCCAGTACCTCTTGCAAGAGGACACCCATTGGTGGACGACAAACCTGGGCGTGGGGGGTCAGGGGGAGGGGGTATGCACCCCTCCCTGAGAAACCAAAAGACCCCCCACCCCGAAAAAAGAACCAAAATCCCCCAGAATTCAATTTTTGAAAGTTTTTTTTGTTTTTTCCCAATTTTTCGATGCCAATGGATAATGCTCGAAGATGAACAAAATTATCAAAGATGACACTCGGGAATTACTGGAAGGCCTATGCCAGTAGGCCCACCATCTTGTAAGAGTGTGGAAAGCTAATGGGTTAGTGGGGATCACTACTTATCTATTGCCCCTGAAGAAGTACATCATTCCAGAACGACATTCTTTGTCAAGAATCGCCGACCTAAACCTCTCTGCAAGGAGCAAATATCTTCTCTGTAATAAACCGCACTGGACGAGCCGCAATATTCTTAAATATTGCTGTGCAAAAGATTGCCGAAAATTGTTGGTTAGGCTTTTTTCGCAACTTTTTGAATGAATCACAAAAAATTGACATTTTTTTAAATATGATTCACGCAAAAATCGTACTCTCTTTCAGGAATAAAAAGAATCACATACAAATAGGCCTTTTTTGTACAAAATTAGGATTCATCGGAAATTGGAATTTATAGAGCTAGGTGGGGCGAGATAGCCATGGAGATAAAGCATGTCAGCCTTGGCAATTTTGATATTTTGTTAAATGGCTTAACATCTTGAAACATGAAACTTACGGGTTTCACCCTAAAATGAATCTTAATTGGAACACGAAAAATCGACCTTTTCTATTCACCACTACTACTAGAATAATAGAATTCAATAAATATTTTTCTATATAATCTACGTTTTTATCCATTAATTAAAGAAATATTCAACACACTACATGCTTTTTTGTATTTAACTAAAATTAAACGGAAAATCTCATTATTAACTTCATTGGCTAAAATATGATTCACATTTCACTTGTTTAAAAGTTTTCTTCTTTCTTCGTTACTACTACCACTCAACTTATTATTTCTTTCATTAGATTAATTAAAAATGTGTTTTCCTGGCACAAGAAATGTGGTTTTTTTCATTAAAACCTGTGCAGTTTGCTTTCATTTTTCAAGCTGGTGAATATAATTTTACTAGTGGTAAAAACAAGCACATCACTTATTGAACAACCGGAGAACGAAATTTGGGCGCCAAAAAAGTTCCGGTTCGAGCTGAACAACATTTCTATGCATTCTAGCTAAATGACATAAATTTACTTGCACCTTACTGTTGGCCGATCCACCATTGTTTTGTACTTTGAAGTTAGAAACTTAAAATCTAAGTTTACCACATATTAAAAGCGTACAAATGATATCATTCAATTTGTTGTCTTCTTCAATACTTCTATTTTCCGCACATACTGATTTACCTAAAGGAGTCTAATTGCTAGAGGGTTGATCGGCCTTTTTTTAACTTTTCTTTGGCGAGGACGTTAAAATCGACCTTATATGGCGCGACATTGCTGTTTGAAACCGAAATGTTGACTAAAACGTCGTGAACAATGTTCATCTAACGTCCATGCTCATTGCATGGCCTTTGCCTAATTTTTACGGAGATTGGTCAAACTTAGAGGATAAAAAACACAGCTGGAAGCTGCTTAAGAATCGCATTTGCATTATACATAAGGAAATAATAATTGAAATTGGATTGAAAAGCATCGAAAAGTTGCCAACCTGTGTTCGAAGTCTGTGAAAATAATGCTTATTGCATTCACGTTCTCTTTCTCATGAACTACTCTAGATCACCAAATTAAGATTTAGTGGCTGAAAATTCTTAGATTTCGGCTATATTTTGACAGAGCTTTTCATTAAAAAAAAATTGCAGATGTTCTGGTCGAATAAAACTGGACAGATACGTGGGAGACACTGTACATTTGAATAGCAACAGACCACTAAGTTTTTATTACAACCCTATTTTCTCATTCGAAAGCTTTTGCAGTATCAATGTGAATTTGCCAAAAACGCTTCTTTCTTACAGCTACGTAATTTTTCGAAAAACTAATGCATTAAAAATAATGCTGATAAAATAATCGGTCAGAACGCCTTTCTAGCTCATGCTTAAAGGATGGTTAAAATAATTTGCTTTTTTTGGTTAATTTAAATAAGTAAGCAGAAATCCTTATTTTAGCTGCTTTTATTTGCTCTTTGCTCTCTAAAAATTTTGCCTTTTGACCTTCTGGGTGTCTAATACAGGCATAGGCTAAAAGTACATTCTGGCTGCCTGAAGCTGCAAACTAGCTAAAAAGTGTTGAAAAATTGGTTTTCAGGGATCCACCGATATTAATAATAATAATGATAATAATAATACTCTAGTAGTAATAATAATAATAATAATAATAATAATAATAATAATAATAATAATAATAATAATAATAATAATAATAATAATAATAATAATAATAATAATAATAATAATAATAATAATAAGTGCCAAAGTTATTAATTCGCATCAGTTCTATAAGCCCCGAACCCTCATAGTAAGCATAATAAATAGAACGAGTTGATGTTTGTTTTGCTTTCAAGACTCTTTGAGAATCCTCTATAATCTTGGGACTTAAAAATTTAATCTCTTATTGCCATGGCTTATTGCTACATCTCATCACGCATAACGTGAATAATTTAACAGTCGAACTTGTTTCGTAAAGTTGTCAAAAGATTATCAAGATTATCACATAAATACTCTATACGAATTTACAGGAAAGCTATCAAACCATGTCGTAAAGCTTTCTAAAAGTTATTTGAATATTCAATGATTTGAAAGGTCTGAAAAGATTGCAATATCTAAAACTGCTAGTTAGATATAAAGAAAAATACTGTTGATTGTGTGACTCTTCTGATATTTTCAGCGGAATCCTATTATAATAATCAGGCATTGCGCTTAGCATACAAATAGAAAGCTCATACGATATTTTTCTAATAAAATTCAAATGTGCGAGCAAAATCATCTTTGCCTTCCATAGATTTTTAAACGATTACTGATGTTTTTTCTTACAAAATATCTACTAGAATGCAACTGACTGCGACGTTTTTGTTACTTGCAATTGTAGCTCAATCCATTTTCGCCCAACATCAGCAGCAGCTAGAGCATCCTCTATCACAGAAATTCAATCAACAACAACAATCAGGTAAATTTGCATTGCCTGCAGATATGCTTCCTCAGGAATTCAAAGAAATACCCAATTTATGGAGATTGAAAAATAACGCATATAAAATGTGCCTGCATGTAAATTGCGAAAGGGCTTATTTTGGAGCTTTCTTCGCTCATGTTTTGCGAAATCAAAATAGCTAATTACGGAAATTTGCCTTTTTCTGAAAAAATAATAAGTTTAATGTCAAGTTAGGAAATAACATTCAAATGTACAATGTGATGATGAATACAAAGTACTGTATATTATTTCAAAAATCATTATAAACAGCAATCCAAAAGTATCAAGTGGTAGAAATTCATCCCTTTTGTCTCATAAGTATAGGAAAGGAATGTTAGGAGGGGATGAAAATCATCATCATTGATTCAAATGTTCATGAAATAATTCACATATATGTTTTAGTTCTTGCAGACTAAGAAGACGGTTGATCGAAACAACGAGCCCTTCAAATCAGAACTACTTCCTGAAAACATATTGTATTTTTTAACTCCAGCAACGTTTCTTCAGGCCAGTGAAGATATTGTCATTTTAGAATTGCACAATCGATTCTTACTCCAATTGTTGATTTTGCTATGTCGATAATGCTCCCTAAAATTCTGAAAAAATTACACGCGTAAATCCGATAGAATTTGATTAGTTAAAAACTTAGATTCACTAGTACAAATTAGCTGATTAAATCGTCTATGTGAAATATATCTAGTACTAGCAAAGAAAAATGCTCCGATGGAACAAAAGGACGAACATACTGGAGTTACAAACCATTAAGGAAATAAAAGGAGGGAAGTAGGGAAGAGTTACCTTTGTATGCCTGTGAAAGTTGGAAGAAAGTACGGACACTTAAAGTTAGACTACCGCTAAAAAAATAGAAAATCTAAGAGTATGCGGCTACTGAAAAAAGCATGCCTTCACAATTGTTGTTCGATTGCTCAGAAAAATAGATTATGAGGAAGGTTTGACGTGTTTCAATAAGCGAGTACGTTTCTTATCAGTGTTTAATTCCTCTTTCAATATCTATATAATATTTAGTCAATCGTCGAAGACTTCGTAAATGACAAATTACAAGCGCACCATCTTGCTAATTTTTGTCACATGTCAATGCGCGCCATGCTAGCATAAGAATGCACATTGTCGTTTTTTGATTTGTGATCGCTTCTCTCCAAGGAATAAGCTGATCATGTTATTTATTTCTACATCGGAGGTGCAATTTTTCGCTGCACGCTGCAGAACATACTTTGATTCTTGGGATTTTTAGTGGAAGTCTAATTTTTTAGCCCCTTTGAATTTTCACAGGCATACATCAGTAACTTTTAACTAGTTCCATTCATTTATGTCCCTGATAATTCGTAATTCCAAGCATATTCGTCCTTTTTGTTCCATCGGAGCATTTTTCTTCGCTAGTACCCGATTTTTTTATCAGCATGATTTGAGTAAATCACTTTGTAGACATATATGGTAACTTTCCGTAATAATGACAGTAGTCCGAGAACGCGCATAACAATATTGTTCTGAACAACAGCATTATCTTTTTGCACAAGACAACCTTACCTTATTTGAACAGATCTGATGTTTTCAGCGTAAACTATACGCAGCTACTGGGTGTAAAGGACAATTAAACTCAGATTCTTAATCATGACCTTACGTAGATCATTTTAAAAAATTGAGCGTCTGGAACGCCTTGAAAATAAACCTGGTTTTCCGTATAAGGTTTACACAAGTATCGGGTGTATAGTAAACATAGTTAGAGTCGTAATCCTGAACTTACGGAACATAGTTTGAAATAATTCCCGTTTAGCAACGCTCCGGATGTAAAATGAAATTCTATCATAAACTTACACGTCAACAATTATTGAACAGTGCACGCTTTACACAATTACTGGGTGTAGAGAAAACTAACAGTCAGATTCGTAATTCTGACATTACAGAGAAATTTTTTTCAAAATTGAGCTTCAGCATCGTCTCGAGACTAAAATTAATTTTCAACTTTGTACTATATGCGAGTTTAAAGAAATTTTCGGTGTAATTCGTGATGCTAATATTACTCTGATATTACGGTCAATGTTTATATGAAAATTAAGTCTCCACAACGGCCGGAAGATAAATAAATATTAGATGCAATGTAAACCACTATACACCACTTTTTTCCTTATACATTTTTAGACTTGTGATCATGTTTAAACTCATGAATAGAGAATTTAGCAGAAAAAAGAAGACAGAAAAACATATATCGCCCCTCAATTTCTGACTCTGCGCATTCCGGAAAGGCTCAATGTTGATGTAAATAAACACTGTTTGCTGTGAAGTGTACTCCCTAAAGAGTACCTAATTTTTTTCGACTTGTCTCGACTTCTGAACGGAGGGAGTACGGAAGAAAAAAGAACAAAAACGTATGTTTCCACTATCCATCATATTGTAACCTTTAAAACCTGAACCTAACTTCCCATTAGTGTAAAATAATTCGGTTCCGTTAATTTTTGGCCTTTAAATTGTTGTACGTTTGTGTGTGAATAACCCCTGTTTCACATTTGACCAATCAAAAAAAAAAGGAAGAAAACTTAATTTTTTCGCTCAATTTTACACTAAACTTTACACCTCCAAAAGTAACTCAATATTGAGTTATTTAAACGTGCATTGCTTCATCGTTTAGCCCTTAAAGCGTAGTTAATTTTATTTTATTCAATTTGTCTCGACTTATAACCAGAGAAGTTGACGGAGAAATCTGAAAGAAAGCCTGTGTTTTACACCATTCACTAGAGTGTAAAGTTTGAACCCCGGTATCTGAATCTGTATTAAGTGTAACAAAGTTTGCTAGTAAGCCGGAAGTAGCATTGAGTCATAATGCATTTTGATCAGAAAAAACTTCTTGGGACTCATAACCGGAGTTGTCGGCAGACATTAAGAAGGTGAAACTGCGACCAAAATCTTTACGCCCGCTGATTTTTACAATCGTCACACACCCCGTCAAGAAGTAATGTGATACTTAAAACATAAAAGATATCGTTTCTAGAGAATTTTATTCCCTACAATTCTGTAACATAAAATTGATTAAGGAATAACGCTAAGTTAATCTAAAAATTGTTCTTGACAAGCGTCAAAATTTATGTGTTTTACCATTGCGCCAAAAGTTTGAACGCTCATTACACTTTTGGTATTGAGTGTAAAAAAAGAAAACACTGCATAATATTTTTTATTACCCATCTTTTAAAAATTCGTACGGTATATACGTGTCCAGTGTTGCTATAGGAAGTGGTGTTAGCGTTACTCAAGTATATTATAATTAGCAACGAAAAATGCTCCGATAAAACAAAAAAGACGATTACACATGGAATTTCGGGTTATTAAAGATACAAAAGGAGATGACTTAGAAAAAGTTTCCTATGCTTTTAAAAAATCATAAGAATCTGCTAAAAATTAGATTTCTCCAAGGCGCACAAAAATCAAAGTATATTCTGCGGCCTACAGAATGTAGTTGTGGCCACAAGTAGGCGTAATGGGTTTAACAGGGGTTGCACCCCCGGCAGATGGAAACCCCCCAGATTACTGTAGGCCCCCAGAATTCTAATTTAAGTAAGATTTTTGGCGACTTCACTCATCCACACCCTAAAATTCTCTTCCTGCCCATGTACGGTTGCGGCCGCAATTTTAGAAATATATAACAATACTTTATTCTTTGAACATCAAACTAATCAATCCTATTAAAGAAAACGACAAATCATTCTTTTTATATGCCTTGAATGAATAAAAGACGAAACGACCGCTATTGCGGATGTATTCAAGCGCCGTAAGGCACTAAACATATGCAAACAGGTTAGCACCAAAGAATTTAGGACAAACGGCGCAAGAAGAATGAGGGAGATAACCATGTTAATAAATGCAATAAAGCATCTAGCATAACACGCAGTGGCGGATCCCGGATTTTCCTAAGGGGGCGGTACCTCTAAGAGGGAGGGCGGAACCCTGACTTGGGCGGAAAAATTAGCCGTTTTGACCCGAAAATCGCTAAAAATCGCTCAAAAATCCTTAATTTTGCGCACCATTTTGAGCCGATGGGGGGGGGCGGCCGCCCCTCTAAATCCGCCCCTGATAACACGTGTAATTGCAGATCCATAATAAATAGCATGATATGAATTTCATAATTCACCTGTTGGGCCTTTAACCGAATATTGGTTAGATGTTGTCATGAAAATGTGATGCAGATATCGAGCTGAACTGGAAACTTTAAACTGGTCAAGGTTTCCTTCCAAGCTCTTCACCAATCACCAGCAGAAAGTATTTTGATAGCACGCCTTCTTTTTAGAGGCCGCAGAATATACTTTGATTTTTGTGTTGTTTTAGATATCTGAATTTCAGCAGATTATTGTGATTTTTGCAGCACATAGGTGACTTTTCCTAGTCATCTCCTTTCGTGTCTTTGATAATCCGCAATTCCAAGTATATTCGTGTTTTTTGTTTAGCATTTTTCTTTGCTAGTAACCTTGTTTTAATTAGCATGATTTGAGTAAATCAGTCAGTAAACTCATACGGTAAGAAGACACAATAATGACAACAGTCCAAGGACGTGAAGAACAATATTGTTCAGGACATCAGCATAATATTTTTAAACATGTATTAAAACAGATCAAATATTATCTTATTAAAGCAGATCAAATGGTTTTAGGATAAACTTTATGCAAGTAATTGGTGTAAAGAACACTTTCACTCAGATTTGTAACCCTAGTATTAGAAAAAACATTCAAAAATAATTAAGCTTCTGCAACGCTCTGAAACAAAAGTTAATTTTCAGTGTAAACTATACACAATATACACAACCACCGAGTGTGAAGAAGATTTGAGTCGGACTCGTAATTCTGATATTAATCTGATAATACGATCAATATTTATGAAAAAATTGACTGTTTACAATGGTCAAAAGACAAATAAATATTACATGTAAAGCACCTTACACGACCGTTGAATGTAAATAAACGCGCCTTGCTGACGTATGACGTTTGGACCCTGATTCATATTTAGGCTTGAGATCATATCCAGACTCATAATCGGAAAAGTTGGCTGAAAAAAACAAGATAGAAATATATTTAACACACACAAATTTTTCACTTTACAAATCCTAACAGATGAATATCGCCATAGATAAACGCAATTCGCTGTGACGTGTACTCCTTAGAAAGTGCTTTATTTTTATTCTATTTGACTAATCCTGACTTCTAAACAGAGAAAGTTACTACAAAAAACGGACAAATAGGTATTTTACACAATCCACTACACTGTAAACTTTAAAAATCTAAACCTAACTCCTCATTGAGTGTGAAGGAATTCGGTTTATGCCAGTTTGTAGCCTTTAAATTGTAGTACGTTGATATGGGCAAAACTTCTAACTTCCGTTGCGCAAAATATTAGAGGTATTTATGCATCAAAACAGGAAAAATACATGTTTTTTCGTACATTTAATACCCCTGTTTTCAACTTTACACTCCCATAAATAAATCAATATTGTTTTTCAGACGCTGCTTGCTGTAACGTGTAGCCCTTTGAACGTACTTTAATTTTTTTAAATTTTATCTATCCTGGCTTATAATTGGAGAAGTTGCTTGAGAAATCTTAGACAAAATCTGTTTTTACACCATCCATTTGCGTGTACAGTTTAAACCATAGATCTAACTCCATTCAGATGTACAAAAGAGTGCTGGTAAGCAGTGATTCGCCCTTAAGCCGTAGTACATTTTTATCAGAAAAACTTTCTTATGACTCATAACCGGAGTTGTAGGCAGACATTGAGAAGGCAAATTGTAGCGCAAAATTTTTAAATGCTTATTACACACCCGGAAAAATGAAACAAGTCGGCAAAATCATTCTCTGATTATTTATCTTTCAGAAAACCACCGTTTTCAGATGTGTACCAGGCTCGTATGTTGGGGGTACCCACGTTTATTTCAGGTACGCGCTGCCTATGATGCTATTAAGTGATATTGCATTTTGTTACTACCAAAGCGATTTTAATATATATGCACTGCAGTTTTTTTGCCTTTGCTGGCCTATGATGAATTAACTTTATGTTGGTCTGATAAGAACATGTTATTGACAAGTACTGCCATCCAGAAATAACAGTTCTGACTTGTCCAGAAGATTTATTATAATACTCAAGTATATAAAAAATTTTCAAAAATTGAATTCTGGGGGTTATTTTGATATCTGGGGGGTATTTCAACTTATGGGGGTCGCATGCCCCCAAACCCCCCACGCCCGCGTGTGATTATCACTGTCGTATTTCTGCTCTTAATCCTGCATTTAATGTTTTAGGAATCTTAGGTGCAATTATACTTCAAACCGCTGCTGAGCTAGCTTTAAAGGCCGCAGCGGAGGCAATATTAAGAAGGCTAGCAGGTACAAATGGCCCTAAAAGAGCTCCAAAACAAAAGTCGCGATAAGTGCAATATTTACGCGGTATCTATGGACGTTCTATACAAGCGTGTTAGCCAGAGCTATTGTTCACTTTGTTTAAAATTATGTACCTGTGCGGCATTTTAGTAGACATTTTGCTGCTCCTGGGAAAAGCGAATTTTCACTTATTACAACAACACTGAGCGAGTAAACTTTGTCGTTTTTTCTGACTGAATTCTTTCGCTATTCATACTATAGATGCAGAAGTGAATTCAAGATTAATTAGTCATATTATTTGCCAATGCCGCCAGCTGGACGAGAAATGCCAAATATTGTGTATGGCTTAGTACCACACGTAGGCATAGGGGAGGGGGTGCACTCCACCTAGAAAGTCGAATAACCCCCCCCCCAAGATATCCCACTCAGAATTCAATTTTTGAAAATTTTTTCCCACAATTTTCTAATGACAATGGATAGTGCTCGATTTGAAACGTTCAAAAACGGTGTTTCTTTTTCTAATTAATCAAAATTACCAAATTATAGTGTAGGCTAACATTATACTTGCTTATTCATGTCTCTTTTCCTCAGTCTTTCATATCGCTACTTTAAAAAACCTATGCATCCTGCTTGCTTTGCTCCAAAAAGGTGCTGACAAGGTGGAATCGAGAAATTATCATAAAAAACCCGAAAAAGCAAAAAATGAATAGGCTTCGCACGGATTCAGACATTTTTATGTATTTTTTTACGGTAAAATTCCGAAAATTCTTAGAATTTAATCAATTTAGTGCGTTTTATGAGGTTGAAATCTTTGAACTTTCTCACTTCATACGATTTTAATCAGGAATGGGTGAGATCCGGGAACAAAAACGGTCAGAGTCCCGTAACCGGGTTCCATAAGTAGTTTCACTACATTGAACACATCCAGTCCCGCTTACAGTAAAATTTTTCTGAAGGGTAGTTTTAGGATCTGGAAACGGGGTATCCATTAATACATGTCACGTCATACCCTATTTCAGTCGAGGGATCATACATCCTGAGAATGGTATGTCCAATCTTCAAGACTCTTAAATGTTCTATCATCTGCTCCATCTCTACTTTATTGGCTCAACATGGTCGGTGAGGTAAACAATATATAATTTTCAACTCTTTTTGGCCATCAGTAAATATACATTCTCAATATTTTTCTATCGCTTCGCGCCGGATTATATCTAATATTTATTTATTTATTGGCAGCTTGGAAGCATAGGTGGGCGGCACTTGAATTCTATGGGGTACGAGATTTTTCAAAGGTAAACAAATAGCCTTAAAAATGGTGATATGGCGAAAAAACACTATTTTTAAATGTTTGTCATCGAGCACTATCCTTTGGCTACAAAAATTGCGAAAAAAAACGAAAAAATTTCAAAAATTTCATTCTGAGGTTATTCTGATTTCTAAGAGAGGGAGGGGGTATTTTGGTTTCTGGGGGGTGCATACCTCCAAACTCCACCCTCACGCCCAGGTATGCTTGAAAGCCACATATATCGCTCAAGGCATAAATTTTCAGACTGTTTTAAGAGCAGAAAGTTTTCTTCTATTTTTAAGCGCAACTTTAAAAGTTTTTGACGCTCTGCATCAAGTGCTGAAAATACAGGAAATCGAGCAATAGTCGGAGCTTAGGAACGTCCTTTTGCCTAAATTCGCGAATTTACGGCGTCTAGCGCCTAATTTTGCTAAAGCAAAAGACATTTAATGATTTTTTCGCCCAAAATTGTCAAAATTTTTAAAATTTTTTTCAAGAGAACTTGCAAAACACATTAAATAAAAGCAGCCAAAGTAAAACGCCGAAAAAGCTATTTTGCTCTTGAAGGGCAAGCGTAGCCAAAACAAGCTGCGCTCAAAGTGATTAAAAGATATCTTCATCTTTATCTTTTTAGCAAGATAAAGATAAAGATAAGGATATCTTTATCTTTATTTTGACGATTTCTTTATTTCATCTTTATCTTTATCTTTATCTTTTGGAAAATTCACAGGCCATCTTTATCTTTATCTTTATCTTTTTTGATAGGAAATAATCTTGCTAAAAAGATAAAGTATGAACATAAGTTAGCACGTAATCCAAAATGCAGGTTTGACGTGAAATATGTACCTTCATCTAGACGATTTCCAGTTTTACTGTAATACAAGAAAAGAGAAGAAAACGATTGTTTAAACCCTAAGGCGTGCGGCCCGAACTCATGCCTGTATATCGACCTAAGTAAGCGAGAGTGAGACCGATCTAAGCGGGAGTACTACTACTAGCACCCACATTAATCTAAGTCTAAGCCTAGGTAAAATAGAGAAATTCGAAAAAATCAATAACTGTTGCGACTATACTTTGTACAGGCGCACAGAGCAGGGTTTTGATGCTCGTGAAAAGAAAGAAGTGACTTGCTGCCAGCCATTAATAGTAGCACGTGGGTCAGTCAAATACCACGGGTAAACCCTCAAACTTACATTTATGCGTGCGTAATCCCTATCACCTCTTTGACCTCAGGTGTTAAAAGAAGGGCGTTTAATTGGCTGCTTCGCATCACCCATTCTCCTTTATTGCGCTTCACACATACATCATTCTCCTAGGTTCAAGCGACCATATTTACACTTTATCTTTATCTTTATCTTTTTGGCTCCTTTATCTTGCAAATTATCTTTATCTTCATCTTTCTTAATTTTCTATCTTCATCTTTATCTTTATCTTCTAGATTTTAAAATTTCAACTTTATCTTTATCTTTTATCTGACAAAAAATCCTTATCTTTTACAACGCCAAAGCGGACACTGTTAAAAGTGCTAGCCGACCCGAGCCATGTAAGGCACCTCGCACGTACTGGGTCTGACTGGCAGCATTAGTGGAATATCGCAGCCATAGGTGGGCAGCACCAAAATTCTGGGGAGGGTGGCGGGGGTGAAAAAATTTTCAAAGGTCAAGAAATGGTCTCAAAAGTAGTCGTCGTATGGCGAAAAAACACCATTTTTCGACGTTTCTCATCGAGCACATATCCAATGGTATCAAAACATCGCTAAAAAAGCAAAGAATTTTCAAAATTTAAATTTTGGGGCGGGGGTATTTTGATTTCTGGAGGGGGTATTTAACTTCTGGGGGTGCATACCTCCCACGCCCACGTGTGGTCGCAGCCTTACAATACCTAATACATGTAAGCAGGAAAGATTCCTGCAATCTTCGTGGCAAACCGTAGGACTTATATTGCAACTAGATTACTATATGTAGGTACCAAAGTAAGGACATGCCTATCTAAAAACACAATGACAATGATTTGCTTAAAGACATAAAAGAAGAGAGTTGGGGAAAGTTACCTAAGTGGCCTGCGAGATGTCATAAGAATCTACTGGAGTCTGTTTCATATAAGTTTGGGCATAAATTTTGAGAATTTTTTCGAAAGTAAGCCGACTGATTACGATAATTATATATCAAATAGATGCTATAATCGCAATCTGTCGGCTTATTGTCGGATATACTTTTTGAAATTTATGTTTAACTTTGTGTGAAACAGACTATAAAAATACGACTTGCGCTAAAAACGCAAAAAATCGAGTTATCAATATCAAATTTTTCTTTCATTATTAAACCAATATTTAGTTAATCATTAATGGCTTCATAAATGAATGATGACAAGCCCGGCATAACAATGAGTGGCATGCTCCTCGCGGAAGAATGCACTTTACGTACCTATGTCGTTTTTTGATTAGTTATCTATCCAATGGCATCAAAAAATCGCCAGAAAAGCAAAACAAATTTCAAAATTCGAATTCTGTGGGGGATTTTGATTTCTGGGGAGGTATTTTAACTTCTGGGGGCTGCATACCCCCAAACCCCCCCACGCCCACGTGTGGTGATCGCAATTATTTTAGCAATCGCAGAATATACTTTGATCTTAGCGTTTTTCAGCGGAAGTCTTACTTTAAGTAAATTGACACGCACACATAGATGACTTTCCCTAGTCACCTCCTTTTATGTCCTGGGCCCCGTTGCTCGACTCGACCATTAATAAATGTTTACCTTAACGTAAATGGTCACCTTAATGCAACCATTAATTAGTGATCGCGTTAAAGTCCGATTTCCAACTTGACGGAATCATTAAAAAATCGGTTTGCTCGACTCAACCATTACGCTCGACTTTAAGGGAAGTCTAATGGTCGATTTTAATTTCGGTTGCTGGACTCTACCTTAGTGCAGCCATCGATAAAGGCTCAGTTTTTTAATGTCTACCCTAAGACCGGTCGCTCGACTGAAGACTTACCGCTACACCTGGGCGTGGGGGTTGGGGAGTCATGCACCCCCAGAAACCAAAATACTCCACCAGAAATCAAAATACCCCCTTCCCAGAATTCATTTTGTGAAAATTTTTTTTTCGTTTCGTTTCGCAATTTTTTGATGCCAATGGATAGTGCTTGATGAGAAACGTCGAAAAATGGTGTTTTTATCGACCATACCACCATTTTATAAGACCATTTCTTTTACCTTAAAAAAATCTTGCCCCCACAGAATTTTGCTTGCTGCCCACGTATGCTTACCGCTCCCATTAAGCGTTTATTGGTTCCTTCAAGATAAATTGGGTTACTTTAAGTTACTTTAAGGTAAATTGGGTAACGACTTTAATGGTTTTATTGAGGTTAATTCTTTAAGGTAGGTCGAGAGCTACTTTAACGAACTCAATGCATTACATTTCACACTTAAAAAGTAAAGCTCCCTTCATTACTCACATATTTAATAATATGACACTCCTTCACTACTCACATATTCAATAATATAACACATGTTCGTCGATCCATTGTCAAATTAAGTCCTTTGGTTCATTTTGATGACAATAAATTTTAATAAAGATTTTATACGATAACGAGGTTTTCAGTTTGCTTCTTCATTTTCTTTAGCCGACGCCAAAAATGCGCAAAAATCTAAATGATGTTTCCCTATTTTTATTTCTCTAATTTTTCACTTTCCATATCTTCACGAGCAAACAACTGTTTTTAATTTTTTTTTTTTTTTTTTTTTTTTTTTCCCTATTTTTTTTTTTTTTTTTTACAAACAACTGTTTTTTTTTGTTTTACAAACAACTGTTTTTTTTTTTTTTTTTTTTTTACGTTTTAATTTCTTTTCTTCATTAAGTGTATTGCTGTCACACTAATCCATTATCAGACAAATTCGAACCAACACCAAAAGTAAAGCGGTAAAAGAGCTAAATAAAAGAAAATTCCAATTTTTAATGGCTCTCAAAGTTTTATATCTATTTTAACCAAAACATTCAAATTCTCGTGAATTACCCTGTAACCTTAACATAACCATTAAACTTCCCCGAACGCAACCATTTAATTTACCTTCGCCGAAACTTTGTGCACGAAAATAAATTTTCAGCATTTACAAAGTTGGCTACAAAAGTAATTTCCCCACAACCTTGGGAAATACGATACAGCAAAAGAATAGTGTAGCTCTTTTTATTATACGTAATATTCTAATTGTATCAGATTTGCGTCAATTAATTTTAAATTGGCCAAAAACTTTTCGTCGCTTTATCCGAAAGGTTTCGCGAAATATACATTACTTTACATTGATTCCACGCAGTGAGGGGATCCAGGATTTTCCTTAGGTGGGGCGGTACCCCTAAGGAGGGGGCGGAACACTGACTTGGGCGGAAAAATTAGCCGTCGCTCAAAAATCTATAATTTTGTGTACTATTTTGGGTCAATGGGGGGAAAGCCGCTTCCCCGCCCCCCCCACCTAAATCCGACCCTGGTTCCACATAGGCATAGTCTGTTTCATTTATTTGTGTGCCTCTTCCGTAAAGTAGTGACGTGGAAATGAAAGCTTTTTCTATAAAGAAAATTTGCGCCATAATTCATTCTTGCCTTCCAGCAGATCAAGCAACTTGCGGAGGAAAGTTGCGCATTTAGCTTGTCATAAATATACCTACAAACTCAATGAACTTGCATTTTGTCAGCACTGCAAACTTCCGATAATCTCAGTCACACCTTGGCATGAGGGAGAGGGGGTTGGGTTTATGCACCCCTACCCCCGAGAAACCAAAATTCCCCCTCCCCCAGAAACCAGAATACCCCTTTAGAACTCAATTTTTGACATTTTTCTGTTTTCCGCAATTTTTTTGATGCAAATGGATAGTGCTCGATGAGAAAACTTAAAAAATGATCTATTTTCGCCATACCACAATTTTTAAGGCCATTTTTTCAACGTTGAAAAATCTTGCACCCCACGATTTTGGTGCCACCTACCTACCTATGGTCTCAGTGGTAAAACGTCTGCTTTGTCGTCGAAGCAACCCGAGTTTGATTCCAACCACTAGATTTTTATATAGCACACTTACTGTAGTATGTCCCAGCACTGTTCAAATGTTTGAGTTGCGCTTTTATGGAAGCTTTAGTGCATTGAAAATGGAAAAATGACATCTGCTCGCCCCACTGATTTTTTTGTCATTGTAAAGAATATAACGGTTATTCTGTCTTTCAAAAATACTTCATTGAAAAAAGCTCTTGAATGCAACGGATATTTAAGAATTATGAGGTTTATGTATTTAACATAGATCTTAATTCTTAATTTCGTTAATTGTATGTCTTCTATCATTTTCTTCAGTATTACGTGCTATGGTCTAAAAGGTGGTCACCACACCTGGGCGTGGGGGTTTGGGGGGTATGCACCCCCTACCAGAAAACCAAAATACCCCCCCCCAGAAATCAAAATACCCCCCCCCAGAATTCGAATTTTTGAAAATTTTTTTCGTTTTTTTCGCAATTTTTTGATGCCAATGGATAGTGCTTGATGAGGAACGTCGAAAAATGGTGTTTTTATCGCCATACCACCATTTTTAAGGCCATTTTTCGACCTTCAAAAAAATCTTGCACCCCCCCCCCCAGAATTTTCTTGCTGCCCACGTATGGTGGTCACCTTTAACCCTACGCAACTTTGTAATCTTTTAAATGTGGACATGTTTATGCCTATTCAAATTTGTTGATCTTTTGGCTGATTTTCTCATGCATTCATTGCATCTTTGACAAAAAGGTCGGTTAATTTCTCGGCCTGGTCGGCGTCATTTTGGCGTCGTTCTTGGTCGGCAACGTGGTCATTCATATATTAGTCTACGTATTGGCCTAATTTATCATTATTTTTAATATGTTGATCATACGTAGTAAATGCATATTCTTACGGTAGTGTAGTGACACATGATAGACCGTACAGGAGTCGACTAGATTTGGGAGGTCGGACCATAGGTGGGCGACACCAAAATTTTGGTCCTTCAAAATAAAAATAGCCTAAGAATAGTAGTATGGCGAAAAACACCATTTCCCAACGTTCCTCATCGAGCACTATGGCATCCGAAAAATTGCGAAACAAATTTAAAAACAACGTCAAAAATTGAATTCTGGGGGTATCTTTGTTTCTGGGTGGTTATTTCGGTTTCTCGAGGGTTCGCGCATACCCTTAGACACCTGCGCCAGGTGTTGTGGGTCGAATTCATCTTTGCATTTGCATTTGCTAGTGATCTAAGATTAGCTTGAGTGCGCCGCTACAATTTTATTAGATATTGCGCAAATTAAGCAATTATCATCTTCGCTTTTGTCGTTGATCCATTCCCATTGCTGCTATCTCTACTCCGGACTTCAAAATACGTTTAAGGATGCTGCCAAATACAGGGAGGCCAGCGGATTCTGCAATATTAGTCGTAGAATCAAGACTAAAATACGACTAGGATAATAAAAAATTTGAGAAGAAAATAGTTATCTATTTTTTTATTTGTTATTCATTTCGTTTTATTTACCTTTAAGGTTTTTGAAAAAATTTGAAGCGACTTCCGAAATATTTTAAACTAAAGCGGCAATTGCAATATACTATTGTACCTATATTAAGTCATATAGAGACATGTGTCATTGGCAAGCCGCATTATTGCATCAAAATTTTAAGCCTATTCTATAACGTGGTTCCTACGGCTAAATTCAAAATATAACTTCAAAGCTAAATGAATCAGACTATACATACAATGGCAGACTATCTGAATAAGTTTGAATCAATTTCAGTCCACAGCGTTTTTAACCAACAAATGATATTTAATTTTAGTAGGTTGCAATATTGCAAAACTGTATTATAAAAAAACGAATAAAACATAATGGGCGAGTCGAGCTTTTAGAAAAGAATACAAAATTTTTAATTGTGTATGTACCCTGGGGAAAACGCTAGTTTTTCAGACGATGGAAAGTGAAAAGCATTTAATATCAAAATAGAGAGATTTCAGAATAGCTTGAAAGAAGGTGTACTGCAGTTGTTTTATTCATGAGTGCATCGTAGTTCCATTTAGTTTATAGAGCTCGCTTAGCATTAAACTGTATCAATGATTGCATAAACGGACTATCAATCTTTTGAATTTTTCCCAAATTTATTTATCCATGTCGTTGATAATAGGAACAAAATTATTTCAAAATAATTGTATTACTATCTATTTTTTCCAAACTAATTCGCCCCCCCCCACAATTCGCCTCCCCCTATAACTCGCCCCCCCCTACGCAACTCGCGCCCAACCACAAATCGCCCCCATACAACTCCCCTCCACACACCTTGCCCTCCACAACTCGCCCCGCACAACTCGCCCCTCACAACTCGCCATACCCCACAACCCCCCCCCCAAAACTCAGCCCAACCAAAACTCGTCCCGTACAAATCGTCTCCCCACAACTCCCCCTCCACAACTCCACCCCACACAACTCACCCCTGCCAACTCGCCCCGCACAAGTCGCCCCGCACAACTCGCCCCGCACATTCGCCCACCCCCCACACCTTGCCACTCCACAACTCGCCCCCCACAACTCACCTCCCACAACTCGCCCCCACACAACTCTCTCGCCACAACTACCAACCCCCTGAATCCCCAGAAGCTGAAAATCCCACAATGTTCAATTTTTGATTTTTTGTAATTTTTCGATGCCAATGGATGAAGAAATCTAACAAAAAATTTTTATTGCCCAGAACACTATTTTTTCTCTCCTGTATTTTTTATCTTGCCTGCGTATGGTTAGCTTTAATCATAGGTGGGCAGCACCGAAACTCTGGGAGAGTAGTGTGTGTGCAAGATTTTTCAAAAGTCAAAAAATTGTCTTAAAAAGGTGGTATAGCGAAAAAACACTATTTTTCAACGTTTCTCATCGAACACTATCCATTGGCATCAAAAAATTGCGAAAAAAAGAAAAAATTTCAAAAATTGAATTCTGGGGGTATTTGGCCTTCTAGAAGGAGGTGCTTACCCCCCTTCCAACCACCCACGTGTGGTTTCCATCCGATCCTGAATCTTCGACAATTACGGCGCGTAACGCCGAAAATTTTGAAGCATATATGATGAAAAATGCTTAAAAAAAGTTTAGAATCCTGCATACCATGCCACTGCGGCAAAGATTTCATAAAGCTGAGAAAATGTGCCTAAAGTTAAGTATATAGGCACAGTTTTTAAAAAGGTGTGACGCGAGACGCCAAAATTTGTGAAGAATTTTCAGACTAAATATGCTTAAAAAGTTCAGAATCCTATTGCACCGCTGCAATGACTACATACTTCGTAGCATTTAGTGTACGCGCCTAAAGCAATATATACAATTTTAATGAAAAACTACGGCGTTAAGCGCGGAAAATTTTGAAGAATATTTGATGGAATGTAGAATCTTGCACGTACCATTGCAACAATAATTTCATAACGATGCTAAAAAGCTTTAGAATCCTATTGCACTGAGGCGAAGATAATTTCGTAGCGCTCAGAGTGAGATCCTGTTGCCAAATAAACAATTTATGAAATGCGGCGCGAAGCGCCAGAAATTTTTGAGAATTTCAGTAGAAATGTGAATTTAAAAGTTCGGAATCTTACTCGAACTGCGTAAAGCAAGAGAACCGGTCTTGGCCATAGGTGTACGGAAAGCCATAAGGATCAATTGAAAAATATTGCTAACATGCATACTTACCAACCCAAGTTTTCAAACTTTTCTGGCAAATTACAACGAAGAAATTCAAAAAACAATGAACGAAAATTTTCAAAAACAATGAACCTTCTGGTTTGAAAAACACATTGAATAATATCAAGTAAATTGAATATCCATGCACAAACACTGAGATAAATGCATTTAAAAATTCAAACGGAAGACTCAAGATTAACGATATATTTCAATAAAAACAAGCATTTATAATTCAAAATGACTTTTGATACACACAAAAAATTCAAAATTATGAACCTTTTGGTTTGAAAACTGGAAGACCTATCAGCGGTTTGAATAAAGTTGCAAAACTCGGAAAGTTTGCTTGCTAGTATGCAGTGTTATTGATGCTCGTAAAATACAACAAAGGTTTTCAAAAAGATAGCTCAGAGTCTTTCAAACTTACCAAACATACAACCGAGTTTTTTCAAAACTCGTTAGATGCAATGAAGGTTTTCAAAAAGATAGCACAGAGTTTTTCAAACTTACCAAACAAACAACCGAATTTTTCAAATTTCGTAAAATACAATAAAGGTTTTCAAAAAGATAGCTCAGAGGTTTTCAAACTTACCAAACATACAACCGAGTTTTTCAAAGGCTCTTGACGCGAAAAAGGCAACCTGCGTACGTGTCATTGATTGCTTGACTGACTGTAGCTCACTCTTCTTACAGAAAAAAACTGCAATTACTGTAGCGAAGGTTAGTCTCAAATGTCCGGTTTGGGTTTTTGGATGTTTACTGCTTAGGCAGTTTGACTTCTTCATTAGCCCCAATGATCCGCATCGTGGCCGGCTGAGGAGTTCAGCCGATTCGGATTCCGGTCAAAGACTGAGTCCAATTTGGGCCCAAATGACGTCAAAAAGTGATATTTAAGCAAAAATAATGGTAAAACTGTTCACTGGTGGGGGCACCGTTTTTTCCTTTCTTTGGTCTATTTGTCAGCCAAGATTTTGGGAAATGGAAAAAACTTTTTGGGCTTGGTTGGCATTTGTGAAAAATTTTTGTAATGTTAAAAATGCGTTTTAGAGAAGTAAAATTTAAAAATTTTTGGCGCTTCGCGCCGAGTTGATTTAATTCTAAGCTGTTATTTAATCTTTAACCCGTGCCGCGCCAATTGCAGCATTTTTATCGACAATCTGGTCATAGAACTTCACTACGATTGAAAACCTTTACCTTCTGCACGGATTTGGATAGTTATTGTGATGCAGAAATGATTTTAGAGAGCTAAAAGTTCAAGGTTTTCTGGCGCTTCTCGCCATTTGATAAATTATAGTTTTAATCGTCAAAAACGACTTCAGAATTGGCTAAAATGCTCTACTGAAGGAAGGAAATTCAAGTTTCAACAGAAATAACGTATACTGATCTTGATATTTCTTGTGGAGCGCAAAATTTTTATACAAAAATGCATCAAACACCGCTATTGCATGTGCATATAGGATTTTCTACTTAAAAAACACTGATTTCTCAACACAGGCGCTAAATGTTTTTAGACCTCCCAAAAAAGACCAAAAATTGGAAAAAACGATGCCCCCACCAGTGAACAGTTTTATCGTTATTTTTGCTTAAATATCACTTTTGACGTCATTTCGGCCCAAATCGGGCTCAGTCTTTGACCCGAATCCCGAATCGGCTGAACTCCTCAGCCGGCCATGATGAGCACCATTGGGGCTAATCATTGGCGCATCCAGGATTTTCTTAAGGGGGGGGCGGTACCCCTAAGGGGATGGGCGGAACCTTGACTTGGGCGGAAAAATTAGCCGTTTCAACCCGAAAATCGCTAAAAATCGCTCAAAAATCCTTAATTTTACGCACTATTTTGGGCCAATGGGGGGAGGGCGGCCGCCGCCCTCCGCCCCCTAAATCCGCCCCTGGAGCTAATTAAGAAGTTAAACTGGCTAGGCAACAAACATCCAGAAACCGCAAACCGGACATTTGAGACTATACTTCGTTACAGTAATTGCAGCTATTTCTGTAAGAAGAGTGAGCAACGTCAACCAATTAACGACACGTATGCAGGTTCTCTTTTCGCGTCAAGAGCCTTTGAAAAACTCGGTTGTATGTTTTGTAAGTTTGAAAAACTCTCTGCTATCTTTTTGAAATCCTTCGTTATATTTTACGAGCATAACACTGCATACTAGCAAGCAAACTTTCCGAGTTTTGCAACTTTATTCAAACCGCTGATAGGTCTTCTAGTTTTCAAACCAAAAGGTTCATAATTTTGAATTTTTTGTGTGTATCAAGAGTCATTCTGAATAATAAATGCTTGTTTTTTATTGAAATAAATCGTTAATCTTGAGTCTTTCGTTTGAATTTTTGAATGCATTTATCTCAGAGTTTGTGCATGGACATTCAATTTACTCGATATTATTCAATGTGCTTTTCAAACCAGAAGGTTCATTGTTTTGAAAATTTTCGTTTATTGTTTTTGAATTTCTTCGTTGTAATTGCCAGAAAGATTGAAAACATGGGTTTTAAGTACGCATATTAGCAATCTTTTTCAATTGACCCTTATGGCTTTCCGGATAGGTGGGCAGCACCGAAATTCTGGGGGGGCAAGTGAAAAAGAGTTCAAAGGTCAAAAAATGGTCTTAAAAGTGATCGTATGCATGCGTGGGCGTGGGGGGTTTAGGGGGAATGCGCCCCAGAAGTTGGAATACCCCCCAGAAATCAAAATAACCCCCCAGAATTCAGTTTTTGAAAATAATTTTGCTCTTCTAGCGATTTTTTGATGCCATTAGATAGTGCTCGATGAGAAACGTCGAAAAATGGTGTTTTTTCGCCATTCGACCACTTTTAAGACAATTTTTGACCTTTGAAAATTTTTTTGCCCATCCCCCGCCTCCACCCAGAAATTTCTTTACCCCCTCCCTCAGAATTTCGGTGCTGCCCACCTACGATCATATGGGAAAAAAAACCAATTTTTTTTATGTTTCTCATCAAGCACTATCCAATGGCATCAAAAAATAGCTAAAAAAACCAAAAAAAGTTCAAAAATTAAATTCTGCGGGGGGGGGGGTATTTTGATTTCTGGGGGTCGGGGGCATTCCAACTTCTGAGAAGGTGCATACCCTCAAACACCCCACGCCCACGTGTGGTCTTGGCACAATAGGAAATATCTGCGCTAGGAGTCAGCGCTGATAAAGGTTGGCTGGTTCAACACCAGCTTACACCGGTTCTGCTGCCTTCAGCCAGCGTAAAAATTTGCTATGATTTTGTCTAATCAGTCAATTGTTTGCATTTGCCAACATGTGACAGCAACCAGAAATGGAGTGGCATATTTGCAGCTGCCTTTGACTTTGCCACAGGCTTTTTTATGGCTTCTTGTCGCTATGCGGAAAATTTTTGCGTATAATTAATTCAACAAATTTTGCACTTCATGTTAATTTTTGTTATGAAAAATTGAAAAATTTCTTGGAGAAAGAAAGTCCAGCCCAAGTTATAAATTCGTTAATCAGAATATTGCAAACACGCTATTACGTGTGTGTGTGTGAGTAATGCAGAGTGGTATATAACTAAATTTATACACTTGCAAATCATTGAAGCCGCTACAATCAGGCTATTCTGTGTTTTTTCTTTTTTGCTTCGCTGAATGTACATATATGCACTTTTACAGATGTAACTTAAATGTCTGCAGAAAATTTGTATAGCTTCATATGCTTATGCACAGACACCAAATTAAGCCTTAATCTGAGCATACCAGACTTTTTGTATAATCGTCCCGTTTCATAAGCATAGGTGAGCGGCGCCAAAATTCTGGGGGGGGCCTTGGCAAGATTTTTCCAAAGGTCAACAAATGGTCTCCATGGCGAAAAACCCCATTTTCCAAAAGTTTCTCATCGAGCACCATCCATTGGCATCAAAATCTTGCGAAAAAAACAAAAAAAAATTTCAAAAATTGAATTCAGGGGCTGGGCTTATTCTGGTTCCTGGGGGTGCATACCCTCCAAACTCCCACGCCCAGGTATGATTATAAGTTTTAGTTGACACGAGAAACGTGCGAACCACTACTTTTCTTACATTATGTTAAATCTAAAGAAATATAAAAAATATTCAATCGAATCTTTGAACGACTTAAAAGCGCATTTTTTAATCAGCGAAGCAATTTGTCGATTTTGCAGGACGAGATCAAAATTTTCAAAATTTAATTTTTATCGACTTTTGTGTAGCAAATATTACTGTGTAGTATTCTTACTTTCTAAAAATTGAACACTTTTTATAAGATTAAAAAAGCATACTTTCAGGCCGTGCCATGGAATAAACTGCTGGCTTTAACTGTTGTCCGGTTTGCCGCTGTTGAGCGAAAACAAAAGGAGCTACAATTGCCACTAACAAAAATGTCACAGTCAGTTGCATTCTTGTAGATGCTTTGTAGGAAAAATACAACTATAAATCCTTTGAAATCTGAGGATGCTAGTATGAATTTCAACGGAAAATTTTCTATGAACTCTCTACTTGTTCGCCTACTTTTTTGTATACAAACTGAAGCAGAACGTTGCAAAATGACAGAATAGTCACGCAAACAACAATACTACATGTACGAATGTAAAGGATTAAACGGATTTTTACTCCTACAACTAGTAACTTTAGTCATAGTGATTTTAATAACTTTTTAAATATGGAATATTTAAATATGTTCGATAATGGTAGCTTAGCGGCATGGTCCAATAACTTTACGGCAGATTGATGCAGACCTGTTTTTGTTAAATCTTTACAAAACTTCAAGGAAATGTATGATTGCTGAACCAACTAAACATCACGAGATGTACATAGCAGTTACCTACATATGTGGCAATAGATATTATCGAAATTTCAAGCTTATTATTTTTTCCTGCAAAGGTCCTGAGCAGATAAGCACAATGAGCATCTATAAATGATTGCTGGTTACCTCACAGACATAGGTGGGCGGCACCAAAATTCTGGGGAGGGCACAAGATATTTTAAAGGTCAACAAACGGCCCTAAAAATGGTGGTATGGCGGAAAAAACACCATTTCAATGTTAATCATCGAGCACTATCCATTGGCATCAAAAAATTGCGAAAAAAAATTCGATGGCGGGTATTCTGGTTTCTGGGAAGGGTGCACATATATATATATATATATATATATATATATATATATATATATATATATATATATATATATATATATATATATATATATATATATATATATATATATATATATATATATATATATATATATATATATATATATATATATATATATATATATATATATATATATATATATATATATATATATATATATATATATATATATATATATATATATATATATATATATATATATATATATATATATATATATATATATATATATATATATATATATATATATATAAATAAATATATATATATATATATATATATATATATATATATATATATATATATATATATATATATATATATATATATATATATATATATATATATATATATATATATATATATATATATATATATATATATATATATATATATATATATATATATATATATATATACTAACAAAGAAAACTGCTCCAATCCGATGGAACAAACAAGATGAATATACTTGGAATTGTGGAGTATTAAGGATGTAAAAGGAGGGGACTAGGAAAAACCTACCTAAAGTCGCATAATCTGCTAGAAATCACAGTTTCTCTAAGCAACGCAAAAAATCGGAAGTATATTCTGCGGCCTCGGAAAAAGTGTCTTTTTTAGAAATGCTCAGCCGTTTCCTTCAATTTGTTGACGCATCGGAACCATTCAGTGATAAGGTGCATGACGCTGAATTTGCCGATTTTTTAAATTCGACGAATGTAGACATCGACACGTTTTTTGCTGTAGCTGATCATGGAGACCATGAGGCGTTTGATGGGAAGGGTATGAATAGATAATTATTCAGTTTTGTATAGAGTATGATATTTATAATTATTGTATTGAGTCACGCATGACAAGACATGTACAGCATGGGAATTCTTGGGAGGGAGTGGTGTGAAATTTTAAAGTGACTCTTGAGTTCAAAAACGTGAATACGCGTCAAGAAGGTCATTCTTTGGCATTTCTGACGATGCTACATGTATTTTTACAGAGGGTAAAAACTAAATAATTTGCAGAAATATCAGAAAATTCGATTAAATCGAACAAAATATAGTCAAAACGTAAGACTATGGCGTGGAGCGCCGAAAATTTAACGCTTTCGAGCAAACAAATATGTAGATAAAAAGCTTAACGGCTTAATTTCTACAAATTCTTGGTACTTTTGAGAAATCGCGAATTTCGGGGCGTAAAAATTTTTGGGGAGAGATAACTTTTAGGGAATGAAAATCCCACCCTCCACCCGGATCATGTATTTGCATGACCAATCGCCATAGAAGAATAGTGTGACCGGGATCAGGCTGTCAGAGAAAGATCAGTAAGGATTGACCTAAACGGTCACGTAAGGGTTCAGATGTCTACACTATAACACAGGACGCCGTGATTATGTTATTCATTGCTGTGATGAAACATGTTACGACGTCATATGTGATAACAGGAGAATTCAATCCTTAATTTTTAGGAATTTTTAACCTTCGAATTTTATGGCGAGAAGTGTATAAATGCTAAAATAGCGGGAAATCGATCTTAATCCACAGTTTCTAGTAAGTTTGAGCACTTATGCAGAAATGTTTTGAATTTCATTCATTTTGTGGCCTCCATTCTTTTTATTTTCTACCAAACATTTTGCGTTTCCGTTCTGGGGTCTGTCTGAACCTGCCGAACCCTTCCCCAGTGCATGTCTGTTCACGACTTATACCTTATTATTTCTAATTTATCATAAAAAGTAGATGTGTATCCAATGATAACAATTTAATGGTACTTTGTCGCTTGAAATTTACCCAACATAATTAGAATCAGAGTCTGCTGGCGTGCTTCCCGATACTTTGATATATGAAAATTTGAAAATTGTGTGCAATCCAGGCATTTTTATCATAATAACGCTTGAAAAGGACGCTTTTTCTGCACAAATGCATTCTACATTTATGCCTTAAAAATTGATTGGGATTAAAAGTAGCGGCTAAACGCTTTACAGGTGACTGTAAAAGGGACTGAATCCAGTGGTGGAACCAGAATTTCCTGACGGGGTGGAACCCTAGATTTTTCTAATTGTATGAAAAAGTGTCTGAAAATCCGTCTATTACGCTTGAAGTATCGTTTTTTGCCGTCTTTAAGTAAATAGAATCTTTATTGATTAGAAAAAAATTGAAACTCTCGATTGTTTTCTTCGAAAAACGCGCAAAATGAGTGCAAAATTGGCAAAATGCTCTGAAAAAATCATTATAAGGACTAAAATATCCTTAATCTGTACATTAACTACTCATATGACTCAACAATAAAGTTTTTATAGCGCCAAAAAGTCAGTAAATGTCATTCATGAGTACTAAAAATTTGAAAAATCCGTGATTGAAAAACGGCTATAATCATAAAAAACGTAATATACCCTTTTGAGCCCATTTTTTACGGCAGGGGTGGCCGCCATAGGTGCACAGCGTAGCTGATCTGGGGGTCAGCCGGTCTGGGGTCAAAAATTTAGCCGTTTTGGGCCAAAATGACCTGAAAAACTGATATAAGCGCTAAAATAGCGTTAAAACTATGTTATTATACAGTTTTGAGTCAATTTGAAGCACTTTACATCCGTTTTTGACCTTCATTTTGCCTCAATTTCCCCGCAAAATTTTCCATTCTTCCATTCCAGGGGGCTTCCAGCCAGACCCCTAAACCCCCTCCCCTCACGTAAATGTCTGGTTGACGCCCCTCCTCTAAATCCGCGCTTGACTGAGTCACCAACCCATCAAAGGAAGAAGGAAGACGCACACCGAATGTTTTCTCCCTATCCATGGAGACTATACATGGATGAATTTTGATACTTCCGATCATATCCTGCGGCAGATTACGAATTCAAATCGGAAAAATTCAAAAACAATCTAAATAAATCAGGCCCTAATCATAGTCTGATTGGATTTGTTATTTTAATTATAATTCAATGCGGCTGCGTTCTCTACGTCTTGTCATAAATTCCGTATAAAATGAAATGATCTTCTGTTTAGTGTATCGTAAAGTCGATCGATTCATCGATATTCAGTGTGTGTGATACTCTAAAATTACAATTCACATTTTTTAGTGCAAAATATACGATGCTTTTATCGAAAGTTATTTTGTATTTGAAATTGTCGAACAGGTGGAATCGTAGCTCACAGTGGTTATCCGATGGTTGGACGGATACATTTCGATGCGGACGAATTGTGGACGCTGGGTGGTGAACTGGGCACTGATCTTAGATACGTATGTAATAAACATTCGATTAGTTACATTGTTGTATCCTTTTATGATATTCTATAGTATTCCACGCAGCCTTGTGCGCTAAATGGAATAAGTTTTCATTTTCAATGCATAAAAAAGAGATAAGATTCCACAATTAGGACAAAAAAATCACTATTATGTTACGATTAAAACTTTTAATTTATTTTGTAAATGTGGGCGATAGAAAATAATGTGTAATTTTTATAATTTTAGCCATTTTTTACTTCGAGTTTTCAAATTTTTCCGGCGCTTCGCGCCCAGTAGTACTCATCAATGACATTTACTGACTTTCTGGGCGCTCTAAAAATTTTTTACATCAGAAAAGTAGTTTACGTACAGAACAGGAAGTTTATAGTTCTTACAATGATTTCTCGAGTGTTTTCTAAGCGCTTTGTGCCGATTTGTGCACTAATTTTGAACGTTTTTCGTAAGAAACTTGAAAATTTCCAACTTTTCCGGATTTAAGCATAATGGACGGATTTCTTTGACAATTTTTGACACTATCAGAAAAATTTAGGGATTGCGCCCCTTGTCAGAAAATCCTGGACCAGCCGCCGGCCTGAATAAATTATAATAGTAAGAAATTGATTAAAATTTTAGGTTACCTTGCACGAAACGGGTCACGCCTTGGTTTTGCGGCATTCTCGTGACAGAAACGCGGTTATGTATCCGATATACAAGAAAAGCTCGTATACCTCGGAAGTTCGACTTTCCGACGATGATATTCGTGGCATATTGTACGTGTACGGAAAAAAGCATTTAAACGGCGACGCGATCGTTGGCGTCGATTTGCCCAGTAAAACGATAGAAAGAAAAGTCGGGAAACAAGATCGACTGAGGGTGAATCTCGATCAAAACGTTGAATACCGATCTGTGGCTGAGAAGCACGCGGATTTCGAAAATTACTAGCTGCTTCGCAGGCACGTAGCTGGCCGTCCTATTTTGGGGGACCAACACCAATTTTGGGTGACTAACCCTAAAAAAGCCAAAAATAGCACAAAATGACATTTAAAAAGTCGAATTCTTGGGGTCCGAAACCCCCCCCATTCCCTCCAGAGGTACGTGCCTGCAGTTTCGGTCGTCGGTATTTGCTGGCTGATTCGAAAGATGAATTTTTCGCGGCGTTTATATTCGTTTTTGACTATCGCTTCGGTTTCGGGTGACCGGACACGCGCAGCTTGATAATTCTGGGGGGTGAACAGTGGCGGATCTAGGATTTTCCTAAGGGGGGGCGGTACCCCTAAGGGGGGCGGAACCCTGACTTGGGCGGAAAAATTAGCCGTTTTAACCCGAAAATCGCAAAAAATCGCTCAAAAATGCTTAATTTTTCGCACTTTTTTGGGCCAATGGGGGGGCGGCCGCCCCCCCCGCCCCCTAAATCCGCCCCTGGGGGTGAAGTTTCAAAGCGTTTTTCTTGGTCTTAAAAATGATGGTAAACACATCGTTTTTGGCGTTTCTAACGAGGCTGGTATCTTATGTATGCTGGCAACCGAGTAGAATCCTTTTTCTTCGATAATCGTTCGAATTTCGATACGACGTCCAGTATATCCGCATCAGTTTCAAAGCTCTTAGGAGTGTTCAATGGATTATTTCTGGAGGATAAACGAGGGAATCTAATCTATGGATTTTCCAAATATCTCGTTTAGCGCGAAAAATATGAGGAATTTCAGGATACAGTGCCATCAGATCAATAAATGTGCTATTTAATAAGTTTAAAATTTGGGGCTTTTGCTATTTCGCAAGACTTGTCCGTTTTTCGAATTGATGTTTCCCCCAAATAAACCACTGAACTAGCAGCCAAATTCGAGGGAGTCCGACGGAGTAAAATCTTGGACTGCTTGAAAATACGCTGGTCTGCTGAATTGCCGGATAGAATACCGGAGTTTCTGCCGATATGTAGAATACTAGAGTTTGCCACCATACGAGTGCATGAGCAGCGACAAAATTCTAGGGAGACGCGGTCTGGGTTGTGTAAAACTTGCAAAAATCCAAAGAAAACATGCCAGCAATTCGATTTTGGGTTTTCTATCGATTTTTGGCGGGTCTACCCTGATTCTGATGGTAAAACTCCCCATGCCCGGATTCTTCTTATGTTCACTGGCCTGCAAGGGACCAGTGCGCCAGCATAGCTGGACTGCAGCGTGTCGTCATCCACGATTTCAAGCATTTTTGCTGAACATGCTTGATTCTCATCTGTTCTCGTCCTTAGTTTACCTGGATTTTCCATAGAAAGCTTTGCCTTTTCTGGTTCTGGAGACACCGCGGCGGCCCTCCCCCACTTGCATAGCATGTCAGGTTGCAATCTTGTGCCTATTTAGAATGGGTACTTATTTCGTTGAGTCAATGTTTACTTTAACCAAAATTATTATTACGTAGGGGCTTCGTTTTAGGTGTATAATTAGGCACCTACCTAAACATTCGTTTATAATGTCTGCATGTTTTTTGTCGGATAGGAGTAAATATCTGGATTCTGTATATGGCTGCAATAAGATAGTCAACTTTTGCACAATGGATATGCCAGTTGTTTTAACTCGCAATTCTAATTGCATCGAGGTATTTATAGTAATCAGCTATGCTACATAAACCTACAAACATAATTATACAAATGTGTACAGTTACGAACAAACGATTGAGAAATTCTCGCAGTCTGAAAACTGCGTGAAAGAATCGGATTCAAAGCAACGCATACGAAATAACTAAACTCCGCAGCTCTCGTGTCGAGTATTAAATTTTTAATTCGGGTATTTCGCTTGTTTTAAGAATTTAAAGATTTTTTTAAATTCTAATTTTATAAAACAAGATGCGTGATATAATAATAAATTGAAAAAATAGATTGTTAATTCTTAAATTTGAAACTCTGAAATTACAGAAAATCTGCAGAATTATGACGAATTGCATTTTCTGCCCAAAAGGGAAACGGAAGAAATCAGAAAAAATTATGCTGTCGTCAACAAACTCACAAACTTCAGATGGTGCTGCTGAAAGACTTAACAAAAATCTCGTCAACGAGGAGGTGAGTATTCATCTGGCCAGCGAGTATCGCAGAAGGTTCATAAATCTTTCTGCAACTGTATTTACAAATAGGCTCTGCTGGCCAGGGACGCACTCAGGAAATATAAAGTACAATTGACGGCAATAAGTATCTGCGAAAAGAAATCTTGCTGCAATTACTGAAAATGAAACAATATTCAATTCAATCGTTATAGTCTGTTTCCCATAACTTTGGACACAAGTTTTAAATAATCTATCAACAGCAAGCCGACAGGTACGGAGAATTATCATATCGATGCTATAATCACAATTTGTCTGCTAATCAGGCACGTACATAGCGGGCCAACCCGTAAATCCTACTAGTGTTTCCCCCGGTGGGAGAAACGTTTCTCCCATCAAAATTTTCCCCGGTGGGACAAACGTTTCTCCCGGGAGAAACGTTTCTCCGGGTGTGGTTACCTATGCTTATCATGGTTTCGCCGTTTCTCAGGCTCCGGGTGTGGTTACCTATGCTTATCATGGTTTCGCCGTTTCTCCCAATCTCCGGGAGTGGTTGCCTATACTTATCGCGGTTTCGCCGTTTCTCCCAGGCTCCGGGTGTGGTTACCTATGCTTATCATGGTTTCGCCGTTTTTCCCGGACTCCGGGTGTGGTTACCTATGCTAATCACGGTTTCGCCGTTTTCTCCCAGGCTCCGGGTGTTGTTACTAATGATTGTCATGGTCCTGGCTCCGTGTGTGGTTACCTATGCTTATCATGCTTTTTCTTTCTCCCTATCTTTCTCATTAGTAGGATTTACGGGTTGGGCCTACATAGCTGTAGGGTGATAGGGGGACTAAACACCCCAAATTTCAGGAAAGTGCGAGTATTTTTTACGAGAATTCTTAAACGAAAAAATTTGGAAATATTCTTGAAGCGTGTTCTAAAGATCGCCAGAATTGATTTTAGCATACTTTTTAGTCAATAAATCGAAGATTTCAAGGACCCTTCGCACTGAATTTATTATTTTTGCATAACTTTTGACGTCCGAATCGTCCAATGCGTGTAACTGTGGTGGATATCTTCAAATTTTCTGACGTTTGCACGCAAAATTATTTTTCCCTATTGCTTTTTCTTTGCAATGCACCAGAATCGAATAAAGAACACATTAGACGATGTTTCATTCGGATCGTGCATTGAGAAGCAGCATTCGTGTGGTTATTTTACACGACACAGATAGGGGGTACTTTGTGAGGACAGACTGAAATCAAAATTGATGTTTTTCTCAGATTTTCCCTTCTCCTAATAATTAGAGCTCGCTGAGAAATACTTAAAAACAACATTACTGTTATCTTTTTACAAGTGTTTGTTTGAGATATCTCACTTCAAAATTCAAGGAGGCCAGCTACGTGCCTGAGCATATTGTCGGAGAACGTTTTTCAAAACTTGCTCAACTTGTGTGAAACGAGACTTACACAAACTAATTGCGCATCGAACTGCACATAGTCTGTTTCACATAAGTTTGGGCATAGAAAATTTTAAGAATTTCTTATAAAGTTAGCCGACGGATTACGATAATTATATATCAAATCCATGCTATAGTCTCAAATAGTCGGCTTATTGTCGGACATAGTTTTTAAATGAATGCCCAAACTTGTTTGAAACAGGCTATAAACAGATTGCAGGTACAGGTTTGTAGGAGGTGATCTAAGCTTAGTTGTAACTACACATGGGCGTGGGGTCAAGAGGAAACCTCCGCAGATTACGTTAGCCTTTAAATTGAATATTTGGTACTATTTTCGCGGTTTTGCTAGATTCAGACCTCCCCCAGAACTTACATGTAGTCTGTTTCATTTATTCGAGAGCTTTTTAGTCAATTCTTTTAAGGGCTACAGTAAGCGAAACAAGACGAATTACTGTAATTCGGCAGATCAGCTCAGTGAGGGCGAGTGGCTGGAATTCTTCCATTTTTAATGCACTAATCCGCCTATATAAATTTAATTTAGGCATTTAATCAGTACTGGGACATACTACAGTAAGTGCGCTAAATAAAAAGCTATCGGGTGGAATCGAACCCAGTTGCTTCGACACGACAAGCAGACGTTTTACCACTGAGCTATGAGGGAGTTCGCGGCGTTTCTTAACATTTTAGTCTATTGTGTTTAAAGTGTCAACTAAGGATAAGCTGAATGCGCGATTTATATCTGTAAGTTGATTAATTTGCTGGAAGACGAGAATAAATTATGTCGCAAAAATGTTATTGAAAAACCCTTCTCTGCTACGTAACTACAGTGAGATCTAGCGAACTACAGTAAATAAGAAAGAAGGGGTTACTGTAGCCTCCGAAAACATTTACTGAAAAAGCTCTCGGATAAATGAAACGCCTCCGTGTAAGGCTTGTGGACTCAAATAAATTATGCATTGCAGTTTCTCTTAAATTTTGCACTAAACTTTGAAAATATTCGCCGACAGTTAGCTGACAGATTGCGATAAATACACTGAATAGATCTATTATTATTGCCTTAAACTGTGAGCTTACTGTCGGTAAAATTTTATGAAATTTATGCCCAAATTTATGTTAAAAACAGGTCACAATTATCATTAAGGAGTGTAGGGGAAAAGCAGTGTACGTTATAGGAAATTGGACTTGGATATTAAAAAAACCAAAGATGCACAGCAGCGTTAATCAGAATTAGCATAACTTATCTCACTATTAGCTCCAGCCGTGGTCTAAACGCTCCATTTCAATTCGAGGTCTCGAAAGGCATAAATTCATAATCTCATTTTTTTAAACGACAAATTCCTCAGTATGGCACAAGCCATAATTTACAATATAGTCGCAAAGGGATGAAGCAAACAAATATAATACAGGCTGTTGGTGAGGGAGGTATAACGAGGGTTTTGTCTCCTTCAGGATAACTGAAGGAACTTCACAGAATTTTGGATTTTACAAAATATGCTGAAAAGTTTCCAACTAAACATACAGTTTTCTCCCATATAATCCTTTCGGAAAAAAACTTTATTGGAACTGACTCCTGAGAATTTCAATCCAGATATATGTACATATGCATCAATGTACATATGTACGTGTCGGAGTCTATTATTTAATCCCCGAGTTAGATTTCACAGTAATGTGCAAAAAGTTACAAATTTTTCAAGTTTCTCATCGAGCTTCATATAGTTAACACCGAAAATCACGAAAAAATGAAAAATTTAAAACTCAATGCTGAGGGTCCTCAGGATTCTAGGAGTCCTGCCTGACTCCAGTTTATGTCTTAGTCGCCAAATTATTGTATGACATTTCCTTGATGCCCTACAAGTTAAAGATATGTTAAGCATAGTTCGATGCATTTAATGTCAAGCATACTTAACTAGCAAAGAAAAATGCTCCGATGGAACAAAAAAGGGGAATATACTTGGGATTGTGAATTATCGAGGATGTAAAAGGAGGGGACTAGGAATCTCCCTATGTTATATGCCAAAAATCGCAAAATATGTTAAAAATCAGACTTTCTCTAAACAATGCAAAAAAATCGAAGTATATTCTGCGGTCTCTGAAAAAACGTATTATTTTAAAATAATTTTCTCTGATTGACATAATATCTTAAAAGCATATTACGTAATGCAACTTTTTGCAGACTTCATTCAACTTTGAGTTGCTTAATAATGTGACTGAAAGTGAAATGCTGTCAACAAATCATAATTAAGTTGTTCGTATTTCATTATTACTAAGCATGTCACTTAGCAGATACAGCCATTCTAAGTGTCAAAGTGCAAGCAATATTCAAATTACCAAAAAATTGATTGAAAAAAGCAGCGAATTTGCAATGCAGTAGCTAAGCGAATTGAATGAAATAGTACAAATCGATGCATTCAAGACAATCGATGATATTGTTGGTTCAGAGCAGTAGGAAACACGGAAGCTGACGTGCAACACACCTTATGTAGATACTCTTTTACACATGTCTACAACAATTGTTTACTAAACTTTTACATTTTTCAAAGGCCGCAGAATATACTTCGATTTTTGCATTGTTTAGAGAAAGTCTGATTTTTAACATATTTTGCGATTTTTGGCATATAACATAGGAGATTCCTAGTCCCCTCCTTTTACATCCTCGATAATTCACAATCCCAAGTATATTCCCCTTTTTTGTTCCATCGGAGCATTTTTCTTTGCTAGTACCCTACTTTTAATTAGCAAGATTTGGAAATACAATACTAGATTCCATTTACTGTGCGGTTCTTCTAATAATTGAATGGTTTAAACTTTACAAAGCTACTAGTTGTAGAAGAAACAAACATTCTGATTAGTAATTCTTATGTTACGTAGAACATCGTGTAAAGAAATATGCTTCCAAAACTTTCTAGAGCTAAACTTAATTTACATTTTAAACTTTACACAAGAGTGTAAAGAATTTTAGTGGGATTAATAATTTCGATATTGCTCTGATATAACGATCAGCATTTATTAAGAAATGAAACCTCTATAATGTTCTAAGTACAAATTAACATTAGGTGTTAATCACTTTACACTACTCTTCATGCGCCCCTAGCGGACGTATCACATCTGTTTCCATATATATTTTACGACTTTAGGCAAAAAATAAGTTACCGTAAGGCTCTAGAATGAAGCTTATTATATAGTGTAAACTTTACACTAGCAAGGAGTGTAAAGAAGATTTTAGTCGGATTTGTAAAATTCGATATTACTCGGATATTACGATCAACATTCATGAAAAAATTATGTCTCCATAACGATTTAATGACAAATAGGCACAGATGTAAACCACTTTACATTACTGTTGAAGTGTAAACAAACGCGCCCAGCTGACGTCCCTTATTTGATTCCATGTAAATTTTCAGATTTCGGCAAAAAATTTGGGTTTTTGCAAAGCTCTAGAACGAAGATAAACCACTTTACATCACTGTTGAGTGTAAACAAACGCGCCCAGCTGACGTCCCTTATTTGATTCCATGTAAATTTTCAGATTTCGGCAAACAAATTCAGGTTTTCGCAAAGCTCTAGAACGAAGATTGATTAGCAGTGTAAACTTTACACAACCGCCTAGTGTAAAGAGGACCTTATTCCGATTTGTAAATCTGATATTACTCGGATATTATTATCAACATTTATGAAAAAATTGCATGTCTACAATGGTCTGAGGACAAATAAACAATGAGTGTAAACTACTTTACATCACTGTTGGATGTAAACAAACGCGCCTACGTGACGTCTCACATTTGATTCTTTGAAAATTTCTAGACTCCAGGAAAAAATTAGGTTTCTGGAATGCTCAAAAACGAAGATGAATACATTTGTAGCGTAAACTTCATGTAAACACCTAGTGTAAAGAAGATTTTGGTCAGATTCGTAATTTTGATATTGTTCGATATTACGATTAATATTTATGAAAAAAATTAAGTCTCCACTAATGTTCTATGGGCAAACTAACAATAGGTGTAAACCACTGTACAACACTGTAGAGTGTAAACATACGCGCCAGACTGGCATATCAAATTTGGTTCCTGGTCCATTTCTAGACTTGATAATCGTGTCCCTGACTCATAACCGGAGAAGCAGGCAGAAAAAACAAGACAGAAACGCATTTTAAACACCAAATTTTTGACTTTACACTCGCTAAATATTAATGTATAGACAATTTGCTTTGACATGCACCCGATATAAAGCACTTTATTTTATTCTATTGGACTTATCCCGACTTCTGGACGGAGAAAGTGGCGAACAAAAAAGCAACAAAAACGTATTTTCCATCATTTAGAACACTGTAAACTTTAAACTTCCGTACCGAACTCCCCATTGAGTTTAAAGAAATTCGGTTTGGTACAATTTGTAGCTTTTAAATCGTAGTACATTCCTGTGTGCCAAAATTCTCTTGCAAAAATTATTTGGTATGATTTATTAATCAAAATTCGGAAAAAACGTGTTTTTTCGCCCATTTTTTACCTCTGATTTCGAACTTTACACCCCCATAAATAACTCAATATTGCGTTTTTTAAATGCGGTTTGCTGCGATGTGTAGCCCCTGAGAGGCACTTTATTACTGCTGTATTCAATTCACCCTGACTCATAAGCGGGAAAATTTGGCAGAGAAATCTTAGTTAAAATCCGTTTTTACACCATCCACTAGAGTGTAAACTTTAAACCCCAGGATCTAACTCACCATAGAGCATATAAGACTTTGCTTATATGCAGAATGTAACCCTTGATCCGCTCTACATTTCTGTCAGAAAACATTTTAAAAAACTAATAACCGGAGTTAGTATCGGACATAAGCAGGTTGAAAACTCGACCAAAAAGTGCTTTTTCACCCCAGATTTTCGCACTCTTTACACTGCCATTCAATAACTAATGCGAATTTCAAAAAACAAAAAAAGTGCCATCTGTAGAATTCATCCCTCTATTATCCTATGCTGTTCAATTCTTCGAGTCATCAATACTCAGTTGTCCACATGCCGCAGTAAAAAGGTCCCAAAATTTGTCCTATGTTATAACGTTACACAAAAACTTTACACCTTCTTTACACAGTCAGTTTTGAGTTTCAAGAAAAACAAAAAACCACGGGCAGCGAATTTTTTATTATCTTTCTTTTAAAAAAACCGCACCTTCTAGAAGTGTCCCGTTATAGCTGTAGGGGGGTGCACAGGTGTTAGGGGTACCCAAGTATATTATAGGTACGCGCTAACGCGCTACCTAAGATTAGGATTAATTGTCGGGTTAGTGTAAAATAAATTAAAGCCGACCTACCGTCATAATCAAAACCCTCGTAGTTATATTCGTCGACTCATAAACTTTGTACGTATGATGAGCTTGTGATTCGCGCATCAATTGCACACAGTCAAAGATGCTTATGGTGAGGGCGAAGACGAATAAGATCAGCGCCATAATGTCAAAACAAATTTCCTGCAATGAGATTGAGATGGTCAGGACCTTACATGCACTTGGGGGTTAAGAACACACATGATTTGATTTCCGTATATTATTTTTTGTAATCCTTACACCTAATCAAAATTAATCTTGCACAGAGATTTCGTGTCGCTTTTAAAGTATGTATAAGATTTTGTTCTAACTTATGTAGGCATGTGCATATAATGTACATATCCATATATACAATGTGACGACTATAGTCTGTTTCATTTCAAATGACCTTTTCCGTGCCAGAAAACGGCAGATCGACTAATAGCGATTATTACTGTAGCCGACTCGTTTTCCATTGGGTTCCCTGTTTGCGCCGCCACAGTCGCCTTTGCTGTTTCTTCCGCTCTCAACACCACCATGCCAGTTGATGTAGCTCGATTAGGCTCCGTGAAAATTAAATTTAAATGGAAGCGCTCAGCATGACAATGAACCGGAGCTCGGACGATGAAAAAGGATGAAATTTTGCTGAAAAAATATGGACTTATTGCTATCTATCTACCGCGACTCCCGTTTACTGCAGCCTAGCTAGTGCTCCTGGATGATATGACGGATAAAGGGAAAGTAAGGAAAAAGATAATTTTTGATAATCGAAGTAGGTATATAGCTAGCAAAAGCAAAAACAATGTGATTAGGTAGGACGTAGGCAGAGCTGGAGAGGGCGGCTTAGCCTAAAAAAATTTTTGAAGGATAGGAGAACGCAAAGAAAGATGGAAAAATTGCACGCCCTTGTCTCAAAATCTTCAAATTTTTGGCGCTCCTCGCCGGATGTGAAGTCCTTTCCGTATTTTGACTCAAACGCTACCAAAAAATGACAGGTTAATAGCTTTTCGAGTTGGGAAATTTTTTTTCAAAAGCACGTACGACCGCCCCTCTTGACGGGATTTTGGATACGGGCCTATGCCTATCTGTTAGAAGCAAGGCCATATTTAAGGGGCACGGCCGCCCCTTCACCCTTGTTCAAAAAAATTTTGTAAGGCAAGGTAATGCACGGAAAGACGAAAAGTTAGATGCATCTATTTGTCATGAAATCTTCAAACATTTTGACATTCCAAGTCGTATAGGTATGTATGTATATGAAATATTCTCAAAGCCTAAGCCTTGAAATATGTAATAACCTAGGTACGAGTATCATTATATCGCGTGCCCCATGTATTTTTTTAATCAAGTCAATTGGCTTATTTTTCATCTATGAAATATTCAATCCTATTCTAATTTTATGTACTGCCTTACCTTTTATATTTTGTACAAACCACTTTTTTACGCTTAGTCTTTATACGAATGCCATCCGCTTGCCCCAAATAGGTTGCTGGAGTGTTTGTACCTTTTGGCTGTAATGACTATGCATATACATTTAGCAATTCTTGTGATATTTATTTGTAACGCTATTTTAAGGCTTAGGTTGAAGCAAAATACAGAAATTGCCTTCTAAATAGTGTATAAAGGTTAAAATACTCGTAATTAATGAAATGACATAGACATTAGTGAATAAATAAACAAAGTAATGCATGATCATTCAATGTATAGCTTTATCATTTATGAGTTTTCTCTTCAGCCGCTCTTTGGATGTGATTTTAGTGGCAATGGAGATGTTCGAGAAGCTACTGCGCCGAAAAATTGGTTGATAGCAGCGATTTGCCCGTCAAGTGAGTCTAATTTTTTGTATGTCTTATTGAGAGTAAAATCAAAATCTGAGTTTGTACATACATGTATATCAAGTCGATTTTTTCCTAAAAAGTGTAAGAAGTATTCCTTTCAAGAGTTTTTATAGTCTGTTTCATATAAGTTTGGGCATAAATTTTAAGGATTTTTGTCGAAAGTAAGCCGAGGTTACGATAATTATAAATCAGATCAATGCTGTAATCACAATCTGTCGGCTTATTATCGGACATAGTTTAAAAATTTGTGCCCTAACTTGTATGAAACAGACTATAACTCATTTTTTGGCTTAAAAGTCACATTTTCGGCTGCTTTACAACATGTACAGATTTTCGAGTACTTAGTTAAAATTTCAAATATTCTCAAATTTTGTTTGCGTTTTTATGTTATAGAATGAACCAAATTTTCTGAAACGTCGAAAAACAGTGTTTTTCGCGTGTAGCCATACTTTTTAGCCGAAAAAAGGCACTTCTGAAATGTTTTTTGGGCTTAACCTTCCTCTAGCGTACCCAATGCTATACATGTATGCTACTAACCCTAGCAAAATAGCTGCTACACTCAGAAATGTAGATTTTTTATTTAAAAAAATTGAAAAATGTGTGCTTCTTCCTTAACCGTTTTCAGTTTATTTCTGGCTCAAAAGTTTCAAATTTTCGGCGCTTCGCATCATTTACTCATTTTTCGAATATATTTTGCTGTATTTACTATTTTTTCAATTTTTTTCGAGATTTTTTATCTAGGAAGAACGAACATTGTCAAAAATGTCAAAAACAGCATTTTGACACGTGACTACCATACATGCAATGCACATAAGGGTTCAGGGGGTATAAGCCCCCGCTGAAGGATCAGCCAGACACGTGCTCTCCGGCGATTTTGGGCTGCAAAACGTTTTTTGCATAATTTTTACGGACAAGAGCATAGGTGGGCAGCACCGAAATTCTGGGGGGAGAAAAAATTTCTGGGGGGGGTGAAGAAATTTTCAAAGGTCAAAAAATGGTCTTAAAAGTGGTTGTATGGCGAAAAAACACCATTTTTCGACGTTTCTCATCAAGCACTATCTATCCAATGGCATCAAAAAATTGCTAAAAAAGCAAATTTTTTCTGGGGGGGAGATGGGGGTATTTCAACTTCTGGGGGGTGCATACCCCCCAAACCCCACGCCCATGTGTGGACAAGAGCAGTTACATTGTCAAAAAATTTTATGGCTCTGCGCCGGAATAATACTTATATGTGTTTTTTACTCCAAGAAAGCGTCCGACATTGATCAATTTCTATATTTTTATAGTGTTTAAAAGTGATATTATGCAGCATAAACGGACCAAAAATGGACTATTAAAATGATGGTATTACGACCTCAAAACATGCGTTTTCCGAAAGCTATTTTGGCCATTTTTGCTCGTTTGAATTGGCATCAAAGAATTGTGAACACTAAAAAAAATTTCAACCCGTAGTATTACTGTAGGGGTATTTTGGTTTCTGGGGAGGGGGTATGTTTCTCAGGAGCGCAAACCCCCCCAACCCCCACGCCCAGGTGTGCTTTTATCGCCGCTCGATATATATCATTTACAATTTTTCGCTTAATCTTTTTTCTAAGAATTGCTTCATGAGCTGTATATTTATGACTAGGACTTTCTTTGCTTCAAACTAAATCTTAAGTAAATTTGTATATCTTTTGGACATTGCGATAACTAATAATTATTTCTTCAATTTGTCAATGACAACCTTTTGCTTAGTACAAATGTCTTTGAGAAAATGTAATATGAAAAAGAGGCATTGTTTGTCTGCTCACAATCAAAGTTAGATTTTCTTTTAATCAATGGTATAGCCGTAACCATTGTCAATTACTCCCGAGCAGATGTGTTCTTGGACGGTTAACCCCCAGAATGGCAAGCAACCAACCCCCCGCAAAATGGCTGCAACCACACCTGGGCGTGGGGGTATGCACCCCTCCCCCGAGAATTCAAAATACCCCCCCTCCCGGAAATTAAATAGCTCCGAGAATTCAATTTTTGAAATTTTTTTCGTTTTTTCGCAATTTTTGGATGCCAATGGATAGTTCTTGATGAGAAACGTCGAAAAATGGTGTTTTTTCGCCATACCACCATTTTTAAGGCATTTTTTACCTTCAAAAAATCTCGCACCCCCACCTCAGAATTTTCTTGCTGCCCACATATGGCTGTGACCCCCTCCTAGAATTGTGAATTTTTGTAAAAATTGGTAAAAGTTGTTAAAAGTGCTTTTTCTGGCGTGTTTAGCTCATTTTTGGCTTGAAAATCTCAAATTTTCGGCCCTGTATACACATTTTTTGACTATCTTTTGTTTAATTTACTCAATTTTTTTCAAATTTTTTCGAGATTTCTTTTACATTTTTATGTTTTAGAAAGAGCAAGCATTGTTTGAAACGTCAGTAAACAATCTTTTCGACGTGTACCCGTCGTTTTTAGCCCCACAAAGGCACTATTTGAAATTCGTTGAGCCTGCCCACCAGAATTCCCATGCTGTACACGTATGCTCCCGAGCAGCTACATTTCTTAGATATTCAATATTCCCCACATGACAAAAATTAACAATGACGGTACTTTTTAGGTGTGGGTTCAAAATAGGAGCATAAATATCGTCTTTCTGATTCAAAGAGCCATGATCTACGCTTTCAATTTCCAAAATAGTGTTTTGTTTTTTTTTCAATTTTTTTTAAAAAATTTGTTCTTTTAGCCTAGAGGTTTTTCAAGGCTTTTGCGTGAGGAGTTGTTTTCCAGAATGTGAGATATTTTACTGAAAAAGAGGGTTTTTGTTATATACACTAATTAAACAAAACTGCACATGAGTGTAGAGGGTCTGGCTGGTCCCCAGAATGTGATGGACTTCCCAGATCGATAGATCTCTGGGCTTAGGTTGGTAACTATGCTCTCTATGTATGTAATTGACGTCGTGTAGTCCATGTGTGTTGACGACAATTATGCATATTTATTTTGTTTTATATTGCATATTAAATGTTAAATTGTACATTGTAATTTTAGGATCATTGGCGATATTTCTTTGGTTTGCTATCCAAGAATATACGACGAACCATGACTCAATGGACATTGATACATATTATAATGCGATTTTTTATATTCGTAGAATGATTATTTTTATCTCGTAATTTATCTTTTATTTGGATAAAAATCAATTTACCTATGTATAGATAGTTGTGTAAGTGGACAAAGGTACATATACCTAACTATGTATGTAAGTAGTTATAGTATGTTTCATACAGTTTAGGCGCAAGATTTAAAAACTGTTCAACAATAAGCTGACTGCGATTACAGTGACTTGATATAGAGCTAACATAATCTTGTAGTCTCTAGTCTCACTGGGTGGGCAGCAATTCCCACCACTAGATCAACTTTGTAATAGTGACTTTCGCCTACCGTAAGTGTACCACACTTTGTCGATAAACGTTCCTAATTATTTTGCCCCAAGTTCCATACATATGTAGGTACTGCGCAATAGTCCATTACCCTGGGTGGGAACAGCTCAAAAACTGGTTCACCTGATCATGACTTGTAAAGGGCAATTTGGTCTGGGGACTGGGTATAGGGCTAATTCATACATACCTATGTACATGGAAGCAACTTAATTCTGGAGTCCAATAGGGTAAAACTACAAAAAATTCAATTCTGAAGGTTCTATTGATTTTTGATTCTCAGATTCTTGGAGAAGGGGCACAGCTGCACCGTAGGTACATGCATGGTCAGCTGCCAGGTTATTAGGGTTCGATGGGCAAAATCATTAAAAATCGAATTCTGTGCATCTTCCACATTCCCAGGGATACAAATCGCCCCGCACACATTCATCTCACTGGCTATGCTGTGCATCATACGTGGGCAGCAAGAAAATTCTGGGATGGGGTGTGCAAGATTTTTGAAGGTCAAAAAATGGTCTTAAAAATGGTGGTATGGCGATAAAAACACCATTTTTCGACGTTTCTCATCAAGCACTATCCATTGGCATCAAAAAATTGCGGAAAAAACGAAAAAAAATTTCCTTCAATACTCTCTCCGACTACTGTAGGGAGCCAGGTGAAAGTTGCCAATTAAATGATTAAATCAAGGCACAACTCGCGCCTAAAGGATGGATAGAATGGCCAGGAATGCGGCTTAATGACCAGCAGTAAGGATGTAGGATATGCGCTTCATGTAAATTAATTCGTGTATGGGACATACATGATTTGCATCAGCTGTGGAACATGTTCTACTTTATGCAAGTTTAAAACTTGAATTATTTGTCACAAGTCAGGAAAATTCACGGGATAACAATAACTGGTCAGGTGTAAAAAAAGAATAGGCGCAGCAAGCATTTGGTGTGTACACCATTTTTTGTACGAGACAAAGATTTTGAGGTTCGTACAAAGATTTTTGGAGCGATCTTTGTACAACTTTGTACGCAAAGTATAGGCACTTTTTGGCCGATTTTTATTGTACAAAAAAATAGCTAACTCTTCGTAGAAAAAAGTGGGTGTGTACAATATAGTTATGTATGATGTACATAGGTGCATACACATAAAATCGTATCTAAGCAATCTGCCATTAAATCGTGTATAGACATTCTGAGTGAACAGTAGGTAGCCAAGTGATTATTCGATTTCCAGCTCATATCTTGCGACTGTTTCCTCACGCTAAAACCTTTGAAAATAGTTCGTTTTGTTGATAGGGCGATGCCTATTTTGCAAAAAAGAAGATTTCGGCGCTAAGTTGATGTAAGCCACGGCTTGGAATCGTCATGAGCAATTACCATCCTCGTGATTGCTCCCATTTATTAAATTCTGCACTCTTAGCAGGCATACGTTATTCTGCACCCAAATGATTCCAACCTTGAAAGAAACAACTTTTAGCATTAAACTTTCTATAAAAATTTGGTAAACTTCATTAGATTAGTTACAATTCTCCAAAGAATGTGCAAAATAAATTGGTCAGCAAGGAATCCATATCAAACAACCTTAGTTACGGAACAATGCATTGTCTGCAATTCTCATGAGCCTTAGCCTTAAAATCGTATTATAAATAAATATCACGATGGTCTGCTATGATGTAAATGGGAAGATATTTATATGTCTGTATATAGGATCGGCCAGGGGACACAAACCATGCGTAGGGATGGGGTTCATACCTGGGCGTGGGGGTAGGAGAGTATAGATAGTGCTCAATGAGAAACATTGAAAAAAGGTGTGTTTTTTGCCATACCACCATTTTTAAGGCCATTTTTTGACCTTTGAACAGTCTTGCAACCCCCATAATTTTGGTGCCGTCCACCTATGGCGGAGTTCATCCCAGAAAAATTTACATCCCCTTAGAAATTTTTTAAGCCCTACCAGAATTCGCAATTTTTCAAAAGTTTATAAAAATTCCTTGAAAATGTGTAGAAAAAGTGCTTTTTTAGTATTTTAAGATATCCATTTGCTCAAAAGTGTCAAATTTTCACCACTTTGTGCCTTATACTTATGTTTGACTATATTTTGTTAAATTTATTTTCAAATTTTGTTTATGCTTTTATCAGTGGCGGATCCAGGATTTCACTAAGGGGGGGGCGTACTCCTAAGGGGGAACCCTGACTTGGGCGGAAAAATTAGCTGTTTCAACCCGAAAATCGCTGAAAATCTTTCAAAAATCCTTAATTTTGCGCACTATTTCGGGTCAATGGGGGGGCGGCCCCCCTAAATCCGCCCCTGGCTTTCATGCTCTAGAAGGATAGAGCATCGTCAGGAACCCCAAAAAATGATGGTTTTGATGCGTTGCGAGTTGCACCCCACCATTTTTGGGCCTAAAAAAGGCACTTTAGGATTTCAACCACCTATCCCCACACTCAGAATTTCCATGCTGTGCATGTATAGCACGGACTCAAGATGGTTATCTCGGAAATGTTGAAGGAATAGGTGTTTAAAGCCGTATTTTTTGACGTTTTTCAACATGCTCTATCCGCTAAAGTTCATACAATTTAATGTTCTCGAGAGAAAAATTTTCTTTTCTTTAAAAAGGCTATTGTGTCATTATTTGGACGCACTTGGGCCAAAACTATATAAACTGCTCCACATACGGCGCGAAGCGCCGAAAATTTGATGATTGTCAGGTAAACAGAAGCGATTTTCTCAGCTTTTTTGCATGTTGCATTATTAACGTTTTTTTATTGTCGTCTTTAAAAAGTAACCAGATTTAATAAAAATGGCAAAATCACTTAATAAAGTCATAAATATAAGAAAATTTTTCTGCGCTTTGCACTATATCAATAAATTTATATTTTTTATAAAAAAGTTACAAATTTAGTCAAGATTTAGTTTGAAGTATCTGAGCAAAGAAAGTCCTAGTCATAAATACACAGCTGATGAAGCAATTCTTAGAAAAAAATTGAGCACAAAATCGCAAGTGATATATCGAGCGGCGATGTAAGCCCTTATCATGCAAAATTATCAAATTAAAAACGACTGAAAAATCTATCTGCTATAATTCCGCAGTTTTAACGTTTTTCAGGCGCCAGCATATTTGTGCAGCATTGAAATTCTGATGAAGAGGGTCAGGCGTAAAGAAACTTTTAAAAAGTGTCCTTTTTGAGCTAAAAAACGACATGTAGATACCATGCATGGGCAGGGCAGTAAAAAAACATGGGGTCTGGTTGGGTGAAGTTGCAAAAACTCGCCAAAAATGTCAATAAATATAATTAATGGGTCTACAGTAATCTACGGGGGAAATTTAGTGTTCACAATTCTTTCCTATTCAAACGACAAAAATGGCCAAAATAGCTTTCAAAAAGCATTTTTGAGGTGTAATACCATATTTTAATAGTATTTTTGGTCCGTTTATGCTGCATAATATCACTTTTAAACACTATAAAAATATAGAAATTGATCAATGTCGGACGCTTTCTTGGAGTAAAAAACACATATAAGTATTATTCCGGCGCAGAGCACATAAAATTTTTTGACAATGTAACTGCTCTTGTCCACACATGGGCGTGGGGGGTTTGGGAGGGTATGCACCCCCCAGAAGTTGAAATACCCCCCCTAGAAATCAAAATAGGTACCCCCCAGAAAAAATTTGCTTTTTTAGCAATTTTTTGATGACATTGGATAGATAGTGCTTGATGAGAAACGTCGAAAAATGGTGTTTTTTTCGCCATACAACCACTTTTAAGACCATTTTTTGACCTTTGAAAATTTTTTCACCCACCCAGAAATTTTTCACCCCCACAGAATTTCGGTGCTGCACACCTATGCTCTTGTCCTTAAAAATGATGCAAAAAACGTTTTGCAGCCCAAAATCGCCCCGGAGAGCACGTGTCTGGCTGATCCTTCAGCGGGGGCTTATACCCCCTGAACCCTTATGTGCATTGCATGTATGGTAGTCACGTGTCAAAATGCTATTTTTGACATTTTTGACAATGTTCGTTCTTTCTAGATAAAAAATCTCGAAAAAAATTGAAAAAATAGTAAATACAGCAAAATATATTCGAAAAATGAGTAAATGATGCGAAGCGCCGAAAATTTGAAACTTTTGAGCCAGAAATAAACTGAAAACGGTTAATGAAGAAGCACACATTTTTCAATTTTTTCAAATAAAAAATCTACATTTCTGAGTGTAGCAGCTATTTTGCTAGGGTTAGTAGCATACATGTATAGCATTGGGTACGCTAGAGGAAGGTTAAGCCCAAAAAACATTTCAGAAGTGCCTTTTTTCGGCTAAAAAAGTATGGCTACACGCGAAAAACACTGTTTTTCGACGTTTCAGAAAATTTGGTTCATTCTATAACATAAAAACGCAAACAAAATTTGAGAATATTTGAAATTTTAACTAAGTACTCGAAAATCTGTACATGTTGTAAAGCAGCCGAAAATGTGACTTTTAAGCCAAAAAATGAGTTATAGTCTGTTTCATGCAAGTTAGGGCACAAATTTTTAAACTATGTCCGATAATAAGCCGACAGATTGTGATTATAGCATTGATCTGATATATAATTATCGTAACCTCGGCTTACTTTCGACAAAAATCCTTAAAATTTATGCCCAAACTTATATGAAACAGACTATAAAAACTCTTGAAAGGAATACTTCTTACACTTTTTAGGAAAAAATCGACTTGATATACATGTATGTACAAACTCAGATTTTGATTTTACTCTCAATAAGACATACAAAAAATTACACTCACTTGACGGGCAAATCGCTGCTATCAACCAATTTTTCGGCGCAGTCGCTTCTCGAACATCTCCATTGCCACTAAAATCACATCCAAAGAGCGGCCGAAGAGAAAAACTCATAAATGATAAAGCTATACATTGAATGATCATGCATTACTTTGTTTATTTATTCACTAATGTCTATGTCATTTCATTAATTACGAGTATTTTAACCTTTATACACTATTTAGAAGGCATTTTCTGTATTTTGCTTCAACCTAAGCCTTAAAATAGCGTTACAAATAAATATCACAAGAATTGCTAAATGTATATGCATAGTCATTACAGCCAAAAGGTACAAACACTCCAGCAACCTATTTGGGGCAAGCGGATGGCATTCGTATAAAGACTAAGCGTAAAAAAGTGGTTTGTACAAAATATAAAAGGTAAGGCAGTACATAAAATTAGAATAGGATTGAATATTTCATAGATGAAAAATAAGCCAATTGACTTGATTAAAAAAATACATGGGGCACGCGATATAATGATACTCGTACCTAGGTTATTACATATTTCAAGGCTTAGGCTTTGAGAATATTTCATATACATACATACCTATACGACTTGGAATGTCAAAATGTTTGAAGATTTCATGACAAATAGATGCATCTAACTTTTAGTCTTTCCGTGCATTACCTTGCCTTACAAAATTTTTTGAACAAGGGTGAAGGGGCGGACGTGCCCCTTAAATATGGCCTTGCTTCTAACAGATAGGCATAGGCCCGTATCCAAATCCCGTCAAGAGGGGCGGTCGTACGTGCTTTTGAAAAAAAAATTTCCCAACTCGAAAAGCTATTAACCTGTCATTTTTTGGTAGCGTTTGAGTCAAAATACGGAAAGGACTTCACATCCGGCGAGGAGCGCCAAAAATTTGAAGATTTTGAGACAAGGGCGTGCAATTTTTCCATCTTTCTTTGCGTTCTCCTATCCTTCAAAAATTTTTTTAGGCTAAGCCGCCCTCTCCAGCTCTGCCTACGTCCTACCTAATCACATTGTTTTTGCTTTTGCTAGCTATATACCTACTTCGATTATCAAAAATTATCTTTTTCCTTACTTTCCCTTTATCCGTCATATCATCCAGGAGCACTAGCTAGGCTGCAGTAAACGGGAGTCGCGGTAAATAGATAGCAATAAGTCCATATTATTTCAGCAAAATTTCATCCTTTTTCATCGTCCGAGCTCCGGTTCATTGTCATGCTGAGCGCTTCCATTTAAATTTAATTTTCACAGAGCCTAATCGAGCTACATCAACTGGCATGGTGGTGTTGAGAGCGGAAGAAACAGCAAAGGCGACTGTGGCGGCGCAAACAGGGAACCCAATGGAAAACGAGTCGGCTACAGTAATAATCGCTATTAGTCGATCTGCCGTTTTCTGGCACGGAAAAGGTCATTTGAAATGAAACAGACTATAGGATTTCTAGAGAACCAGCTTAGCAATATAGATTATACTGTCAAAAAAGAATTAAACATAGTTGCGCACCATTCACCCGACATGCTGGGTGGAATGCATAACTTTTACGTATATTGCGATATAGTTGAGCCTCAAATCGTTGGAAATGTTTTTGCACCGCTTCTGCAGGTTGTGAATATAGAAGGAAAATATATGGATATTGTTAATCATGCATATATCAGTCCGCATTATATACCTGTGCTCAAAAAATCATTCAATACCATTGAAGTGAATATTAAAAGTGATCAAGATAAACCTGTGCCTTTTGAATTTGGCAAAACAATTGTCAAATTGCATTTCAGGTATCGGCTATAAATACAAACCTGTGATCATTATGCAAATGAGTCTACCGTAGTGTGTCACAATTTAGCAGACTATAATAGGCTTCCAAGATCAGTTCAAAACATGATTTTGAGAGACAGCTGCGATTTTCAAGTTTCTGATTGGAAGAATTTAACCACCTGTTTTCCAAAACTTGAGTCTATGAAATTTGTACCTATGGAATTAATGTTGAGGGAAGGTGCCTAGAAAGTAACAAAAAATGCTCACATAAAGAAGAGCTTGGTGCAATTTCTAATGAGATTCTGAGTTGTATTGCAATTTTATGCACTCTAACCATCCTCTACATTATTCGCTTTATTAAAAACGATATTTTACAGCATAATGCTGCTGCCAAAATAGCAATATAGTTATTCCATATTTAAGCCAGGGAGTGTCCCCTGTCTGACTCTAAACCCCCTGCCTAAGCGCGTGCCCCAATTGACCTTAAAATTGCTTAAAATCAAGTAGTGTAAACAAAAATTGGTATACTGTAGGCTGCGCGCTAAAATTTTGTACATAGCGCAGCAACAATTTATATATCTTACCCTGGAAGTTTGAGCTAAATCCGCCCTTTAGTTCTTGAGATATAGTGCTATATGAGAAAGTGTAAAGTAAATTGGTATACTGTAGTCTGCGCGCTAAAATTCTTTGCACAGCATGCCTCGCCTATGTACATCATATCCTTAAAATTTGAACAAAATCCGGCCATTGGTTCTCGATTTATGCAAAAGTGTAAACTAATGCTGGTATACTGTAGGTGCTCCCTCAAAATTTTTGTAATAGTTTGCTAATAAGGTGTTCATCCTAACCCTAAAATTTCAGCCCAATCTGACCACTGGTTCTTGAGATTCAGGGAAATTTCCCCTCCCATGGCCTGGCAGCGTGCCCCTCCCCAAGCAGGTCCGACCTTCCCTATGCTTAAGCACAGTCTATGTTAAAGCATTGCGCCCTGAGAAAAACCAGGGCGCAGATTTTGACGTCCTCGCCTATGCTATAACACAGGCTATGTTACAACGTTGCCATCTAGGGACACACGGTTAACTACTGTTATGTTTGATTGTATAGGTACATATACTTCGTTAGTTAATATAGGTACATATGTGTGTGTTTATGATTGGTTAGATTTGCTCCGCCTACCCGGTAAAAGTGTAGATAGACCTAAATTCTATAATAAAGTGGCATTCGGGTAACTTAGAGGTATATAGCATGTACCTAAGCAGCAGTAGGCTAGGTAACATGTTATATATGCCTGTGAAAGATGTAAGAATCTAATAAAAATTAGACTTCCGCTAAAACACTTTAAAAATCATGTACATGTAGTCTGCGGCATCTTGGAAAATCATGCCTTCACAAATCATTGTTAATAAGCGATTTAGTATCTTGTCAATTGCTGCCCCATACAATACTAGCGTAACAATGCACATTATATCGTTTTTTATTACTCATCGCTTCTTTTCTAGGAATAAGCTATTAATGTTATATGTTTTTACGTTGGAAGTGCAACTTTCTTCTGCAGGCCTCAGAACATACTTCGAATTTTCAGAGTGTTTTAGCGGAAGTCATTTTTTAGATTCGTACAACTTTCACAGGCATACATACATATGTAGGTAAGTTTTCCATACATATGTAGTCCCGCCTTTTATGTCCTGTGTAATTCCAAGTACATATATTCATGAAGGAATAGTTTTGAAAAATGAGCTTGATAAGCGAGAGTTGTAAACTAAGAGGAGCTTATTTTTCAAGCTCATTTTTCAAAACATATATTCATCTTTTTGTTCCATCGGAGCATTTTTCTTTGCTAGTAATATAATATTTAGGTGATTATATCTGTTTCGAAATTCTTAAGATTTCTATTACAGTAAGGTTAAAGGCGTTCTTTTATTTTCAAACAGGCTAAGGCAGCTGTCTATGTAAATGTACCAAAACGCGCATGGGTTTGTTTCTGTATCGCAACAGAAATCGTATTGTTTGGTCATGAATGTAAAGGCCCACTGAGGAACCTGAAAAGGCACCAATGCGGGCTAAAAATGGTGTAAAAGCGGCCAAAGCACCTATAGTCCGTTGCATTTAAGTTTGAGCTTCTTGGAAAAACTCTAAGTGCTCACAAAAGTGTTTTAAACAACGCCACATGTAGCTGTGACATTCTACAGATGTTGTAATTGCTCGAAGTCAGCGACTAAATCTATACAATCTTTACTTTGCAATTTTATTCATTGGATAAGTCATAATAATTATGAAGATTGGTACATATATGTTGTCAGGTCAAACTTTTCTAAATTTATCGGTCGGATCGCCACCTAAATAAACTATATTCTGATTAGTCTGAAACACACGTTATATAAAACACGTTTTAAAAGCATCATCTTCATGTACTGTGCTTACTAAACCAGGGTTGCCAGGTGCAGGAGAATTCTCCTGAATTCGAGGAGAATCTAAAATTTTCAGGAGCAGGAGCAGGAGAATGGGCTTTTCAGGAGAAATTCCAGGAGAAATTGTAAACCTGCAGGAGAATGCAGGAGAATTTTAAAATGTCAGGAGAATTCAGGAGAAACCTGAAAATCTAGGAGAATTCAGGAGAATTTTAAGCGGAGCGGCTGAAAATATTGGCATTTACGTATTACCAGTTCCCATGAAAATTGAACTTCAAAGAATTCTACTCACCCGAGAATTTGGGCGTTTACACTATTTTCATATAAAAATTCGGCCATTAATTACAAATTAATACACATAAGTATGTACATACACTTATTTACTTAAATACAGAGCTAAAATCTTGAAAAACAGTGCAATGAATGAAAATGCAAAAAGTGGTATCCACTAACACAGAGGCAATCATACTTAGGTATTTACGCTCATGTGGTGCCGTGCCTCACATACTAATACTAATACTTTATTCAGAAAAAAAAAGCACATGGGTAAAACAAAAGTCGCAAGGAAAATAAAATAAAATGCAAAATGTCCTGGACAAACAGGCAAATAGATTGCGCTCACGTGTGCCCCATAATGTCTCAACATTTGGAGAACTTCGAATATATTGTGGAAGATCGTTCCAAAATCTAGCTGATATAGTAGCAAAACAATACTTTTTACAATCAAGTCGAAATTTTTCTAAATAGATCTGATTTGCAAATGTATTTCTAGTATGCAAATGACCATAAAACTTATAAAAATCTTCAGAAGGCAAGAGATTATTGTGAATAATATAATATTATACGTAACAATTTAATCAAAATAAATTCTACGGAGTTCAAGCCTCTCTAAATTCAAGGCTTTTAACCACACCTGGGCGTGGGGGGTTTGTGGGGGTATGCACCCCCAGAAACCAAAATACCCCCAGAAATCAAAATACCCCCCCCCAGAATTCAATTTTTGAAAATTTTTTCGTTTTTTTCGCAATTTTTTGATGCCAATGGATAGTGCTTGATGAGAAACGTCGAAAAATGGTGTTTTTATCGCCATACCACCATTTTTAAGGCTATTTTTCGACCTTCAAAAAAATCTTGCACCCCAGAATTTTCTTGCTGCCCACGTATGCTTTTAACCTTTCATCATAAGAAAAACCCATATATCCAATTAACCTTTTAGTAAATTTTCGTTGTACCTGTTCAACCCTGTTGATATCAGAAAGCAAATAGGGGCTCCATACAGTTGGAGCATAGTCTACTAAAGGCCGAATATAATTCTTAAGAGCAAGAACCAACATTTTAAGATCACGTGATTCAAAACATTTCAAAATCAAAGCACTCATTTTCAAAGCTTTTGCTGATATATCAGTACAATGACAACTAGATGATAAGTTTGTTGTTAAGGAAACACCTAAATCTCGAATTGAGGTACCTGCGTCAGATAACAAAAAATGGTTTATGTAATATGTAACTTTAGGATTAGCATACCCTAGATATAACACAGAACATTTAGGGAGAGGTATGCTTAACTGATTTTCTTCAGACCAAGAAACCAGCTTATCTGAATCTTTTTGCAACAAAGTATAATTTTGAGAAGAATTAAAGAGCTTCAAATCATAAGCAAAGAAAAAGACTTCACTATGCTCAACAGCTTGAACAAAATCGTTTACAAACAACAGAAACAAAGAGGGTCCTAAAACGCTATCTTGAGGTACGCCACTAATAACTGGTTTGCGATCAGAAAAAGCGTCAAAAATTTTGACCTTTTGTGTACAATTTGTCAAAAAAGAAATTAACCATTTTAAAAACATTCCATTTATCCCGTAATGCTTCAACTTCTCTATCAATTTAAAATAAACGACAGAGTCAAAGGCTTTACTAAAATCGACATAAACAACATCAATAGGAATAGAAATTTTTGGAAATTATTTTGTAAAGTTTCAAACCAGTATTGCAAAATTTGGAAATTATTTTGTAAAATTTGGAAGCTTTTGCAAACTTTGGAAATTATTTTGTAAAGTTTGGAAACTTTGTTGTAAAAGTTGAAAATTAAAAAAAACAAGTTTGTTCTACTATTTGACTACCGTGGAAACCCATGAGTCAAAATTTTCAGGACACCCCTGCCAGTGAATGAGATATTTGGTCTTATTACATCATCTCCACGTTTTTAGAATTTTATTAACAATCAGAAGCTCACTCTATTTTTATGCAGTACATACTGCTTCATCAAGGTGTAATTGGCAATTTTACCTGTTAAATAGCATAACTTCACATCGGACTTATATAAATGTATTTTAATCCGTTCTACTAATTTTTTCTCATTGGCCAAAACTATACGTTAGATACAATGCATTGATTTTTCTTTTGCAATATTTCAGCTTTGATGGAACAAATAACATACAGAAGAATGAATGGATTCATCAGTGCAATACAACCCGCTATTTCATTTGTAATAATACCTAAATCATTTCTTCACATTTTATACTAGTTTCTGAACAACAACCCTCAACTGTGACGCTTTGAAAGTTTTCATCAATTTTCAAACAATTAATGCAATAAGGCAAAAACTTTATTGATCCTAATTTGGGGTACTTTTCAGTCAGCTCTTTCCAATCAGAAAAATGGAGATTGCAGCTATCTCTGAGAATAACTGATTTGACATTCTGTGATAAATATGCATAATTATCAATTTTGTCACAAACTATGTAATTTCCATCAAAAGTACTATTTCCCCACTCAGGGAATGAAAGACTGTCAGAAATAGTAGAATAATCATTCTTGTTTTATTTTTTTCAGAAGGTGAGTATTTATAATTTTCCAAAATGCAGTTTGATTATAGTTTTTCTGGCCTTGATCCGTTTTTTCATTGATATCAATAGTGTTAAAAGATTTCTTCAAAATGGGTATATAATGTGGACTTATGTATGGATGATTTATTATATCCAAAGATTTTCCCTAAATATTTACAACCTGTAGCAGCTGTGCAAATACATTACCGACTATTTGCAATTCTACAATGTCACAGTATATATAAAAATTATGCATTCCGCCTAACATGTCTGGAGAATGATTAGCTACTGTATATTTCTCTTCATCTTCAATATTATAGTCCTAACATGTATAATAAATGTGGACTCAATTTTACACTTCGTATGTATTTTGTATTGACTACCATATAACAATAATTTCTTATTTCACTGTATTGAAATTTCAAATAAGATACATAATCGGTTTTTGCATTAGAACCAGCCATCACAATTGCTTTATTGAGTATTTTTAAAAACTCATCAATTGTTCGATATCTACTAGGAGGGAAAATCATTTTTGACCAAACTTTTTCTTCAAATCAAAAAATTGCAAAAAGTTTTGTTCTTTTGCAGCATTATGCCAAGTATTTGCATAAATTATTTCCGCTAGGCCAAATTCCCACTCACCTCACCTTTTAAATTTATTTGACAAGGTAGTTTAGTCACAAAACTAGATGTCGTATTAAGTGGATCCGAATTGCTTGGTAATATGATATAAAATTGTTTTGCCATTTTTCAGTTTTTGATTATTACTATACGTTCTTTATTGATAAATTTTTGAAATTTTCATAAATTTCTGTGTGATACATTGACAGTACAATGTTCTTGAATGATATGCCTTTGGCGCGCCATACTAAGAAATATATACACATATGGCCACAGCTAGTCATAAGACATGTTTGAATTTGTATGTTATCATATGTATATGTTCTTGAATTATTTTTTATATATTGTTTGAGCTCAGCTGGTTCACAGCCATAACTATCAAAGTAATCACAGTTCCCATCAATGTCAAAATACAATGCAACCATAGTTTCCCAAGGTCGAAAGTTCAGGGAGGTGAAATCCCAGAATTTAGGACCACCAAATTTAGAGTCTAGCCTTTTTTGCAGGTCAAATATGAAAAATGGCTAAAACATCTAATATAGCATGTTTTAATAATGTGAAAAATTGCATTTTACTTTTTGTCCCATTCCGACTAGTTTCGCCACTCTTGTAAGTAAAAAACACAAGAATTCATCGAAATTTTCGACTTTTCAGATCATTTTAAGGTATTTTACGATTAAACAAAAACATAAATGTATTAGTCGGCGCGGAGCTTCAAAAAAATTTTATATCTTCGCTGATTTTGTACCCAAAAATCAAGCAGAAAATGTTCGATAGCTCAAAATCGTCCGACAGTGATACAAGTCTTGGACCCTGAGGTGGGGGTAATACCCCCTCTCACCCCTATGGGAATGTATGAATGCAACCCAGTGGGAGCCTGGTTTGTTGCTAATATCTAGGTTTACTATTAAGGCAGCGAGATTTGAACAAGATCTAGAGGAAAAACTCCAAAAAATGTATTCCTTAGGTAAAATTTCAAAATGTTTATCAATTCTATAGTATTGATCTCTCAGGCATTATAATCATAAAAAGTGTAACGATTTTCATCAACCAAAATTAAATTATCAAGTTCAGCATAAACAATTATTTCCACTACTATGTCGGGTAAATTACCTTCAAAATCTGACATAAATACTAGTTGTCCCTTCTTGAACTAAATCCCAATGCCCACTATCATCTTCGTCTGGAGTAAGATCGAAAACAAAAAACAATGACGTTTTAAAATCTTCCTGGCTAACAAAATTACTGCTGTTATCCTTTCCAATATCGAGTGCTTCATACATATTAAATCTTCGTCTGGAGTAAGATCGAAAACAAAAAACAATAACTTGTTTTAAAATCTTTCTGGCTAATAAAATTACTGCTGTTATCCTTTCCAATATCGAGTGCTTCATACAGATTATTAAAAACTTGTAGATATTTATAATTTTTGAAAGAAATATTGAATGGTTGGGTAAGGGATGTTTGTTCACTTTAAGTCAGTCTGACATCATTTATACCAAAAGGCTTGAAATTGAAGGGTGATTTAGAGAGTGCACCTCTATAGGCACTACCCTGAACCATACCTGAGCAATGGCTGACGTTCGCCCCGTCCAACTTCCAGCCAAAAGGGTGGGTGGGGTGGGACCCTAGACACTGAAAAAGGTTGGTCTGTCCCTGAAAAAAGGTGGATCCGTGCCTGAAAAACATGGGTCGTTCAGCTTAATCATTGGGTCAGTCACTGAAAAAAGGTGGGTCCATCCATGAAAAAGGTGTCGAACAGTGTACTAAGATGGTTCCTGTGCATGTTTAGCAAAGTGATCATGATATACTGTATCTAGCATTTCCTTAAATTATCTCCAAGAATTTTCTCCCTGTACAAAACAGCCCTGTCCGAGGTACCCCTTTGCCCCGTCCAACTATTGCTTTGGCCCCTCCTGGTGATGGGCCGATATGGGGAATTGCCCAGGTGTGCCCTCAACACATGCAAAAACTATACGTCAAGGAAGTTATCCTGTGAATAGTGTATAATTAGGAGTTTCTCTGGATGGATTTGAAATGTGTAGGTTCGTCATTGATATCCGTTGTATAGGATACTTTGCTATGTAGACAATCAGGTTTGTTCGAGAGCTAAATTTTGCGTATAAAAAACTTCATTTGTAAGATTTCTAGCTCTAAATTAACATCCTTGAAGCATTGCAGAACAAAGTTATTACTGTTTTCATGTAATTCTAGCCTTAGATTGGTAAAATTCAACAAATATCTGTCCTAGAGAAAAAATCAATGTGAAGAGGAGCTGAAACTTCTACAATTTTATCATTTTTGAAATATTTCGCTCCTTCATTAAACCCCTCATTGTCTTTAGTATCAACATTTTTTCCATGTTCACGAAAATATAAAGCTGACTGTGAATAAGACTTGCATCAAACCCATAATTTAATTCTGTTTCAAAATATGCCTATATGCGCATTTATCAGAACTGTCAAAAAGTAATTGCCCGTCCAGAAAGCACTCTACTTGTCTAAAGAACGTTTTTCCAATCAAATTGATAGGTGCATAGTCGGGAACTGCTGCTGCTGCCGCCACAACTGGTTGTTCAATCCTAAAAGCCTTATAAATAAAATTTTTATTCAATTGTAAGTAGTGTGGATCAGCTGGTATTTGGAATTCATATGATGCCTCATTTGTGATCGGATGCATTGGTCGAATTTCATCCTAAAATCCCCGTTTTATAACGACCTGAGTTGGAGGAAATGTAAAAAGATCCAACTCAGTTTTAGTACTTGGAATTGATTTGGCGTCTATTAGAGCAATGCTCTGTCATTAACCTTGTAAATGGGTCATTTGTATTCATATTTATAGACTTTGGCCGACTACCCAAACTCTCGCCAGATTGTTGTTGTAGAGCTTAAGAGGCTTCATCAAAAAGTTGCAATGCTTCTCGTTTTGAATCTTCCTTAGTAGACTGAAGAAGTGGTTTCCCTCGGGCAGCATCCGTTGGTTTCCTTTGGGCAACATACTACTGGGGCGTTTTTTACAATATTTCTCCCTATAGATTTCAAAACTGGAACAGCAATTCTGAACAAAGACCGGAAAAAAGTGCCTAACCCGCCACCTTGTTGGTATGGAGTTCCTCGAAATACATCCAGCCCATAGTCTCTTTGGGCGGCCTGCCCACTATAGTACTCTAACCACAGATTAAAATTGTCCGGATTGAATTTAACGTGCATTCTAACAATTTTTCTTATTTTATTATGTATTAATTAATATTTATAGACTTTCATCCCAATTGAAATGTGCACCAGTCCATGCTGTTGCAAAAGAGTGTCTAAGTTTTTTATTGCCAATGTTTTTAAGAGGTATATTGGAATGATCAAGTAGGACTGACGAATCTTCTGTGGTCTCGAGAAAATTGATGTACCAAATCAACAACATTAGAACCACAAGTTCTTTGTCCATTAATTACTACTTCACCACTAGACTCTATTTCAATATTGGGATTTTTGCGCATATCATTTAGAAATTTTTCTGCAACTTGTAAATGTGGCTTTGGAATATCTGCCAGTATTTCGTCATCACTTTGGGATGACACCCTCGCCTGTATTTTCTACTATATTCAATTCATAAGGTTGCCGTCTCTTCTCTTGTAATCTACTAAATGTCTGTAACACTTGATTATATTTAACTAATTTTATTTCACTTGGTATATTTTTGCTCGTGATAATCTTTTCCATTTCATTGTGCAGCAAAATAAACACTGCATCTATTGGCTTAGAACGCTCAGTTATGTATATCAGCTGATACTAGAATCGTTTTTTCAGTATGCTTCATTTTTTCCAACTTATTGCATCTGCTATCAAACTACGAACTACTGAAAGAATCGGAGTAAGTAAGAAGGGTAAAAAACCACCATTTTGGATGATGACGTTTTTCCTTTCTTTTGTCGATGCCTTTATATTATCAACCAAGTACCTTATTTGGTTTTGATTGTAGTAATTTTCGAATCTCTTGATCAGAAAATGGAATATTACCCTTCAAAAAATTACGCGCACAGTCACAAACACATAAAATTTGATCCTTACTAGTCATAATTATAATAGCATCCCTTTGAGCTTGCTTAGCTACTTAATAAATGTAATCAGCCAATGTTGTGTTTGAGACGATTTGGAGCCATACTATTATTTATAGATTTTGGGATATAAACAATTGTATGGGTACTGAAAATGTCTGTTTTTAGCCTATATAGATCAATAGCATTTTGTGTCAAATCTATCAAAAGGTAACCATGTGGCTGACTAGTTGCATCAATAAAGGCTTCTGAGAATTATTTCGAATTCGAAGGATAAAGCTGGCGTGCTAAAACCTGGGCTTGCAGTTTATCACTTGGGTTTTTAAAAAGCACTATATAATCTGAATTCACTTGCGAAGTTTGAAGACCATCAAAGAATAAATTGTGAACTAGATGAATAAGGCTGACATTCCAATGATGACAACCACATGTGAAGAGCAGAATTAACTGTAGCTTGCCTTTGCTCTCCTGCAATAAATCATCCAAAACCACTAACTGCGGTGTTGTACTATATTGCTTAATGTGATTAAAATCTGGAAAACCTACAAATGTGACGTTTTTTTACAGTCTGCTAGAGAGGTTGACTCAGCATAGCACCACCAAATTTGTGAGATTTTAGTATTTATGAGCCTTTCTCTATTTTGAATTATTTGTTGAATGAAAGTTGTCTTCCCGGACTTTTTGGTCCAGAAACTATACACGTGAAAGGATGCTCAAAAAGCATGTTTAATGATAGCATTCACTTTTTTCTAATTTGCTCTAATATTTATAAACCAAGTCTACAAATATGAGTAGCATTCACAAATATTAGGAAACCTTTCAAAGATGGAGGCAGTGCAGGAAATTAAGAAATATTCTCTTAGTGATGAGGAAAGGAAGCTGTATGGCAGGTCGATTAGACTGCCAATAGCTCTTTGTGGGCGAAACTTAGAATGGTGATGTTTCCTTTTATGATTCAGTATGTTTTTATTGTCAATGAGCCAGTTCGGAAAAACATTGTTTTGGAACAAATTCGGGGCGTACATATTTTACTGTACAAATGTGTCCACAATGTATAGAATATAACCGAGCATCTCAGGATGCAGGAAACAGCCTAATAAGGCAATATATAGCCCATGATTTGGAAAAAGAAAAGGAAAAATTGAATTATTAAGTATTATTTGTGATCGTAAAATATAAAACACAGAAAAAAATATAAAACCAAAAAAAATCCTGCTCGTTCATCTATAAGTATTGGTATTGCTTTAATTTAATGTAACCAAAATAATAGAACATTGAAAAACTTGTGTTATAATAGTAACACTGGATATTCTGGGGTGAAACCTTTTGTATAAAAAATGCAAAGAATTACTGCCAAATGTCAAATATTCACAAGTTAAGGCATGGCTGGCTAAGCAGCCCACATATGCATTACATAAAGCAGCCAAAAAGCATTTCACACACAATAAAGTTTTAGTATGTGGTATTGATGAGCAATGGCAGGCTGATCTTGTTGATTTGCAGTCATTGAGCAAATTCAATGATGGGTATAAATTTTTACTAAATTGTATTGATTTGTTTTCAAAATACGCATGGTCTTTGCCATTCAAAACCAAAACTTCAAAAACGGTTCTAGAAGCATTTCAGGAAATTTTTAGATCAGGTCGAATACCGTATAAATTACAGACAGATGCAGGAAAAGAATTTATCTATCAACAGAGAAGTTCAAAATTTTTTAAAAACTAAGGATATCCACTTCTTTACAACCAAAAGTGAACTAAAATCCAGTGTCATAGAACGTTGTAACCGCACTCTAAAGGAAAAAATGTAGAGATATTTTACAGCCAAGAATACATATAGGTACATTGACGTTTTGGCTGATTTGCTGAAAAATTATAAAAATTCGTACCATCGAACTATAGGGACATTTCTGGCAAATGTGGATGACGAAAATAAGCAGGAAATTCTAAATAAAGTATTTCGAACCACTAGGCAATCTGTTATATTTAAATTTGATGTTGGAGATAAAGTACGAAGAAGTAAAGTAAAACGCACATTCGAAAAAGCCTTCTGGCCTAATTGGACTGAAGAGTGGTTCACCATTGAAGACAAATATGCAAGAACACCGCCTGTTTACTAGAGCTGTGCCAGGGCCAGGCTGGCCCTGGCGCCGGGGCCGGGGCCAGTGTTGGAATTGATTATAATATAGAAAATTGATAATGTTTCGGGCAGATTTACCTTCAAGCTCAATTTCAAGCAACACCACACATCTTGCTAATTCAAATCTTTAATTTTATTATGTCAGGTTAATGCAAATGTCTAGTTAATAATCAAAATTGACATATTTTGAATTGCAATTCTTATAGCCGAGCTTTCCAGCTTGCTTGGTTGCAGACAGCTACGTCTATCAGAACAAATAGAATAACATTAGCATCAAAAAATCGCAGAAAAACAAAAAATTCTGAAAATCAATTTCTGGGGCGTCTAGCGGATTTTTTTGGGGGGAGAGTGTGAATTCTAGACCATTGGTGGGCAGCACCGAAATTTTAGGAGTATGAAAAAATTTGTGGGGGTGGTGGTGAAAAACAACATTTTCCGACGTTTCTCGTCGAGCACTATCCAATGGCATCAAAAAATCGCTAAAGAAGCAAAAAAATTTCAGAAATTGAATTCTGGGGGTATTCCAACTGCTGGGGGGTGCATACCCCTAACCCTCCACGCCCACGTCCCAAGCCCCCCGATGCCCATGTTCTGTTATATCTTGTAATCCCAACAAATATTAACTCTTGACGCGCATATCTAGTAGCAAGAATATATATATATATATATATATATATATATATATATATATATATATATATATATATATATATATATATATATATATATATATATATATCACTGTTTTTTTTTGTACGAGCCTCTTTGTACATGTACAAAGATCTCCGGAAAAGTCTTTGTACGAGCGAAAAATTTTTTGTACATATAACGTATAGATATGCAATTGAATGTACACATTTTTACATACTACTAGATTGTTATCTGTGACCCGCACGCTTCGCAAAAGGTGTAACTTTGTCCTAAATTCAGCTGGTTATATTAGTTCGGCCCGAAACGCCAAAATTTTCATGAGTCTTAGGTTGAAATTACACATAAAATTCGACTCAGCAAGTTGCAAAGATAAAAGAGTCAATTTTATCTTCAAACGGCAGAAAACAGTGCAAAATTGTATAATAGTTCTTTTTTCTGCATAAAATCTTTATAAAACAGTAGAAATAGATGTAAAAGATGCTTCAATCTGTACAAAGATGCTTACAGATAGATTTTGGAGTGTTAAATGCCCAGCGCTTGGAGCTAAATAGAATGTAATTATGATACTCGGCGCTGAAGCGCTGAAAATTTTTAGAAATTTTGCTAAAAAATACTCCAAAAAACGTTAAAATTACTATTACTTTGCCCCAAAAAGTCTTTGTACGTTGTACAAAGATGGCTCCGAAAAATCTTTATGCGAGCCTCAAAATCTTTGTCTCGTACAAAAAAAAAACAGTGATATATATATATATATATATATATATATATATATATATATATATATATATATATATATATATATATATATATATATATATATATATATATATACAGGCCCGTATCCACGATTTTATTTCGGGGGGCCGAAAATTTTTGAGACCAGATATCTCGAGAACTATTAGGAGATAGGCGAAAATAAAGACAGTTTTGAGCGTATCTCGGCGAGCTCTATACAACGGTGAAGAAAAATTTCAACAAAAAAATTAAAAAATTTTCACTTTATTTCATTTTGATATACAGCAAATTTATCATTTAAGCTGATTTCTCATCACCTAATCGGCGAATTATTTCTTATCTCTTGCCTTTGTACTTAATCATTGTGCTTTACAGAGAAAAACAATACGGATAATCAATAATTCGGCGCGAAGCGCCGAAAAATTGACATGCTCTGCATATCAACCTCAAATTTGAGCGGTTTTGAGCGGACTAGAAGACAAAAAACATGTATAAACAATAGATACGGCGCGAAGCGCCGGAAAAATTTCATGTTTCCCATGTCATAACTCAAATTTGAGCTGTTTTGAGTGAACTAGAAGGCAAAAACTATAACTAAACAATGAATCCGGCGCACAGCGCTAGAAAAAATTGACATGCTCTCTATATCTAACTCTAATTTAAGCGATTTTTAGCGGTTCAGAAGACAAAACTATACGTAAACAATAAATCCGGCGCGAATCGCCGGAAAATTTTGAGTTTACTAGCTCAAAAGTACGCTAAAAACCTGTTTAGGCGCTGTTTCAGACGCACTTCGCCAATTTTCATTTTTCCCTTCGGGGACCCTTGAGAGAAACAAAATTTTTTCCCTATTTCGGGAAAGGCAGGCCCCCCCGATCCCCTGGATACAGGCCTGTTCCCATGTCATAACTCAAATTTGAGCTGTTTTGAGTAAGCTAGAAGGCAAAAACTATAGCTAAACAATGAATCCGGCGCAAAGCGTTAGAAAAAATTGACATACTTTCTATGTCTAACTCAAATTTGAGCGATTTTCAGCGGTTTAGAAGACAAAACCTTACATAAACAATAAATCCGGCGCGAAGCTGAAAAATTTAGTGTTTTCTAGCTCAAAAGTATGCTAAAAACCTGTTTTGGCGGTGTTTCAGACCAACTTCGCCAATTTTTCATTTTCCCTTTGGGGGACCCTTGGGAAAAACAAAAATTTTTCCCATTTCGGGGGGGGGCAGGCCCCCGCGCCCCCTGGATACGGGCCTGTATATATATATATATATATATATATATATATATATATATATATATATATATATATATATATATATATATATATATATATATATATATATATATATATATATATATATATATATATATATATATATACAGGCCCGTATCCAGGGGGGGGGGGGGGCCTGCCCCCCCCCCCCGAAATGGGAAAATTTTTGTTTTCCCAAGGGTCCCCAAAGGAAAAAATGAAAAATTGGCGAAGTTGGTCTGAAACACCACCAAAACAGGTTTTAGCGTACTTTTGAGCTAGAAAACATAAATTTTCGCGCTTCGCGCCGGATTTATTGTTTATGTAAGGTTTTGTCTTCTAAGCCGCTGAAAATCGCTCAAATTTGAGTTAGACATGAAAGTATGTCAATTTTTCTAACGCTTTGTGCCGGATTCATTGTTTAGCTATAGTTTTTGCCTTCTAGCTCACTCAAAACAGCTCAAATTTGAGTTATGACATGGGTACAGGCCTGTATCCAGGGGGGCATGGGGAAAAAATTTTGTTTCTCTCAAGGGTCCCCCGAAAGAAAAATGAAAAATTGGCGAAGTGCGTCTGAAACAGCGCCTAAACAGGTTTTTAGCGTACTTTTGAGCTAGTAAACTCAAAATTTTCCGGCGATTCGCGCCGGATTTATTGTTTACGGTATAGTTTTGTCTTCTGAACCGCTAAAAATCGCTCAAATTAGAGTTAGATATAGAGACATGTCAATTTTTTTCTAGTGCTGTGCGTCGGATTCATTGTTTAGTTATAGTTTTTGCCTTCTAGCTCACTCAAAACAGCTCAAATTTGAGTTATGACATGGGAAACATGAAATTTTTCGGCGCTTCGCGCCGTATCTATTGTTTATATGTTTTTTTTGTCTTCTAGTCCGCTCAAAACCGCTCAAATTTGAGGTTGATATGCAGAGCATGTCAATTTTTTCGGCGCTTCGCGCCGAATTATTAATTATCCGTATTGTTTTTCTCTGTAAAGCACAATGATTAAGTACAAAGGCAAGAGATAAGAAATAATTCGCCGATTAGGTGATGAGAAATCAGCTTAAATGATAAATTTGCTGTACATCAAAATGAAATTAAGTGAAAATTTTTTAATTTTTTTAGTCGAAATTTTTCTTCACCGTTGTATAGAGCTCGCCGAGATACGCTCAAAACTGTCTTTCTTTTCGCCTATCTCCTAATGGTTCTCGAGATATCTGGTCTCAAAAATTTTCGGCCCCCCGAAATAAAATCCTGGATACGGGCCTGTATATATATATATATATATATATATATATATATATATATATATATATATATATATATATATATATATATATATATATATATATATATATATATATATATATATATATATATATATATATATATAGGTATAAGGGGTAGGGTAGGGTCGTACTATGCACACAGTAAAGCACGCTTTTCTTGGCCCCAGCCCCGGCCCCGGCAAAAAGGCGGCCCCGGCACAGCTCTACTGTTTACACTCTGCAAGATCAAATGGGTGAGACATTGGAGGGTGTCTTTTATGAGCTGGAACTTCAAAAAATCCATGTTAAGCAAGGTGAGCTTTTGATTGTGGATAAAATTTTAAAAACGCTGAGATGACATAATAAGACCGCATATCTCATTCAGTGGAGGGGTATCCTGAAAAATTTGACTCATGGGTTTCCACTGTAGTCAAATTGTAAAACAAACTTTTGTTTTTCTTTTGAAATTTCCAAACTCTACAAAATAATTTTCAATTTTTACAAAAAAAGTTTCCAAACTTTAAAAAATAATTTTCAAATTTTACGAAATAATTTCCAAATTTTACAAAATAATTTCCAAATTTTACAAAATACCATTACTTAACCATATAAAAAAGTTTCCGAATTTTACAGAATAATTTCCAAATTTTACAGAATAATTTCCAAATTTTACAAAGTAATCTCCAAATTTTACAAAATAATTTCCAAATTTTACAAAACTGGTTTGAAACTTTACAAAATAATTTCCAAATTCTACAAAATATGTCTTATTTTTTTCGTTAAACCCGCGTTTTCATGTTTTATTGTCTCATAATCTTATTAAGTATTGTGCACGTTTTCAGTGTGTTCATACAAAAGATCTGCAGTCTACAGAGTGATCCTCTAGCTTTAGGTCGGGGGGGAGATCTGTGCGAGACTGTAGACCCTTTGTAACCTGTTTCACAACCACCTTTTCCTCACTATGGGTTGCAAAATGCTGCCTATAGTAGTCCTGGCGCACTGTTCTATCGTGTTTGTTAAATCTCGAATTTCGAGTTCAGCGAATCAAAAGATACGTGTTGTAGCATACCTACAGTAATCCCACGCACCCTGTTTTGCGTACACTATTTTTGACTTGTATACATATAATCTTTTGAATTTCAGCTTTATTTGCTATTAGTTTGTGAGATAAAGAAAATCCAGAAAGCTACAGTATACCTACAGTAAGCCAATGTGTAAAGAATTTTTGACTCGTGTAAATGCTGTTTCTCAAATTTGAGCTCAATTCGTCCATTGCTTCAAAAAATACGTGTTATAACATAGCTATCAGTGAGCCGGTACCCAATTTCCCATACACATTATTTTTGGCATGCAGTCTTTATATTCTGAACATTTCAGCTCGATTCGACTATTGGTTCATGATTTATAGCGGTATTATGATGTGGTGTAGACTAATTGAGTGTAAAGAGTAAAGTGATCAAGTGATATGCTAGTTAGAATATTGTATACATTTAGAGCTTATAGAGTTATAGAGCTTATAGAGCTTCGGGAAAATTATAGAGTTTATAGAGCTTCGGGAAAATTTTGCAAAATAAGCACTGAAATCTCGAATATTAACATTAAAATTGTCATAAATCATCCGGATCTTGGTCCTAAAATTAGTTGATAAATAAATAAAATGACTAGCGTGAAGCGCGGAAATTTTCTGACATTTGTGTGCCAGAATGAATGAATACTCTATAGAACGCATGCGATGCGAATCTTTTGTAGACATGCCTTGTCTTGTCGATTGTCATGCTAAGCAGTTTTTAAAAGGTGCAATCCGTATAAAGCGTACGCATTTTTTGCATACTTTTTAATTTCTATTGACTAGAAACGTTTGCAAATAGGTAATCTTCTCATGGTGACAAACGCTCTGTAGCCCTGTGTCGCCAATCGTCGCAGAACAGCGTTGCGTAACCGTATAGCTCTACGTCAAGCAATTCAAAATTTTCTCCAGGGGGAATCCCCCCCCACTGGCTACGCCAGTGGTACTTGGCAACTCTGCTTGCCTTGCCAGAATATCAGCCAGCCAGATGCTTTGCGTGCTGAAGAATTCTGATAGATTTAGGAATATCTGAAAACTTTTGGAAGAATGGCCGTAATGCATTAATATAAATTCAGGAGTTTTTTGCTGATTCAGTATAATTTTTTACTAATTTATAGGTTTTTTAATTTTTATTTTTTTAAATTTCTTCTAACCATAGGTCCTAAATTCAGGTCGAGAGAAGAAATACTCGATTTTTACAGGAATAAGGAAATTATTCCGCTCGAGCGGATTCATACACTATGTCAAAAAAGACTATAGGTACCTACTTATTTGCCTGCGTGTCCAATGTATTCGCCCTACTATGTCATTTTTCACTGTGACGTTTTACCTTTGCGTTCAACTGAATAAAGTGTTTTTACTATAAGTTCTGGAAAGATTTTAAAAATTTTTCCTCATATCCTAAGCTCCATAAGTGCAGATTTGTCCTCTAATGCTTTTTATTCATATGCCGGCGCGCCGCATCGGTTACTGCGCTCTTATTGACAACTTACTCAGGCCCGTATCCAGGGGGATGGGGGCACGTGCCCCTCGAAATGAAATATGAGAATGTTTTTTGCTTCACTCCCTCCTTCGCTGTTTTAGCTTAAAATCGCAAAACAATCTTCTGCCTTCGAATGGACTTCCTTAATAACGCATCGAATTCATTAATTATACTTGAAGTTTATTGATTCCCGAGTGTGCGGATTAAATACTCCATTTTTAGTCTTTATGCAACCTAAAGCGTGTTTTGCATCTATGTCTATTCTTCTGCACAGGTTTTATGCAGAAAATGAGATTTGTTCAAGAGGGTGTCCATTGAATTCTCACCATATTTACGGCATCTAGGTAGCAATTACAAAGTGTACAGCTCCAGTCGTCATAAAACGTCTTTTTTAATTGATCCTTTGGCCCCCCTTATATTCTTCAAAAAAATTTTGGTCTTGTTCCCTCTGAAACAAAATCCTGAATATGGGTCTAAACCATGGATGCACAAGGTCAGGCTCGGCAGAGGGGTGGGTAAAATGCTAGAAATCCATAACAGTCAATTTAACAATCACGATTTTTTTGCTGTTTAAACGACCAAAATGGTCAAAATCACGTAAAAAACGTTTTTTCGTGGTAATATCGTGTTAAAGGCATTTTAACTTCGTTTCACTGCATTAAAGCAGTTTTAACACTACAACATGCAGAAACTGTTCAAATTTTGGGCGCTTTTTGAGTAAAAAGTACATGAAAGTACTCATGCCTATATCCTAGATTTTATTTGGCGGGGGTCGAAAATTTTGAGGTCAGATAAACTCGAGAACCATTAGGAATTGGGCGAGAATAAAAGCATTTTCGAGCATATCTCAACGAGCTCTTGTTATTTTTACTGCTTTTGATCTCGAAAATGATGCAAAAAAACGTTCTGTCAGCGCGAAATCGCCGGACAGTACCTGTCTGGCTCAGTGGCGGATCCAGGATTTTCTTAAGGGGGCGGAACCTTGACTTGGGCGGAAAAATTAGCCGTTTTAACCCGAAAATCGCTAAAAATCGCTCAAAAATCCTTAATTTTACGCACTATTTTGGGCCAAAGGGGGGGGGCGGCCGCTTCCCCCCAAATCCGCCCCTGGTCTGGCTGACCCTTCAGGAGGGTAATAAATAACTCCCGTCACCCGGCCTATGTGCATGTATAGTGTTGTCCTTTAAAAAACGCATTCAAAATGAATTATGGAAACCCACCCCAGTACTTCATCAATATGATAGCCAGTCGCAAAATTCTTTTGTCGGCATCCTAAGCTGGTCCAGACCAACGCAACAAAGTAATAATTGTGTCTCAGAATAATTCCAATCATGAGATCTCAAATATAAAAGTTCTTGAAAATGGCGTTATTTTGAAGAAAAGAACGACCGATTTTGGATGAATACCGCATCAACACGAATCGCAAATGACAAGTTTTATGATCTTTTTATGTTAGTCTCCCTAGCAGGCTATACAGTAAAGATATATGTTCCTTGCTTTGCTTATGATATCAGGCTACAGTATCCCCTCGAGGTTGGAGTTAAAAAATCCACATTGGTCTTCAAAAACCTAATCTAAATCTTTTTGAAAAACACTATATATTGAAGAAAGTAGTGTCCTGCACACGCTAACATCAAAAAGTTTTCAATCTGAGTTTAAGTTTTTAAAAAGTTCTGAAATTAAAGATTTTCTCAAAAAACATTTTAAAAAAACCACTTGAATATGGGTCTGAATTAGCTATTTATAGCAATGTTATTGATGAATCAATGCTTGTGGGCACCTGCAGACCTGCCACAAATGTATTTATGCTTTCGTTTTGAACATACCTATTTAGAGGTTTTGAAAAAATTTTTCTCAAGACCGACGTCGGTTTTTCAAGTCTCACTTTGAGGACATACTGTAGTTTCAGGGTCACGAAGAGGAAAACTACCTTTAAAATGCCCGCATAAGTCATAAATATGTTCTTGTGTGCGTAAAATGGTTTTCCAACATCAACCAGCAGGATAACATGAAGTTTGAAAAGTGGGGTTTTTTTGAGAAAATAGGTTTTTTTAAAAACACGCATTTGCCAATTTCATCTAGTCATTTGCGGATCAGGCCTATGAAGTACGTGGCAGTCGATAGAGATAGGAAAGTCACAAAAAATTAGTTAAAATCTAGGTTAGGCCGCGTCCATAAGAAGTTACGGTCGAAAAACATGAAATTTTTCTAAAGGACAGCACTATATGGCTTGAACTTACTACTTGACTGCAGTGACAGAGCCGCACTTCCTGCACAAATGTACCTACTTGTCTGCCACCTGCCCTGCGCTCTAAGATATTCCATACTTAAGTATCTACTTCCGGACGTTGGACGTGCTAAAAGTCTAAAGTTCAAGCCTTTCGTGGTTGTTTAAAAATTACATAATCTAGCTAAAAGGCGTACAAATACGATTGTGTAATATTAAAAAATACATTAAAAAATGCAGTCAAATGGACTAAAATGTCTTTAAAATGTGATTCTATCACGAGAAAGGATTTTATTGGCTATTTTGACCGTTTTCTTTGCTTGATAAGCAACAAAATCGTTAAGACTGAATTTGCTGGTTTGGACTTTAGGATTATACCCTCCTCGCCGACCCTGACCATGTGCGTCCGTATTGCACACCACGGTCTTTTTGTATTCGACAAAGATTTTTCCCGAGGTACAAAGACTCTTCGGGACCGTCGTTGTTCATGTATATACAAAGATTTTTGGGAAGACAAAAACTGCAAAAAAGGTCTAAAATTCGCAAAAAGTTTTGGCGCTTCGCGCCGAAATGAGTAATTGTGTGTCCTATATATCTTTATAATAGCAGAAATTGCATTTTGAAAGGAAAGATGTCAAATTTTATGGCGCTTCGCGCCGTTTTAAGACGATTCTTAATGATTTTCGCCCTCAGAAACCCAGAAATTAGCTAAAATACACTACCAAATGTAGAACAACTCTGTTTTAACCACACTAAAATCCCAAAAATTTAAGAGTTCAAAATGTACAAAGACTTTTAGGGACCATGTTTGTTCATGTACAAACGGACCTTGTACAAAAAACGCTGTTGCCCACCCATATCTTGCTTCTTGCTGTCATATGCATGCGTACAGGCAGGCCCATATCCAGGATTTTGTTTAGAGGGACGAACAAAATTCTTTAAAAAGATAAGGGGGACCAAAGGATTAATTAAAAAAAGACGTTTTACGACCACTAGAGCTGTATAGTCATGGCCTCTGAAAAAAACTACGTTTCATGTTTTTTGCATATATTCATTGTGCAAGCACCCTAGTCTAGAAAGTTATATAATTAGAGCAATGTCCCGTCGATGCTCCATCTTTCGCCACTTAGTTTATTTCATAGATCCCTTTAAGTCTTGGAGAAAAAATCGATCGGAGTCAAAACTAAAAAAAGCAACGAATTCCATTTGGGAAGTAAAAAACTATGGGAAATAAATCCCCCCAAATGTTATGCGAAGTGCGTGGTTTGCAGCGTAAAATAGTTAGTTGACCTAACATGATCATATTTTTTGAAAAAATTCATTTTTTACGATGTTTTCGTCCATGTTATCACATTTATATAAAAATCAATAATTTTTCTGAATTTTTTTACTTAGCGTTAATATTTTTTTAGCTTACAGTGGTTTTTTAGGTTACAATCGAATTTTTTGGCAGTTTTTGGGGTGAATATCATTTTTTGTGAAAAATAAATATCAGGCATCATGTAAGGTGCTATGAGGCACATTCCTGCTAAGTTTTGTAAAAATTGGCGCTGGTTTTTTAGGTTACAACTGGTTTTTTTAGCTTTGACTTTGAAGGTATACTGCAGCTATGTGGATGACAGGACAACTAAATTTTTTTCTGACATTATTTTGCAAGGGAGCCTAAGGTGAAAACATAAAGATTCCAGCAAATATGAATACGGGTAGAAATACTGACCCTCAAAAATGCTTTAAAAAATCATAAAAACGGCAATTTTTAGGAACTTTTCGACAAATTTATATCTCAAGTTTCTGAATGATCCGGAAAGAGATCAGGGGTCAGTTGTAATCCTCATGGCATAGCTTGTTAGCCAGTATATCATCAGTCATCTCCTTTTGGTTATGGAAAAAAGGGATGGTTTTTCAGAGGCCAGCACTACACACTTTGTAAATTTCACTACCCAGAGATACCTTAAATATAGTGAGAATCATATGGACACTCTCTTGAACAAATCTCATTTTCTGCATAAAACCTGTGCAGAACAGTAGAGTATACATAGATGCAAAATATGCTTTAGGTTATATAAAGAGTAAAAATGGAGTGTTTAAACCACGCGCTTGGGACTAAAAGTGCCGGATTTTTTTGCGATTTTTGGCTAAAAGACCAAAGGGGAGTAAAGGAAAAATTTATCCCAAATGTCGATTTGGGGGGGGTGGGCTTCTGTCCCTCTATCATCCCATGATAGGGGCCTGCATACAGGGCCGTGTTTAAGGAGACGGCTCCCCCTTTGTCATAAAAATTTTTAAAATATTCAGGTAGTGAAAGGAAAGACGGTAAATCGCATTTTTTGTTAGAAAAGCTTTAAAGTTTAAGCGCATCGCGACATATGGGATGCATGTTCCGGAATTTTGCTTCAAGCTCGGACGAAAACGACATTTTTCGCAGCCTATTGAGAATAAAACAAATTTTGCAAAAAGTTTGAATTTTTGATCGTAAATAGGACATTTTGAAAAAGGTCGAGCAATGCGTTTTTAGCTAGCTATACCGTCCAGCATAATTCCCGATATATAATCCAAAATATCTTCGTTCCGTCGTTTAGGCGGGCGAATCGTGGATATGGGTCTGCTTGAGCGTTACATAGTTATATGTATATTCAATGATTTTTCGTAGTTAATACACAAGATAAAACTGTGATACCTGCCTGCCCTTTTCATTTGTTCAAGGAAGAAAATGGCATTTTGGACTGCTACTACGAGGGCGTCATATTTAATACTGAGCCGGAGTAGTGTTAATTTGAGAGTATTGAAGAAGCAAACTTTTATTTTGCACAGATTTCGGTAAGTTGAATATTATTAAGCGATTAAGCGATGTATTTTTATGCTGTCCGTTTTGATATCGCAACGCATACCAACAAAATTATACGAACCACTGTTTTGTTTCGAGCTTCTTTGCACATGTACAAATACCTCCAAAAAGGTCTTACGAGTCTGGATATGTAGGTAAGGTACCTTTTTCTTAATGGCACACCTACAACCCGCTATCCCCTAGAGCTAGTGATTAAGTTCGTGCGGAACACTGAAGCTTTTTACGAATTTTTAGCTAAAGTTACGTAAGGAAATTGGCGCAGAAAGCAGAAATTTATACTATTATGAAATAAAGTCGTACTCACACATGATTTTGGGGCTGGGGGTTTTGGGGATTTTTCACCCCCGCCCCAGAAAAATTTTTACCTCGAATCTCCTGAAAATTTATTGAAAATGTGTTCTTCAAGCGTTCGCGCTGTGATTCAAAGATTATTTTATTGCGCTTAGCTAGTCTATCATGATTTATCTGGTTTATATTATCAGACTCGAGAGCGTGGAAAATTTGGGGAAGGGATTAAAATAATAAGTACCTTTTTGGGCTCAAAAATTGTAAATGCGTGTCAGAAACATAGTTTTTCGGCTTTTTAGACGATATGCTGTCTTTCTAGAGCATAAAAACAGATAGTAAAAAATGAGTATACTTTCGAAAATTTGACACATTGAGCAAAGAGATAGCTAAAAACGCTTAAAACAGAAGCTTTTCTAAGAATTTCGGACGCAAATTCTGAGGGGGGTGAAAAAAGTTCTGGGAGATGTATCACTCTAAACCCCAAGATCATTTATATATGCATCTAGGGATGGCCCGGTGCCAGGTTTTTTGCCGGCGCCGGTGCCGGTGCCGGTGCTAACTCATATATCAAATGCTATAATTATTTCAGGCAGGCTGTCGTGTCGACTGCCGACATTTGTTTACAATATATGCCATGAAGAATACACTGTTGTACAAAAATGCTTTGTTTTTATTCTACGAAACACACTTGTTTCCTGTATTATTCGTGTTCTAAATGGCAAAAAATATCCGATGACTTGTTCTTGTTCTGACTTCCTCAATTCACTCGTTAACTAACTTTATTAATTTGTGTTTGATTAAAAAATGAAGCATTTTTCATATTTTTGAAAAGATCATTCAGTGAAAATATAATTTCTTTAGGCTGAATAATTCTAATTTAATTATTCTACGTCTAATTTCGGGAAAATGTCTCACAAAGCGAACGGCAGTCATTTGGGAAATATTTCACTGCAAAGGATGATGATACTGATGCAACGTGCAATCACTGCCAAGAGAAAATTAGTCGTGGAGGAAAAGATAAGCATGGGTTTGGCCATTGCGGAATGAAAAAGCATTTAAAAACTCATCCAGCTATGTATGCTAATTACATGGAACCTTGCATGAAAAAATCGATTTTTATCGTTTTTAGCGTATTTTTTCTGGTATAATTTTCGACCTTTTCCTATAATCAATTTTCCAGCGTAGTTTTTGACAGGGATTTCAGACGTTTTCCTCTACCCGTACTTGCACTGGCTGTCAGATTGTGTCCTCCCACCTGTTCGAATGTCCCAAGTGTTCGAATGTCCCACCTCTTCGAATGTCCCATCTCTTCGAATGTCCCACCTGTTCAAAATTCCCACCTCTTCGAATGTCCCATGTCTTCCAATGTCCCACCTGTTTGAATGTCCCACCTGTTCGAAATTCCCAGCTCTTCGAATGTCCCATTTCTTCGAAAATCCAATGCAGCGTGTAGCGATTTATGCTACCTCTTTTGCGTGTTTTGCTTTTTTATGCCTAGTATATAATAATTATTTAATGTTTTTTGAGAAGCAAAGTCCTATGTTCATTAGCAGACCTTGATTTTATGCTTTTGTAAATATTTTTAGAAATTAGTTATTCCTAAAGAATAATGTATGGTTGCCAATATTTCAAAAGCATTCCCAATTTTAAAATTTGTGATCTTGTCGTCAAATCAAAAATTAATGAAGTAATAATGCTATTTAAATTTATGAGAAAACTGGGTAACACTAATAAAAAATGATTTTTAAAAATAAAATAAAATCATAATTTAATCACGAAAAACAAGATATACTGACCAGACGAAATCCATGTCTATCCAATTAGATGCACAATATATCGTAGAAATCTTTGAATTTCAATCAGCAGAATATCGAAACTTGCTCCGACCGGTATTAAAGCTCGTTTTGTTCACTGAGATTTTTATCCCACGAGTTAATTTGCATTTTTCATTTTTCTATTCATGGGCGGTGACCATTTTCAGCAACGTACCAAATTTATTTTTAGAGCTATAGGTATTTACGCATTATATTTCAAAAAACAACGCTTTATGGCAAACAATAGAATGGGCGTGTCAAGCGCGCAGTTGGCATTTTTATACAACATATTTCAAATTTATATAATATTTAGTCCTACAATGTTCGTATACTTTGTCGTACTCGTACTTTCGAAGAGATTGGACATTCGATCAGATGGGACATTCGAAGAGATAAGACATTCGAACAGGTGGGCATTCGAAGAAATGGGATTTTTTGAGAGAATTATTTGCATTTTGTGTCTTTATTCGAAGAAGTGGGACTTGCGAAGAGGTGGGACGTTCGGAAAGGTGGGACATTCGAACAGGTGGGATTTTTTTCTTAGTTAATTTTCATATTACATCACTTTGCGAACACCTGGGACATTCGAACAGGTGGGACGTTCGAAGAGGTGGGACATTCGAAGAGATGGGACATTCGAAGAAGTGGGACTATGCCGGCTGTCATAGGGTGTGCCCAAATACGGAAGGAGCCAGTAGGACCATAACAAAATTTCTAAATTTTTAGGAACTAAAGATTTTTTCAAAGAGATTTTGGGCTTCAATCGAAAAGGAAAATTAGTCGATAACACGTCACACTTTTAAACTAAAATGTTGACAGACGATTATTTATATTTCACTTGTAGAATGAAAGTTTTATTATAACTTTCTAAGAATGAATATTTTTGCCAAAAAACTAGTCTTGAAATGCTAGTTTTTTTGGCAAAAAACTTGCCTGTAGTCAACATAGATTGTGAATGAAAGCGTGAAATTTGTATAAGCCGTTTTTTATTTGATTGCATTCTCATAAACTGATGAAAAATAAACTCTGTTTGAGTGTTAGATAAGCAAAAAGGAACTAATGCATCACATGTCTTCAATTAGCGTCGCTTTTTGTCTATTTTTGTGGCACCGGCGCCATCCCTGCATACTATCCAATAATAGAAAAATCATGATTGTGCATAATAGCCAAGGCTGATGTCCACATTAAATGTTCCTCCAAATACAATGAATATTCACTATTCACATTGTCAGGCTCCGGCCTCTGTGCCGTAATCACCTGTTTCAGGACAAGGGTCGGGCCCACGTAGAGTACTGAATTGAAATTTATGATTGAAAATTTTTTTCCGTATGTTTTAAAAACGATTATTTTTGAATTTCATTCGCATATTTTACTGCCCTCGTATTTTTTTCATTTTTTTCTTCTAAACTTCATCTCGTACTACCTCGTTTCGCTACATTTTTATAATTTTTCGCACAATAGCGACAAAGCCTGCGCCTGTCGAGAATATGAAACACGTGAAAGAAAGTCAGGCTTTCATAAAAAGACGATTCGATGATGTAATCGCGTCACCCGAAGATAAGAGGTCATATAGGGGATTAGAATTAGCCAATGATTTGAAGGTGTTGCTCATTAGTGATCCTCTTACCGATAAATCTGCCGCATCTCTAGCTGTGGCAGTTGGTAATACATTTCAACTTTCGTTATTTCGGTCATTAGAATCTATTGGGTGGAGTGGGCTTAATATTGTTTCCCTTTTCCTTTCTTTTTTTATTCAATTATATTTGCTCTACATTAGGGATGGACCGGATCCAAAATTTTTAAAATTTCGGATCCGGATCCGGAACCTTAGTCTTTCAACATTTCGGGTCCGGGTCCGGATCCGGATCTCAACATATTAAAATTTCGGGTCCGGATCCGGATCCTTGACCTTAGACCCGACCGGGTCCGGATCCGGGTCCAAAGGTACCCTAAACTGTGCGATAATTATTTATATCTGCTATTATATTACATTATTATATTCATTGTATTCAGATAAGATGGGGCTGGTAACAGTGTTTTTTATGTGCAAGGTCCGTTTGTACAAGTATAAAGATGGTTCCCAAAAGTCTTCGTACATTTTTTACATGCAAATTTTTGTGTACTATAATATAGTACAGTAGCAATTTTAGTGTGATAAAATAGAGTTTTCGATCTTTGGTAGCGTATTTTAGCCAATTTCTGGGTTTCTGACGCCAAAAATTACTGAAACTTGTCTCAAAACGGCACCGAAACGCCGAAATTTTTGATATTTTTCCATTCTAAATGCAAATTCTGCCATTTTAAAGATATATAGGTCAAACAATTACTTTTTCGGCGCGAAGCGCCGAAAATTTCTGGGAATTTTACAAGTTTTTACAGTTTTTGTCTTCCCAAAAATCTTTTTACATTTTCTACACACAAATTTTCGGGTACTATAATATGGTACAGTAGCGATTTAAGTAGTTGTTCGACTTTTGGTAATGTATTTTAGCTAATTTCTGGATCTCTAAGAGCCATAAAATTTGACATTTTTTCATTCTAAATGCAAATTCTGCCATTTTAAACATATATAGGGCAAACAATTACTCATTTCAGGCTGAAGCGCCGAAATTTTTTGTGAATTTTACACCTTTTTACAGTTTTTGTATTCCCAAAAATCTTTGTACATTTTGTACACACAAATTTTTGGGTACTATAATATGGTACAGTAGCGATTTTAGTGTGGTAAAAACAGAGTTGTTCGACTTTTGATAGTGTATTTTAGCTAATTTCTGGGTCTCTAAGGGCAAAAATCTCTAAGAATCGTCTTAAAACGGCGCGAAGCGCCAAAAAATCTGACATTTTTCCTTTTGAAATGCAATTTCTGCCATTATGAAGGTATATAGAACACACAATTACTCATTTCGGCGCGAAGCGCCGAAAATTTTTGTGAATTTTAGACCTTTTTTTGCAATTTTTGTCTTCTGAAAAATCTTTTGTACCTGTACAAAGACGGTTCCGAAAAGTCTTTGTACATCGGTAAAAATCTTTGCCGTGTACAAAAAAAAACAACACTGGGTAACATGATCAAAAATCATAAATAAAAAATTAATAATACTGTTCAAAAGAAGGTTAAGCTAGCTTTGATCCTATTGGCTCATGATAAATGGATTTGAATGATGTACATAGCTCATTAAAACGTTTTTTTCGAAAGTTCATGAACTGAAACTATGATGACTGTACAACTTTGTTTTTTCAGACAATGAAATAAATTAAAGGCACCATCTGCATATTGTCCCTAGTTTAATGCTGTTCTACTAAATCAATTCTTTTCATGAAAGTTTCTTCCAATTTTTCAATACTTCTAGTTTAAGCTATTTCGAATCTCATCATGTCAAAACTCAGCCTTCGAGCGTCACTCTGCCATCATGATTAATACTCTATTTGAATAGATTCAAATAAAAATATACAAAATGTTTTCGCTTCGAAATCCGCGCTTCTATGTTTATTCTCGAAAACAGTTAAGCTCAATAGAAAATACGTGACGCATAATACCGCATGAATAAAAGAAAATAAAAAAAGATATTAGATTTAAATGGTAATTGCGATAGCCTAGGTCCGCCGGCTCGACGCCATCCACCCTCGCGCAAGCATATTTCAATTTTTCCAACAGCAATTTTTGGGATTAAATACTTATTTCTCAGTTTACTCAGAATACAGTTTGACTCGGTTCCTAAAAATTCGTAATTTTCGGGTCCGGGTCCGGATCTTTACTTTTGAAAATTTCGGGTCCGGGTCCGGATCTTTACTTCCGAAAATTTCGGGTCCGGATCCAGAAAAGTCGTCGGATAGTGCCGGATCCGGGTCCGGATCCTTGGACCCGGTTCATCCCTTCTCTACATTACCATACACACACATGCACATTGGGAAGTAAGGGGGTATGTCCTAACTACGACTTTTGAAAGGCATACCCCTCAGGTCGTTTTGAGATGTAATCTATAGCCAGAACCATGAAAAAAGCGTCAAACGACGTCTAACAGTATAAATTCGAGTATATTCCTTGGAGAAAGTTCAATTTATTCATCTACACACTTTTCTTTCATTATTTTACAGATCATTCCATCGCCCTTATTGTTATTTGTTTTCATGCAAATTTAACCACAAAAATTAATGAAGAACAAAATACGACGAATTAAGTATCCAGACGTGATATTAAATAGCGAAATTAAGTATTCATTCACTCCCCTCAGGTAACCCAGTTTACCCCTCCCAGAACTTTTGACCGTGTACATGTGTGATTATGCATGGCATGTACTGTAGATGAATGAATAGTATTTGCTAAGGTCAGCCTCCACGTTTGGTAAGGAGTTGTCAAGAATAATCCTGTCTTTGTAATTCTTATACTAAGCGCTGCGCAAACATTTTCATTTAGTATGAGTCATAAAATAGATGATTTGAAAATTGCTCAAACAATTTTTAGCACTTTATTATATGTAGTGAGTGACATTTTTGCTTAGCAAGCACGCATATTTAGAGACTGCTCGATTATTGTAAATATAAAACTGTTGAATAACAATATATACTGTAAGATTTTGGAAGCAGCTATCATACATTAATCAAGACACTAGAATATCCTCGACCGAAGCAAGTTAGGCTATTCGTTGTTTTCCAGTAGACCTAACCTCTAGATTTCCAGGTAATTTTGTCATTCCGTCGAGGCTACTTTATCATTTATCATTTTTTATTCTTATTTAGGTTATGATAATTTGTACATCGGAATTACATTCTTCGTCCTAGCCTTCCAAGTTTAGCATAATTTTTTAGTTTCATAAATTCATTTTAGGATTAAAAAAAGCTTTTTGTTTGACTACACTCTTGAAGAACGATCCTTAATCGTCCACAACTTTTTACTGAACTTGAATGGCATCTGGTGCTTGTTTAAAAGTAGGTAGGCTTATTAGTGTTTCACCAGCATCTTTACATGCTTTCATGCTCTTTTGTAGGACACCTAAATGATCCCGTTGAGTTGCCAGGCTTGGCTCACTTCTGTGAGCACATGCTTTTCCTTGGCACTGAAAAGGTGAGTGGTTTATATTCATCATATTGGTCTTGTTTTTATCCTGTGAATGTATAAAAAACACTATCGTAACCGAGTTGCATGGTCAATCAAGCCCTGCAAATAAGATTTTTATTTCTAATTTTATTAAGACTCTCTCAAAAGAAAAAAGTAGCTATTTGAAAATAATTTATGACTGATGCTTTTTTAACGGATTCGAATTTTAAAGGTGTCGAATCGCGGGCCTAGAAACAACGAACGTATATGTATCAAGTGGATAATTGAGTAGTTAATTATTTAACTGTTGGTAATATGCACAAACTTTTTTGGTAAGTACAGAGACAAGTGAAACAGCTTTATATGTATGCATTATCCGAGTGTACGCATTATCCGAATACCCCAGATTTTCAACAAGGAAAACGCTATTATGCGATAAAATCATTTTTAAAGAAAAATCAGCAATACAAGTCTGCTTTAACATATTTTCACGCTTAAAGTCACAAAAATCTTCGATATCATTCATTTCGCTGTGCCTAAAGTATTCGTTGAAGACAGAAAACGTATTCAGAAAACTGTAAAGCCATGAAGGATATGAGAAATAATGTAATAGGGTACGCTATTTCGCTATTTGAACTGATCATGGAATTCGGAATAAAAGCCAACGCATTATCCGAAGAGCTGATCGCATTATCCGAGGTGAAAAAATACGCTGTATGCATTAAGCCGGGTAGTTTAGCATGCAGGCATAGGCCGATGGATGAAATCGGCTGTACGCATTACGCATTAAACGAGTACGCATTATCCCATGCTATTGCCTTATGTTTTACATTGCCTTTCGGTCCGGACCTAGCAAAGCTGTACGCATTATGCGAGAAAACGCATTATATAATGGGTCTTTTTCATGGAAGCTGAAGTGTTAAAAGTTAAAATTGAAAAAAGCTTCAGCAGTTTACATAATGCACTTGCATAGGTGGTCTTTACCAATCAGTTCCTCACCTACTAGGCTCTGTATCTATGTCTAAAATGAATTCGAAGAATATTAAGCATTGGCAGAATCCATTAAATAGGTACTTAATTGAATTCGTCATCTCATTGGCTTCAATCATTACTAATAATTTACTTGCTTCTTTTTCTAAACTCCATTGGTCTTTTATCTTAGGAATGTTTTTTACAAATAAATCGTTTTTTAATAGATTAACACACTGATTGAATAAATTCATTCATACTCATTAACACAATCATTATGGTATTTTTTCCATTCTTGCAGTATTGTATTGTGTGCTTCTTCGTTTTCAAAATTATGTTCTTTTATTAATTTTTCAAATTTGATAATTTCTTTTGTGCTCGAGATCTGATTTTTTCAGTATCCGAGCGAAAATGAATACCAAAAATATTTATCAATGCACGGTGGCTCGTGCAATGCTTATACCTCAACGGATGAAACTAATTACCATTTTGACGTAGCACCTGAGTTTATGGAAGGTGCACTAGATAGGTTGGTGATGTTTGAATATTAATTTTTTGTTATTGATTAGCTTGACCCTTATGCTTGTTACACTGTTCGTTCATAGATGCGCTAGGTCAGGGTTGGCAGGAGGGGGTAAAATCCCTGAAAATCAGAGTTGCAAATTACGTGTTTACGCCTTTTTTGCTATATAGCGTTTAGCGCTAAAAATATAGAAATTGATCAATTTGGCGATTAATTTAGATTTTTTAGACCATTTGGATACAATTTTGGGCGCCTTTTGAGCGAAGAGTGAGCGCAAAAATTTATAAAAATATTTTACATTATTACTGCTTTTATCCTCGAAAATTATGCAGAAAATATTCCGTCAGCTCCGCCGGACATTACCTTTCTGCCTGACCCTTCAGCTGAGTTATGCCCTCTCACCCCAATGTGCATGTATGCTGTATCTTATCATTAAGCCTGCATCGGGTGCTTGCAGGAATTGATTATATTTCGAATTCATTAGTTTCTTTACTGACTCATCAATTGAGAATTGATCTAATATCGTAATGTTATATAATACGATAGACCAGGGCCCAGTTGCACCAAACTAGGAGTGTAACAGTTAGGTGTAAAGGTGTAAATTTGGATTGCACCATCTAGGAGCTAGGAGTCTCCTAAATCAGGAGTGTAGGAGTAACATTAGGAGCAAAGAGGACATTTTAGGAGCAAGTTTAGGCGTAATTTTTCAGGTGGGTTGCACCACGCTTAGGAGTGTTTTCTTAGGAGTGAATTTACTCCTTATCTTTGCACAAAATGTTAGGAGTGTCAGTTCTCTCCTAAAGCTGTCGGTTGTATTGAATTAGTCTTTTTTGACTGCGATGAATAGTACTAGCAGTGATAGTGATGATGAAATTATTGAAAAAATACGCCGAAAAAGAGTCTGCAAGAAGCGTATTAATTTCGATGTTGATAATTTCGAAGAATGCTTTTGAATGTCGCGGCAAGCAACGGAACGGGTTTGGTAGATAATTGGACGATTTTTACAGCCAAAGAGTAACACAGGGCACTTTCTCTAAAGCAACAGATTTTATCAGCTCTAAGATTCTAAGCTACTACTAAAAAATTTTAGGATATTGTTGGTGATGCTCTTGGTTAGCATAAGTCTACTATTTGTCGGAAAATTCGATCCGTTGTTCAGCTAATTAATGACATATTTGGCATACAGTCGCAGATTTTCCAAATAGCTTGGCTGAGTTGACTGAAAATGTTCGAAAATTTATGGACATTGCAAAAATCTCGTCTAAGAAACTCCTAGGAACACTCCTAAAATTACTCCTAAAATTACTCCTAGTTAGGAGTCTAGGAGTGAAGAGAGTTTACTCCTAGTAACAATGAAAAAATTACTCCTAGGTTACGAGTAAGTGGTGCAACCCGATTTAGGAGACTCCTGAGCCAGGAGTAAATTTCCTCCTAACTCCGACACTCCTAGTTTGGTGCAATAGGCCCCAGGCCCGTATCCAGGATTCGGTCAAGGGGAGGCGGACCCAACATGAATTATATTTGGAAAAAACGTCGGAATTGCTCGCAAAAACCGCATTTTTCGACATGCTTTATCCATTAAGATGAAAAAATTCAAACTTTTTCGGAAAAAATGTTTGGCTCAAAAAGCTATATAAAAGGACATTTTTTGGTCGCGCTTGGGTCAAAATCATAGAAGATACTTCACGTTCGGAGCGAAGCGCTGAAAAATTTGAAGATCTTACGTGAAAGACGTCGATTTTTCCATCTTTCCGTGCCATATCTTACCTTTCAAAATTTTTTCCGGCCAAGGGGGCGGCCGCCTCCCGCCCCCGTCAAATACGGCCTTGCTAATTCAGTCAGTATTGTCGCTTATTCGTGCTTTAGCATAATTTAATACATACAGTATATAAACATGAGCATGGGAGTGAGAGGGGTATTACCCCCTGAGCTTTGAAAAACTGATAGCTGCTATTTTGGCCGAAAAATTGCTATTCAGCCTTTTTAGGCTCAGAAAATTAGCTACGTAGCTTTTTTGGACTCAGCAAACTAGCTGTATAGCCCCCTTCGGACTCAGAAACATACCACGTGAAGTCAGAAATGCTACATAGTTGTATTTTCTGAGTTTCGAAAGGATGTATAGGTATTTTCTCAATTGTTCAACAAAAATTTTTTTCGCCGAAAATGCTCAAAACAATTGTTTCAAAGCGATACAATAGTTTTTTAGCTATAGAACCGTTTTTACGAAGCACTTAGCCATCTACCAATTTTTAGTTTTCACTCTTTCCCCTTGAAAGTTTGACCTTGCGCATCTATGATACACAACATGTCATCAAGCATTAGTTTTTCTTCTATTCCTCGTTTTTTAGTCGTTGAAACAGGCAACGAATGATATTTACTCACTTTTATTATAAATAAATATTCTATAGCCGGTTTCGTGATGAATGACTGATCAGCCTTGAATTTATTCGTTAACTTTTTGTATGCAAATCCTTATTTCGCTGTTCTACTTGTTTTTTATGCTTCATTTCAGATCTTCTTTCAAGCTTTGATGCACATACTTTTGCATTTGCAGGTTTTCTCAATTTTTCGTTGGCCCGCTTTTCACTGAAACTTGCACGGAACGCGAAGTTTTGGCGGTAGATTCAGAGTTTTGCAACTATGTCCAGCAAGATAATTGGAGACTGTGCCAATTAGAGCGTTCTTTGTCTAATCCTGCTCATCCTTACAGGTGCTTTCGTACAATTACATATTAGAGAGGGCATGCGTGATCTCTAACCAAAGTCGACTTTCCTCATCTCTACGACTTTTGGGCTAATACTTAAATTTTTAGGCCATTTCAGCTATTTTTTGTCATTTTTCAACCAAAAAGAGAAGACCATCTCCCTTGAAAAATGATCGAATATCTGCACCGAAAATTTTGAACTGTCGTGCACATAGATGCATATGAATGTATATGTACATATGGGTACATGTAATGGCTCGAAATTTTGAGAGAGGTCCGATATTTTTAGGGGGGGGTTAATGTACAATTTTTTGGTCAACAATGGCAACAAATCACTCAAAAATGGCTAAAAATTGCGAGTTTTCGTTAAAACTGGGGAGTCAAGAATTTTGTTGGGAGGGGGAGAATTCGAATGTATCGAGCAAAATAGTCAAAAAATGTATGTATGGCGCCAAAAAATTTGACACCTTTGAGCAAGCAGATATGTAGCTGAAAACCCTTGAAACATTATCTTTTCTACGAATATTTCGAAAAATCGTTTATGTGGGGGGAACCCTTCTATAGCCCCAAAGATCGTGTATGGTAGAGACCTAGTAAAATATTTTTCTAAATTATGGAGAAAGATTTTTAGATACTACCGTCTTTTTACACATACAAAGAGTCTTTGTACAAAAAAAAACAATGACTAAAGCTTACTACATAGCTTACTAGCAGGACTAAGTTAGAATAATACATGTAACGGCTCGAAATTTCAGGAGGGGCCCCCGGCTATTTTTAGGGGCATACATGAGCATAGGGATGAGGGGGTATTTCCCCCTGAGCTTTGGAAAACTGATAGCTATACAGCGATTTTGGCCGAAAAATCATTGCTGTATAGCCTTTTTTGGGCTCAGAAAATTAGCTATACAGTTTTGGGCTCATAAAACTAGCTATGTAATCTTTTTTGAGCTCAGAAATGCTATTTAGTTGTCTTTTCTGAGTTTCAAAAGATATGTAGCTATATTCTCGACTCCAAAAAGGGATAAATAACTATTTATAGTCCAAAAAGGCTATATAGCTAGCTATGTTTGTGAATCCAAAAAGGCTATATAGCTAGTTTTCTGAGACCAAAAGGCTATATAGCTAATTTTCCGACCTCAAAAAGGACTTAAGAGCCGTTTTAACGAAACACACAGCTATCTAGCAATTTTCGTTTCTAACCCCCTGAAAGTTTGACCTTGCGCACCTATGGGAGGGAGTAAATAACCTATAATTTTCGGCCAAAAATGTCAAAAAAGCATGTAAAAATGGCCAAAAAATACAAATTTTTTCAAAAATGGAGGATTCAACAATTTTCCGACTCCAGGGGATGGGGAGACGTCCAACTTTGGGTGGGGGATCCCCGCAAACCCCCTGTTACATGCATGGCTAGAAGAACTTATTTATCTATATGTCAGATCCGTCGTATTTTGAAACACGTTGATATTTTATTTATAAATTACTTGATAAGACAATATGACGTCCAGCACCAGTTATGTCAGCCGTTTTGGCGCTAGGCCGATTTGGCGCCGACCCGTTTTGGCGCCGCCAGTTTGGCGCCAACCCTTTTTTGGCGCTGCCGGTTTGGCGCCATATGTACCTGTTATACTGTTTCCATCAAAATTCGAACAGACTATAGTAAGTTTGCAAAGTTCCACTATCATGTCAAAGAGAGTATTTGCAATCAACGAGCGATTTACAAATACAAACGAAAGTACTTGTGACCTCTCAGAGGTGTGGCAAGTTGACTTTGACTTTAGCTGAAAATTTCGGTCAGAAACACATTAATTCATCCTGACATAGATTTTTCCATACGAAATACTCGTAAATACAGTGGTCGCCATGAATGATGACGCGCTATCATCCTCAGAATTATGATAGAGGATACGTCGCGAGCGCCGCGTTACGTCCATCATACGCTATCATATCTTTTTCTATTAAGCGCCATTAACCTCTATCATCCCGTTAATCTGGCGATGCGGACGGCGCAATTTAGCTATTAATAGCGCCAATAAGGAAGCGCGCACGTGAATGCTGGCGCGCTTCCTTCTTGTTGGCGCTATTAATAGCTAAATTGCGCCGTCCGCATCGCCAGATTAACGGGATGATAGAGGCTAATGGCGCTTAATAGAAAAAAGAGATGATAGCGCATGATGAACATAACGCGGCGCTCGCGACGCATCCTCTATCATAATTCTGAGGATGATAGCGCGTCATCTTTCATGGCGACCACTGTAGTGTTTCTCCTCATGTGGGATAAATTGTAGTTGTCGACCATGCCATAACATTTAATTCAGTCGTAAAAGTGGCATAATTTCGTAATAGAGGACCCTTGCTTTCCACTTACAGAATGTAATATGTACAAAATTATTTTTTGATCGTTTGAACAAAGGAATTGTAAAGATTATGTTATTCATAAAATTTTCTGAATGGGCGAGTAAGCAGTTATGCTCCAGAAAGAATACATACTCTGTACATGGTGTGAAAAGCACGGGTCCTCTATTCAGAAATTATGCCCGTAAAAGTTGCAACTTGTTTAAAATCTGCTTTCTTCTACGGTGATAACATTTATGAAAAAATTTAAAAAAGGTTTTCTTTATTGCACAGAAATTCTGATCCTTCCTCTACAGCGGCGCCAAACTGTCTTGGCGCCAAACCGGCGGTGCCAAACTGGATTGGCGCTAAAACGGCGGCGCCAAACCGGCGGCGCCAAACTGGCCGCACCAAGTCGTCCCATTTCGCTATTATCCAAAATAAAGGGACAGCACTTAGAATACTGTCCTTAAAATTAAGGCTATGATTTGTTAAGCAAGGAATAAAGGAATGTGAATTTTAAACTACAAAATACTTCTTATTAGATAAATTAATCGATTGAAGTAAAAATTGACCGAGAATATTTATCTAATTAGTGTTTAATGTAGAGTGGTGTATCGAGTTGCTTAAAAAGCTGAATATAAATATAAGTGTACACGCGTTTGTAGCTAATATTTCAGTTTTATTTCATGTTCGGCGTTTTCAGTATTAATTTGTAACGCTTATGTGTTTTGCCATAAGCGTTTATTTGGATTTTCAATATTTAATTGTAAAAGCTGTTTTTTAGTAAGTTCAGTGTGGGAAACAAGATAACGCTATTTGAAGATGCAAAACTAAAGAATTTAGAAGCAAGGCGTGAATTATTACGCTTTCACGAACAAAATTATTCGTCAAATATAATGGCCGTTACTGTGCTTGGCAAAGAAAGTTTGGACGACTTGCAAAATATGGTTCGTTCAAAGCTTCACGCACGACTAGAAAATTCGAAATTACACTCATATAATGCATTTCCATCAAATTTTGACTGGATAAATCTACTACTGTTTGCCCTATACGCATTTTCACTTTATTTTTATCAAAATCGTAATTTTTTCAAATGTTTTTCTGTTTTCTATCAAATTATATGTAGTGCAACTTACAAACGATGAAGGAATATTTTCGAATGAAGAAACGAAATCGCGTACGTGTCGAAATGCATCGATAAACGCAGTTTTTTGCGAGCTATCTAGACGAATTTTTCTAGATATAGGCCATCTTATGTTTGGTCCGCCTTCCCCTTAGCCAAATCCTGGATACGGGCCTGCATACATATAGGAGGAGAATAAGGAATTCCCTCTCCACAAATAGTTCCCCTTTCATGTTAGAGGCTAAAATTTTATATACATTCCCTAATTTTGCGCAAAAAGATTTTTAGGTCACTTTTAGGCGTTTTTTGCCATTTTGATCAAAAAAGAAGGTCATTTACCTTCTAAATGTCCGACTACCCTCTATAAATTTCGAGCCGTTGCGCGTATGGTTCATATGTACCTACATGCAGTAGGGATGTTCCGGTTCCAGGTTTTTCAAAAAATCGGTTCCGGTTCCGGTTCTTGGAAAACAAGAATTTCGGTTCCAGTTCCGGTTCCAGTTCTTGCGTAAGTTGGAACCGTCGGTTCCGGTTCCGGTTCTTCAACTAGAGAACCGTCGGTTCCGGTTCTCGGTTCCTGTGTTAAAGTATGTACGCTCTTGATAGCCTGACTTCACCGGAACATATGACGATGTAATCGAAAGATAAATTATTCAGGAAGTCGTTTCAATCTGGCAACTGCACGTTCAAATAAGTTTTACGTCTAGTTGACAATTTACTTATAAATCACTGAATATTATCTATGTGTTTCTTAATTGGAGGCTTATACGAAATCGAAATGCTTAATTCATGACGAAGATCTGCTGCAATGGTGGAAAGAGAAGTCGAAGAATTTGCCGATTCTCGCGTTTATAGCTAAGCAGTATCTTGCAGCCAGTGGCGGATCTAGGATTTTCCTAAGGGGCAGTATCCCAACTTTTCCAAAAACAGTCAAAAATAGGTCCAAAAATTTGCCCTTAACGCGCGAAACAGCGTTTTTTTCGGCGTTTTACAATGTATACTTTTACATTAAATCACTTTTGACGCAATATTTTTTCTTAAAATTTTAAAATTTTCGATAATTTTGTGCTAAAAATCACTAAAATTCTTTGACTTTATCAGAATTCTGGCGCGAAGCAGTTTTTTGAACAAGGTCCGTTTGACATGTACAAAGATGATCCCCAAAAGTCTTTGTACATTGTGTACACACAAATTTTTGGGTACTATAATATAGGGTTGTGCCGGGTCTACTTTTTCGAAAATTCGGGTCCGGGTCCGGGTCCAACATTTTAGGAAAGTCGGGTACGGGTCCGGGTCCAAAATTTCTATCAACCTCGGGTCCGGGTCCAAAAAAGTCGGACCCGGCGGGTCCGGTCGGGGCCGGGTCCGTTAACATAACATTGTGTTGTACCTACCAAACCACCATATCCTATCAATCTTTCCCTCATGTCCGCATGCTTGCACATTTATTTGTTAGTTTCTTTGTTCCAGGATAGGTTCAGTTCAGGAATGGTGGTACAAAGGAATAAGCAAACAAACCGCAGTGCACTAAGTTGCAACTGTGTCTGATGCTTGTTGGTGTGTGCAGCACGACCCCAAAGAACGTCTCCATAGACGCTTGTAATATGCTAACACGCAGTGGCGGATCTGGGATTTTCCTAAGGGAGGGCGGTATCCCAACCAGGCACGTATCTCGGGGGGAATGAGGGGGCCGGACACCTCTCAAAAATCAGAAAAATCGGAAAATAGGACTTTTTAAACATTATTCTGTGCTATTTTTGGCCCTTCTGGGCTTAGTCCCCCCAAAATTGGTGTCGGCACCACACCTGGGCGTGGGGGTTTGGGGGAATGTATCCCCGAGAAATCAAAATACACCCCAGAATTCAATTTTTAATTTTTTTTCCGTTTTTTCGCAATTTTTTGATGCTAATAGATAGTGCTCAATGAGAAAAGTCGAAAAATGCTGTTTTTCGCCATACCACCATACATGATCTTGTGGGGGGTTTGGGGGTTTTCACCCCCGCCAGAATCATTTTTCACCCCCCGCAAAAAATTTTTCACCCCCCAGAATTGGCGATTTTTCAAAAGTTTCCTAAACTTACCTGAAAATTGGTAGAAAAAGTGTCTTTTTAAGGGTTTTTGGCTATCTATTTGCTCAAAATCGCCAAATTTTCGGCGCTTCGCGCCATATATTCATGTTTTAAGCGATATATTGGTCAATTTATTCGACTTTTTCGAAATTTTTTTCAAGATTTTATGCTCTAGAAGGATAGAGTATCGTCAGAAACGCCAAAAAAGCGATGTTTTTCAACGTGTACCGGCCATTTTTGGGCCCAAAAAATGCACTTTAGGTCTTCACCCCCAGAATTCCCATGTAGTGCACGTATGCATACCACCACTTTTAAGGCTATTTCTGGACCTTTGAAAAATCTTGCACCCCCCAGAATTTCCTTGCTGCCCACGTATGGTTGGCAGCCCAAAATAGGACGGCCAGCTACGTGCCTGATTCCAATTTTTCCAAAAACAGTCAAAATAGGTCCAAAAATTTGCTTTTAACGCGTGAAATAGCGTTTTTTTCGGTATTTTACATCGTATACTTTTACAAAAAATCACTTTTGACGCAATATTTTTTCTAAAAATTTTGGAATTTTCGACAACTTTGTGCGAAAAAATAATTATATTTATTTGACTTTAACAAAAATCTGGCGCGAAGCGCCGGAAAATTTGTGAAATTAAGGTGGATAGACGTCTAGAAGCATGATTTACTGCTTGAATTCCTGTATTTATAGCATTTGATGCGAAACATCGAAACTTTTAATTGAAATTAGAAGAAAACTATGCAAAAATAGCTGTTTCTGCAATTAAAATTGATTTGAAACCTACATGAACAGAAAATGGCGTACAGGCAGTGTTTTTGTACAAGGTCCGTTTAAGTCCTTGCACATTTTGTACACACAAATTTCTGGGTGCTATGATATAGTGCGGTAGCGGCTTTAGTGTAGTAGAGTTGTTCGACCTTTAGTAGCGTATTATAGCTAATTCTAGGGTTAACGAGGGCGAAAATCATTAAGAATCGTGTTAAAACGGCGCGAAGCGCCGAAAAAATTTGACATTTTTCCTTGCAGAAATGCGATTTCTGCTATTATAAAGATATATAGGACACAATTACTCATTTCGGCGCGAAGCAACGAGAATTTCTGCGAAGTTTAGACCTTTTTTGCGGGTTTTGACTTCCAAAAATCTTTGTACGTGTACAAAGACGGTCCCGAAAAGTCTTTGTACATCGGGAATAATTTTTGCCGATTCAAAAAAAACGTGCTTCCAGATCGCCAGAAAGCAAATAAATGTTATTAATAGGTATCATCCGGCGCGTAGCGTCGGATAAATTGAGAAATTATGGTCATTGACGGCCAAAAATCATTGCAAATTGCATATCCATTCTTTATCTCACCAAATATTTTTGGCCAATGGGGGGGGGCGGTCGCCTCCCCGCCTCTGCTAACGCGTATTGTTACTAAAGTGCATCAATAAATAACTTAAACCATGCCTTATATTGCTATTGTGTCACGCCCGAGAGACATGGCTTCGGCTTTAATATAGCACCAATATTTGTCACATTACTATTTGTAACCTTAAATTTCAATGTTTGATGAGGCCATCAGTTTGTTACTGAGTTGATTAAAATGTTGAAAATGATCCATTTGCCTGTTTTTAAGCCTACGTCATTTTTCGTTGTTTTTCAATATTTCTGCTATGCAATATGCGTGCATTATATATTGGACCCGGACCCGACACCATATTGAAGGCGGGTCCGGGTCAAAATTTATGGACTACTAGCCGGGTCCAGGTACGGGTCAGGTCAGAATTAGGATTGTCGGGTCCGGGTCCGGGTCCAAAATTTTAGCCGGGTACCCGGCTATTCGAATCCGGGTACCCGGCACAACCCTACTATGATATGGTACAGTAGCGATTTTAGTGTGGTAAAAACAGAGTTGTTCGACTTTTGGTAGAGTATTTCAGCTGATTTATGGGTCTCTAAGGGCTAAAATCACTAAGAATCGTCTTAAAACGGCGCGAAGCACCTAAAAATTTGACAAATTTTCCTTTCGAATTGCAGTTTCTGCCATTATAAAGATAAATAGAGCACACAATCAGTCATTTCGACGCGAAGTGCCGTAAATTTCTGCGAATTTTCGACCTTTTTGTAATTTTTGTCTCTCCAAAAACCTTCGTACATGTACAAAGACGGTCCCGAAAAGACTTTGTACATCGGGAAAAATCTTTTCCGAATACAAAAAACCGTGGGGCGAAGCGCCGGAAAATTTGTGAGATTAAGACGGATAGACGTCTAGAAGCATGATTTACAGCTTGATTTACTGTATTTATAGCATTTGATGCGAAACATCGAAATTTTTAATTGGAAATAGAAGAAAACTATGCAAGAATAGCTGTTTCTGCTGCTTAAATTGTTTTGAAACCTACATGGACAGAAAATGGCTTCCGGGTGGCGAAGAAAGTAAATAAATGTCATTAATAGGTATCATCCGGCGCGTAGCGCAAAAAATTTTAGAAATTATGGTCATTGAGGGCCAAAAATAATTGCAAATTGTATATCCATTCTCTATCTCGCCAAATATTTTTGGCAAATGGGGGGCGCCCCCGCCCCCTTAGATTCGCCTCTGCTTGCAGCTTAAGCTACAAGCGTTCCATCGGAACAGCTGTTCAGTTGATCTGGAATCATTTACGACCCTCTCAGAAACAGGCTACATGGCGAAAAAGCAGAACGACTGTTATTTTTAAAATATAATTTACCCGGAACAATACTAAGTTTTAGTCTGTGAACTTTCGGGTAATAAAAGATTGAATTGCTGCTTCATGTCTTCACTAAATTTTATGAAGTTCGATTTTTAACTCTAATTTTAAAAACCGAGAACGTGACTCAAAAATGATCGGTTCCGATTCCGGTTCTTAGAAAATCAAAAAATCGGTTCCGGTTCCGGTTCTTAGAATATCAAAAAATCGTTTCTCGGTTCCGGTTCCATTCAAAAAATGGTCGGTTCCAGCCGGTTCCGGTTCCGGTTAACCGGCACATCCCTAACATGCAGGACCTTATTCAAGGGGGCTTGGGGAGGGTCGGAAAATCTTTATATTTTTAGCGCTTCGCGCCGGATGTGAAGTATTTTCAATCATTTTGGCTTAAGCGCGACCAAAGAATTACGCTTTTTATAGCTTTGTAGATTAAAAAAATTTGTTCAAATTTTATGATCTTAATGGATAAAGCATGTCGAAAAACGTCGAAAAATGCGGTTTTTGCCAGCTATCCCGGCGAATTTTCCGAGATATGGACCAACTTATGTTGGGTCCGCCCCCCTCCCTTGGCTAAATCTTGGATGCGAGCCTGCCTAATGCCTACCTGTCATTTTTCGCCGTTTTAGTCAGCAAGTCGACTTTATTAAAATTATATAAATATTAAAGTAAAAGAAATTGAATCAATATTTCGCTCTTTAAACATATAAATTGAATAAATATGCGCTTAGCTTTGCAAATTAGTGAAGCAGTGTAACTTTTAATGCTGCAGATTGTTTCCATCTGCGTTTATTTTTGATTCGCTAATTCGCATCTTTCCGTATTTTCGATACTACTCTTCGTTCTATTTTGAGGCACTTCTTAAATGTCGTTTGCTCCTCGGATATATGTACAGGGCTTTCATTAGGGGGAGGTTGGCCGCCCCACTTGACTGGAAAAATGCACGGAAAGATGGAAAAATCGCATGTCGTTGTCACAAAATCTTCAGGTTTCGCGCTTCGCGCCGGATGTTAAGTATTTTCCATAGTTTTGGCCCAAGCACGACCAAACTAATGACACTTTGTCTTTTTAGTTAGAAAAGAACTTTTTTCGGAAAAGTTCGAATTTTATTGTCTTAATAGATAGAGCGTATTGAGAAACGTCGAAAAATGCGGTTTTCCTAGCTATCCCGACGGATTTTCCGAGATACAGATCAATTTATGCTGGGTCGCCCCCCCCTTTTAGCTGGAACCTGGATACGGGTTTGTATATATATTAATTTGGCCTTATAGAAAGCAGTGCTGCTTCTTTTCGATCGAATTTATTGAAATAAATTTTTATTTGATAAAATATTTAGGTGGTTCCTCTGTTCGCCTCAATTCCGAACAAGAATTTGTCTAAACCGTATTGGGATGAACATCCTTATGGGGCTGATCAAGTTGGCTATAGAGTAAACGTTGTACCGGTCAAGGATCTAAAATCGATGCACGTGTCTTTCCCCATACCTGATTTGAATCCTCATTACAAGTCAAATCCGGGTCACTATGTTAGCCATTTGCTGGGGCACGAAGGAGAAGGTTAGTGTAGCTATCGGATGATCATGCATATCACTGGGGGATTGGGGGGACCGTCGATCCAAAATCGTCCGTCTCCCCTTTCCCCTTAAAGTTTTTTTAATTGTTCCTTCTCGACTTTGGGCCGTTTTAGGTTATTTTTAGGTAATTTTTTAACATTTAGGACTGAAAATACAAAGTTATTCTTCTTTTCACGAAGAATAGCCGATTACCTAAAGTCAAAATTTCGAGCCTCTACTACATGCTTGAGCAGGGCATGACGATTATTATCATTTCAAGAATGTGCTATTCGGCAGCATGCACTTTAAGTTAATGCTGTTAGTAGTGATCGACCGGAGATCCGGCTCCGGCCTCCGGCAAATCCGGCCATTTTTTCCACTCCGGTGCTCCGGCCGGAGGACATCCAAAAATCGGCCGGAGGCCGGAGAATTTTTTCGTTATTTGCATAGTGACCGAACGTACTAATTGTTGACATTATGCTTATTAAATTAAGTCAGAGCACAATACAATAGCAAAAATAGGAAATAACACCAAATAAAGTGTCTATCGCCACCACAATCGTGAAATATTTATCTTTAGGAAAAAACGAAAATGAAAATGAAACGAAAATTGTGAAAATCGCTGCAGTGAATTCCTGTTAACACTGAAAGTCATAGGGTAGCATAAGATGCAGTCTGGCCTGCACTGCACATGCTATACTGATTTTCCAGATAATGCTGCTGTCCATTCTGTACGTCATATTCGCGCTTCACTGAACATAATATAGTATGTGACGTACCTATGTATATACGGTCACACACAATCATGCTTTAACATCAAATATTGCCTATTGACGCTTTATTCAGGGCAGGCTAAGGAGACGACAGCTTTTTCTTGATAAAAGCATTGAATAAAATTTTGTTGAATGTAGTCTATTTCACCAGTTGCGGATCTAGAATTTTCCTAAGGGAGGCGGTATCCCTACTTTTCCAAAAACAGCTAAAAATAGGTCCGAAAATTTGCCCTCAAAGCGCGACATAGCGTTTTTCCACTGTTTTACATTGTATACTTTCACAAAAAATCATTTTTGACGCAATATTTTTTTCTAAGGATTTTAAAATTTTAGACAATTTTGTGTGAAAAAAATCATTAAAGTTCTTTGACTTCAACAAAAACCAGACGCGAAGCGCCGGAAAATTTGTGAAATTAAAGCGGATAGATGTCAAGAAACATGATTTATTGCTTGATGCGAATTTTAGACGTTTTTAGCAGTTTTTATCTTCCCAAAAATCTTTGTACATGTACAAAGACGGTCCCGGAAAGTCTTTGTACATCGGGAAAAATCTTTGCCGAACATAAAAAAACCGTGCTTCTAGGTCGCCAAAAAAGTAAATAAATGTCATTAATAGGTATCATCCGGCGCGTAGCGCCGTAAAAATTTGAGAAATTATGGTCACCGACGGCCAGAAATCATTGCGAATTGCATACCCATTCTTTAGGATTTTCCTAAGGGGAGGCGGTATCCCAACTTTTCCTAAAACAGTCAAAAATAGGTACAAAAATTTGCCCTTAACGCGCGAAATAGCGTTTTTTCGGTGTTCTACATTGTGTACTTTTACATAAAATCACTTTTGATGCAATATTTTTTCTGAAAATTTTGAAATTTTCGACAATTTTGTGCGAGAAAATCATTAACTTTCTTTGACTTCATGAAAATCTGGCGCGAAGCGCCGGAAAAACTTGTGAAATTAAGGCGGATAGGCGTCTAGAAGCAGTCAGTGCTTTTTGTACAAGGTCCGTTTGTACATGTACAAAGATCGTCCCCAAAAGTCTTTGTACATTTTGCACACACAAATTTTTAGGTACTATCATATGGTACAGTATCGATTTTAGTGTGGTAAAAACAGAGTTGTTGGAATTTTAGTAGTGTGTTTTAGGTAATTTCTGGGTCTCTTTGGGCAAAAATCACTAAGAATCGTAAAACAGCGCGAAGCGTCGAAATATTTGACAATTTTTCTTTTTGAAATGCAATTTCTGCCATTTTAAAGATATATAGAACACACAGTCACTCATTTCGGCGCGCGCCGAAAATGTTTTTCGAATTACCGACCTTTTTTGCAATTTCTGTCTTCCCAAAAATCTTTGTACATGTACAAAGACGGTCCCAAAAAATCTTTGTACATCGGGAGAAATTTTTGCTGAATACGAAAAAATCGTGTCTAGAAGCATGATTTAGCTGCTAGATTTCTTGCATTTATAGCATTTGATGCGAAACATCGAAATTTTTAATCGAAAATAGAAGAAAACTATGCAAAAATAGCTGTTTCTGCTGTAAAAATTGTTTTGAAACCTACATGAACAGATAATGGCTTCCAGGTCGCCAAGAAAGTAAATAAATCTCATTAATAGGTACATATCATCCGACGCATAGCGCCAGAGAAATTTTGAGAAATGATGGTCACTGACGGCCAAAAATCATTGCGAATTGCATATCCATTCTTTATCTCTGCCAAATATTTTTGGCCAAGCTAGAGGGCGGCCACCCCCACCCTCCCCTTAAATCCGCCCCTGCATTCTTTATCTCGCCAAATATTTTTGGCCAATGAGAGGGGCGGCCGCCCCCCCTCCACCGTCCCCATTAAATTTGCCCCTGTATTTCATATAACTAACTAGCTGATATGCAGTTAAGATGCATGTGCACTATGGTCTAGGTCTTGGTCACAAAGATGTCCTATCTATCCGCACGTGTAAAATTATATTTCTCCGGCTCCGGCCGGAACAACATGGTTCAATCCGGCTCCGGCCACTTTGGCCGCTCCGGTCGATCACTAGCTGTTAGTAACTTGCGTTCAAAATTCCGTTTCCTTCAGGTTTTGAAAATTCATAAAAAAGGTGCTGTTTTTAGCCGTCTTAGCTATCTGTTAGCTCAAGTGTATCAGATTTTCGGCGATTCGCATTATATACCGATTCGTTTTTTGACTTTATGTATGTATATAAATATGTATCTTTTTAATATGTTTTGAATTTTTTGATTTCTTTTCTGAATTAAATCGGAGACTTCGCTCAAAAGAAGTAAGGAGAAAATTATATTTTTCGGACTGGGAGACGTTTCTTGTAGCCGCACAACTAGTTTTGAGACCTGAACAATCTTACATGTAACGAGGGATGCGGATCTCCGGACTTAATTCTTTCCAGTGTATTGTTTACGAATCTATGTAAATTTGCGTGGACTACGTGTAGGCTGTACCGTACTTTTTTTGGTGGTATGTATAAGTACACAACACACTGTTTTTTTGTTTTAGCTTCTTTGTACATGTACAAAGATCTCCAGAAAAGTTTTTGTAAGAGCGAAAAATTTTTTGTTTATCTGATATATATATATATATATATATATATATATATATATATATATATATATATATATATATATATATATATATATATATATATATACACACCTGCGAAATGCCCCATATCGCCCTCAACCGGCAATGGGCCGAACCAATCCTGCAACGGGGCGAAGGGTCTCTGGGATGGGGGCTATGTTTTGTACATGGGCATAGATACATACATGCTGAAGGTCGATTGACAGTCTAAATATGACGATTTGAGAAGCAAATGAGCAAACTACTTATACTACCTATGTACCAAGTAACCTTTTTCCAAGTGCATGACAACTCAAGATAACCCTTTTTGAGAAGCAGTCCACCTTTTTTGAGGACCGACTAATCTATTTATTACAACACCAACCTTTTTTGGGAACCGACCAACCTTTTTTAAGTAGCAGACAACCTTTTTTGCGAAGCGACCAACGTTTTAATGGGAGCAGCCAACTTTTTTGGAAACCGATCAATTTTTTTGGAAAGCACTCAATTTTTAAGGGAGCAGCCGACCGTTTTTGGGAATCAATCAACGTTTTTTTGAGGGAGCAGCCAACCGTTTTTGGGAACCGACCAACCTTATGAAGGAGCATGCAACCTTTTTTGGGGACCGGCCAACCTGTCTTAGGGAGCAGGCAACTTTTTTCGAGAAAAACCAACCATTTAAGGGAGTGGCCAAGTTTTTTTGGGAACCGCCCAAGCTTTTCATGGAAACAGCCAACCTTTTTTGGGAACCAACTAACCTTTTAAAGGAACAGCCAAATTTTTTGGGAACTAACCAATGTTCTTTGAGGGACCAGCCAACCTTTTTTGGGAACTGACCAACTTGTTTAAGGTACCAGCCAACCTTCTTTGAGAACCGACCAGCCTTTTTAAGGGAGTAGGCAACCTTTTTGGGAACCGACTAACCTTTTTAAGGGAGCAGGTAAGCTTTTTTGGGGACCGACCAACCTGTCTTAGGGAACAGGCAACCTTTTTCGGGAACCAATCAACCATAAGGAGCAGCCATGTTTTTTGGGAACCACCCAACCTTTTCATGGATTTTTAGGGGACCAACCAACCTTTTCATGGAATCAGCCAACCTTTTTTCGGGAGCCGACCAACCTTTTTGAGGAACCAGCCAACCTTTTTAAGAGACCAGCCAACCTTTCTTGGAAACCAACCAACCTTTATAAGGGAACAGGCAATTTTTTTGGGAACCGACCAACCTTTTTGAGGGAGCAGGCAACCTTTTAAGGGAGCAGGCAACCTTTTTGGAAACCAGCCAACCTTTTCCTTGAAGCAGCCAACCTTTTTTGGGAACACCCACCTTTTAAAGGAACCAGCCAACCTTTTTTGGGAACCGACCAACCTTTTTCAGGAACCAGCCAACCTATTTTGGGAGCAAACCAACCTTATTAAGGAACCAGCCAACCTTTTTTGGGAACCGACCAGTGATCGTACGGGGACCCCGACCCCGACCCCGAAAAACGCCGGCCTAAACCCCGACCCCGACCCCCGACCGGGGGCATGATTTTTCGAGTCGGGGTTGAACTTTTTTGGGGGTGAAATATAACATTTTATTTGTTGGTACATAGAAGAGTTGTATAAATAACAAATAAATTCGGAACAAGGACGATTCATTCACTAGCAAAATTAATATGTTAAACTCGACACTCGCGATATTTCATAAAAGTAAGCCTGGTCGCCATGTTGTTATGACGTGTACATACATGTTCGCATATTTTCCATTATGAAGTGCGCCGAAATTACTGCGGAATCACAGGCGTAGCCGGGGGGAATGGAGGCACATGCCCCCAGAATTTTTCAGAAATTATGTTGATTTTTCTGGCGCAATGTGTCCAGAACATTGATTTAAAAAGGAACAAACGTCAAAATTTTCAGCGCTTCGCGCCGAGTCATTATTATTTATTCTTATACAGATCCAATGAATTTAAAAGCTTGAATCTGTTAAAATAATCCAGCACTCCGCAGCACTTTAGTGATTTAATGCACTATTAGTTCATTGAATGAAACTGCACATGCTTGTTGAACATAATAGTAAAAGTGCGAAAATGTTTGCGTACCAATTTGTCTATTCTCTGCTTTGTTTATCTTTCTTTACAAGGACACATAATTCTATTTTAAATGAAAGGAAATGCCAAATTTTCTTGTGTTTTTGCGCATTTTCTGTTTTCTGAACTAGTTCATAAGAAGGCCACAAATGGCTTGAAAATGGTAAGAACAAAATTCTCGTTGATACATCTTTCAATGACTTATTGGTTACGCGACCCGTTGCTGCGCTACATACTTAGCCAAGGTCGAAAAACGCATTTCAGCTCAGAAGTTTTGTGCAGTGGTGTTCCTCAATTTTAAGTTTTTTTTTGACTTAATTCAGAACCGAGATTTTGCCGATTTGCGAAAATTTTAACTTTACTAATTAGATATTAGAGTGCTTTTTTACAAAATTTCCGGGGGTTCTGCTCTTGACTCCGCTGGTGGCGCTTGAGCGCGCCACCCCAGACCCCCAGCCGTACAATCTCGTTCTACATGTTGAAAGAGATTTTTAGGAGGACAGAAAAGGTAAAAGGATTAGGAATTTTCAAAAATTTTCGGCGCTTCGCGCCGCAATTAGTTTATCTGTGCTGTATGCTTTAAGCGGTATAAATTGGAGTTTAAAGATTAAAAACGTCAAAATTTTCCTGCGCTATAGCACCGTCGATTATTGTCTTAGGCGGTAAAATATGACTGAATTTCTTGATGCTTTGCGCCACTTATGATTTTCGAACTGTTTGTCATTAAAAGGGCGTAAATTCTACATGAAAACGGTACAAATTTCGAAAATTTCCGGCGCTTCGCGCCATTGGCTCCTCTACAATCAGTGCGCCATTGAAAACTGTTATGAAAAAACTGTGGAAGAATACGAAAAAGCGAGAGCGAGTAGTGATTAAAATTGAAAGTAATGCTAATTTGCTGAAACCATGCTTGAACTTGGAATGAAAATAAAATGTTGAAGATAACCAGCTCTATTAGTATGCTCTACAAACAAGTGAAGGTATCGTTTTTATCCTTTTCAAATTGGTATGTAATCATGCAATGTTAATTGTTAATCTTCAACCCCGACCCCGACCCCCACCCCGAAAACCGGGGTTTTTCATCCCCGACCCCGACCCCGATCAGGGGTGAAAATCTGACCTCGTACGATCACTGGAACCGACCAACCTTTTTACGGGAGCAGGCAACCTTTTTTGGAAACCAGCCAACTTTTTCATTGAAGCAGCCAACCTTTTTTGGGAACGAACCAACCTTTTTAGGGACCAGCCAACCTTTCTTGGGAACCAACCAACCTTTTTAAGGAACCAGCCAACCTTTTCACGAGCCAGACAACCTTTTCTCAAGAACCAGGCAACCTTGTTTAGAAAGCAGACAACTTTATTCTAAAACCAGACTATGTACCATTTTTCAGAAACCAGGGAACCTTTTTCAAGAACGAGGCAACTTTAATGAACCAGGCAACCTTATTTCAAAAACCAGAAAACCTTATTTTCAAAAAACCAGGCAATTTTCCCTCATGAGCCAGACAATATTTTCTTCAAAAACCAGTCAGCCTTTTTCATGAAGCAGGCAACCTTTTGCAGGTATTAGGCAACCTTTTTTCCCGAAACCTGATAACCTCTCAAAAAACAGGTAACACTTTTTAAAATCCAGGCCTATTCTTGACTGTTTTTGAAATATATGGGCACTGCCATCCTTAGGAAAATCCTACATCCGCCACTGATTCAGAAAGTCGCATAATTTAGTGTAAATGAATAAGTTTGAAAAATTTCTGTTACTCCATGCTAGATGTAATTACTGCATTGCTTATATTCAGAAACATGTAAAATTGAGCTTAAAAGGATTACAAAATGTTTGTAATTTTCTTGCGCTTTGCGCCAAATCCAATTTCTATTTTGCTTATCTTCAGAGAGCTTCAGAATTGAGCTTCAAGAGATAAAATTATAAAAACAGTCAAAAATTTCCATTTCTTTGCTGCAAAGTTTTATAATGTGCACATTGATGCATTGTTTGTCCTAAAAAAACTGTAAAATTGAGTTCAAAAGAGTAAAAACGCTAAAATTCTTCTCAAATCACTATTATTTATTTTATCACCACAAGCTAAAGATATGATTCCATGACGCAAAACACGTCAGAAAATGTCGATTTATCGCATAAGCTGGCTTATAAACGTGATATACATTTTGAAGATATTAGCAATTCTCTCTCCCTGAAATAAAATCCTGGGCAAGGGGCTGTTTAGATGTGAATCATATTATTTTTGAATAGATCCACGATTTCTAGAGGGATGGGGTGGAGTAGAAATGACTTTTTTCGTGAAATAGCAAGAAATATTTTCAGCGATGTCAAGAGTTATGCTCAAACCAGCGACGTTCACAGTCTAAGAAGTTTGCCCTACTATAATTTATTTAATAGTGCTTCTGAGACTAACAAGGATCAAAACAAGTAGAATTTTTAACATTTCAAGTCAAAATTCAAAGTTTTTCGTCGCATTTTAAGTATTGGCTTCAGAGTTAGTATTTTGAAACCGTTTAAAGTTTAAATGCTTAGAATCTCAATAAAGTTATAGTCCGACCTTAAATGCCAAAAATTCTGAAAATTTAGTCTCAATGGCACCCATTTACATCGCATACTTTTATTTTGCAAATTATGTTGGGCTATTGGAAAATTACGCCGAATCTGCGCTTATTTTTGAGAGCACTGTTCATTTTGTTTTAAGCTGATTTATACTTGAGTAACCCAGCTGTGTAGCACTAAGCACGATACACTGCACGTCATCTAATCTCCCGTTTACTGCATATATAAATATATATATATATATATATATATATATATATATATATATATATATATATATATATATATATATATATTTAGAATTTTGCTTAGTAACATTTACGCATAAAATTAAATAAAATTAAATTGTAATTAGTGCGACCGACGTTTGTTGCCTCAGTTTAAACCACGGTTTTTTGTACTCGGCAACCTGATGTACAAAGACTTTTCGGGACCGTCTTTGTACATATACAAAGATTTTTGGGAAGACAAAAATTGCAAAAAAGGTCTAAAATTCGCAAAAATTTTCGGTGCTTCGTGCAGAAATGAGTAATTGTATGTTCTATATATCTTTATAATGGCAGAAATTGCATTTCAAAAGGAAAAATGTCAAATTTTTTGGCGCTTCGCGCCGTTTTCAGGCGATTTTTAATGATTTTTGCCCTTAAACATCCAGAAATTAGCTAAAATACACTACCAAAAGTTCGAACAACTCTTTTTACCACACTAAAATCGATACTGTACCATATTATAGTACCCAAAAATTTGTGTGTTCAAAATGTACAAAGACTTTCTGGGACTATCTTTGTACACGTACAAACGGACCTTATACAAAAAACACTGGTTTAACACCTTTAGCCGAGCTTTTTTTAGCACAACCCGCATTAGCATTGTTGCTAACTAATATTTTTTCCATTAGCACAGAATGACTTACATTAGCACGCTCTTTTTTACGTGTATATCACATATGTATAGTGTCAAAAGGTGCATGTTCTTTTGTTTTTAAATACAGCTGTTTGAGAATGACGTGATATTCTGCATATCAATGGTTTATTTGTGTTATTGTCAGTACAATTAGATGTGAAGCAAACAAAAAATTAACGTTAAGTCACAATTATTGACTTCTTAATGCTCAGTGGACACAAAAAGCTGAGACTTTCGTATCTATTACCACAATCAAAATGAAAAGGCAGTTGCCCAGGGGCGGATTTAAGGGGGTGGCGGGGGAGGGGCGGCCGCCCTCACCCCCATTGGCCAAAAATATTTGGCGAGATAAAGAATGGATATGCAATTTGCAATGATTTTTGGCCATCAGTGACCATAATTTCTCGAATTTTTTCCGGGGCTACGCGCCGGATGATACCTATTGATGACATTTATTTACTCTCTTGGCGACCCGGAAGCGCGGTTTTATTTTGTATTCGGCAAAGATTTTTCCCTGTGTACAAAGACTTTTATGACCGTCTTTGTGCATGTATAAAAATTTTTATGAAGACAAAAACTGCAAAAAAGGTCTGAAATTCGCAAAAATTTTCGGCGCTTCGCGCCAAAATGAGTAATTGCGTGTCCTTTATATATATCTTTATAATAATTGAAATCGCATTTCGGAAGGAAAAATGTCAGAATTTTTGGGCGCTTCGCGCCGTTTTAAGACGATTCTTAATGATTTTTGCCCTCATAAAACCGGGAATAAGCCAAAACACGCTACCAGAGGTCGAACAACAATTTTTTCCACACAAAACTAGCTACCGTACTATATCGTAGTAACCCAAAAATTTGTGTGTAAAAAATGTACAAAGAGTTTTAGGGACCATCTTTGTGCCTGTACAAACGGACCTTGTACAAAAAAATACTGCCTGGAATTTTCTGTTCGTGTATATAGGTTTCAAAACAATTTTAACGGCAGAAACAGCTATTTTTGCATAGTTTCGTTCTATTTTCAATTAAGATTTTCGATGTTTTGCATCAAATGCTATAAACACAGGAAATCAAGCAGTAAGTCACGCTTCTAGATGTCCATCCGCCTCAATTTTACTAATTTCCTGGCGCTTCGCGCCAGATTTTTGTTAAAGTCAAAAATTTTAATGATTTTTTTCGCACAAAATTGTCTAAAATTTTAAGAGTTTTAGAAAAAATATTGCGTCAAAAGTGATTTTATGTAAAAGTATACAATGTAAAACACTAAAAAACGCAATTTCTTCGCGCGTTAAGGGCAAATTTTTGGACCTATTTTCGACTGTTTCTGGAAAAGTTGGGATACCGCCCCCTTAGGAAAATCCCAGATCCGCCACTGCAGTTGCCATATACTAAGATAATACTAATACTAATACTAATACTTTATTCGGAAAAAAAACACAAGGGTAAAACAAAAGTCGCAAGGAAAATAAAATAAAATGCGAAATGTCCTGGACACACAGGCAAATAGATTGCGCTCACGTGTGCCCCATCAAAAATTCCCGAAATCAACCTTTTTCAAATTTCTCTTAAATGTCTCATAATTTGGAGAACTTCGAATATATCATGGAAGATCGTTCCAAATTCTAGCTGATCTAGTAGCAAAACAATACTTTTTACAATCAAGTCGAAATTTTTCTAAATAGATCTGATTTGCAAATGCATTTCCAGTACGCGAATGACCATAAAACTTATAAAAATCTTCAGAAGGCAAGAGATTATTGTGAATAATATTATATGTAACAATTAAATCAAAATAAATTCTACGGAGTTCAAGCCTCTCTAAATTTAAGGCTTTTAACCTTTCATCATAAGAAAGTCCCATGTATCCAATTAACCTTTTAGTAAGTTTTCGCTGTACCCGTTCAAGCCTGTTGATATCAGAAAGCAAATAGGGGCTCCATACAGTTGGAGCATACTCTACTAAAGGCCGAATATAATTCTTGAAAGCAAGAACCAACATTTTAGGATCACGTGATTCAAAACATTTGAAAATCAAAGCACTCATTTTCAAAGCCTTTGTTGATATATTAGTACAATGACAACTAGATGATAAGTTTGTTGTTAAGGAAACACCTAAATTTCGAATTGAGGAACCTGCGTCAGATAACAAAAAATGGTTTATGTGGTATGTAACTTTAGGATTAGCGTACCCTAGATATAACACAGAACATTTAGGGAGAGATATGCTTAACTGATTTTTTCAGACCAGGAAACCAGCTTATCTAAATCTTTTTTGCAACAAAGTATAATTTTGAGAAAAATTAAAGAGCTTTAAATCATCAGCAAAGAAAAAGACTTCACTATGCTCAACAGCTTGAACAAAATCGTTTACAAACAACAGAAACAAAGAGGGTCCTAAAACGCTACCTTGAGGTACGCCACTAATAACTGGTGGTGACAACAGACTCTACTGCGCTTTTGTATGAATTGAATGATAAGTAAACAAACATTAGGAAGCTAATTTTGTTTTCAATGAGCAGAAAACAATGCGAAGTTGTCAGAAAGAAAATTATTTTGTGCTGGAAACCTCTAAACAAATAGACGAGGATAATGCATAACCATTTAGATTGCAAGAAGATTGACTATGGAGTGTTTGAATCATGCAGTTGGGGCTAAATAAACAGTAAATATAATACTCAGCGTTAAGCGCCAAAAATTGCTTGGGATTCTTGCTGAAAAATACGTTAAAAAAGCATAAAAATTACTACACTTTTGCCAAAAACAGACTTTGTATCCGTGTGGTGTTAAAAACCGTGTTCCAACCAATTTTTCGTTTCCCGTTTGCTGGAGGCCAGGAATCGAAAAACAGCAGAAGCCAGAGCCAGAACCAGAGCTCCGGTCGATCCCTAATAAACATTGACAAAAATTTACGAATTTATCAGGGTCCAGTTTCGACCTTATGACTCACATGTTGAGAAATCAGCCGTGAAGTTAATTTAATCATAGATTTTTATGTCTGACTACGAAATTGAGCATATAATTTTGATTTATTTGCAATTATTCTGTTTCATTGAAAATTTCTTGCAAAGAAGTGCTGAAAATGCTTTTATTATTGCGTACACTAATTTTTTACGATATCCGAGCAGGCCCTTTTCCAAAACAGACCGCCTTCTCCAAAATAAAAAATTTCTTTGAATTCACAAGTATCTCCGAAAGAAAAAAAGATAAATTCCTGAATTGCGTCTAAAACATCGCCAAAACAGGTTTTTGAGGTAATTTTGAGCAAGAAAACGCAAATATTTTAGGCGCTTCGCGCTGAATTTATTGTTTATAGTGTATACAGTTTTGGTCTTCTAAACCTCTCAAAATCACCCAAATTTGAGTTAGACATCGAGAGCATGTCAATTTTTCCGGCGCTTCACGCAGGATTTGTTCTGGTGTAGTTTTTATCTTCTAAATTGCTCAAAACCGATCAATTTTAAGATGTGATATGAAAAACATGAAGTTTTTCTCGGCGCCTTGCGCCGGATTTATCGTTTATCTATAGCTTCTGTCGTCTATTCTATCAAAACTGCTCAAATTTGATTTATGACATGAATGACAAATTTATTCCGGCGCAATTTCTTGTTCATGTATAGTTTCTGTCTTCAAGCCCGCTCAAAACCACTCAGATTTGAGTTAGACATGAAGAAAATAATAAATTTTTTTAGCGCTCTGCACCAGTGTTTTTGTTTTGTACAAGGTCCGTTTGTACATGTACATACTCGTACAAAGATGGTTCCTAAAAGTCTTTGTACATTTTGCACACACAAATTTTTGGGTACTATAATATGGTACAGTAGCGATTTTAGTGTGGCAAAAACAGAGTTATTCAACCTTTTGTAGTGTGGTTTAGCTCATTCGTGGGTTTCTGAGGGCAAAAATCACTAATAATCGTCTCAAAACGGCGAAATTTGATATTTTTCCTTTCAAAATGCAATTTCTGCCATTATAAAGGTGAACACACAATTGCTCATTTTGGCGCGAAGCGCCGAAAATTTTGCGAATTTTAGACCTATTTTTCAATTTTTGTCTTCCCAAAAATCTTTGTACGTGTACAAAGACGGTCCCCAAAAGTCTTTGTTTACCTGGAAAAATCTTTACCGAGTACAAAAAACCGTGCAGTCTGTACCGAATTATCCATTTCCTGTTTTGTTTTTCTTAGCAAAACACAAACATTAAATACAAGGTCAAAAGTTAAGAAATTGTTTTTCGATTGAATGGTAAGAAATCACTTGTACAGATAGTTTAAACGATAGAGATTTGTTCCGTATGAGAATACAATAAAGTGAAAATTTTTTTGAATTTTTTTAAACAGTTTTTCTTCGCCATTGTGTAGAGCTCGCCAAGATACGGGAAAAATGTCTTTATTTCAGCCCATCTCCAAATAATTCTCGGAATATCAGACTTCAAAATTTCCGCCCCCCAAATAAAATCCTGAATATGGACCAGTATCCTAGTATCCAAAAATTAGTCAACCTTTTTTGAAAAGTGACCAACCAACCTAAAAATTGGATGCCGCAACGGGGCGAAGCTCTGGCCATTGCCCAGGTATGTGTGTGTATATATATATATATATATATATATATATATATATATATATATATATATATATATATATATATATATATATATATATATATATATATATATATATATATATATATATATATATATACATATATATATATATATATATATATATATATATATATATATATATATATATATATATATAGATTATTAAATATACATATTTTTACATACTACTGGATTGTTATCCGTGACCCGCAACTTTGTCCTGAATTCAGAAATTTTTATGAGGCTTGGGTTGCAGTTACACATAAAATTCGACTCAGACAACTAAAATAAATTGTGTTTTACAATCAGAAATAATACAACGATTGCAATATGCTGACTGAATCTCATAATAGACACCAATTTGCTTATGAATTTAATGCAACGCAAAAAAAGGTCCATTTTATCTTCAAATGGCAGAAAACAGTGCAAAGTTGTTCAATAGTCCTTTTTTCTACATAAAATCTTTATAAAACAGTAGAGATAGATGTAAAAGATGCCTAAAGATAGATTTTGGAGTGTTTAGTGCCCGCGCTTGGAGCTAAATACAATGTATGTAATTATGATATTCGGCGCATTTTTTTGAAATGATGCTAAAAAATACTCAAAAAAGCGTTAGAATTACTATTACTTTGCCTAAAATCTTTGTCGCGTACAAAAAAAAACAGTGACACAACAATTTCAATGTTTTTGCAGGCAGCCTGTTATCGGAACTTAAACGGAAGGGTTGGGTGAATAATCTATCTGCTGGGCCATCCACCTCAGCTCGTGGTTTTGGATTCTTCAAGGTGGACATGGAACTGAGCGAAGAGGGCCTGGACCACACCGACGAAATACTCTTGCTCCTTTTTCAATATATCAATTTATTGAGGACGAAAGGACCGCAAGAGTGGATTCACAGGGAGGTCGAAAGTTTGAGCGAAATGCACTTCCGCTTTCAAGTATACTACAAAAATATTGCTCTGAATGCTTTCCGAAATCCGAAATATGATTATTTGCATACGTTTATCGACTTTAAATTTCTATTGGGGCTCCCTTGCCATTTTTAGGGGGGGGGTTGAATGACCTTCAATTTTTGGCCAAAAATGACAAAAAAAAACCTAAAAATGGCCAAGAAGCGCAAACTTTGTCAAAAATGGGGGGGGTTAAAATTTTTCTGATTTGGGGGATTGGGAGACAACCAAGTTTGGATGTACATGTCTGCTGATTATTATATTTAGATCCTGCAATTTATATTTGTATTCATTTTTTTCGTCCTTCTCTTTTAAGTTTTGCTTCGAAGTCGTATAAATCTTGTTCTGAGATGAATTAATTTTTTTAAAGGAAGAAGTGGGTTTTGTGCCTAACAAAAGCGTAAAAAATAGTTTCGTTAGACATTGTTTTAAATGGTTTTACTTTAGCAGTTTCTAGTTTTTTAAATTGTTTTTTATTAGTTTTAGTACTGTAAGCGTGGTTAAGTAATCCTTCAAGTCTTAGCGGCTCTGTAAAATTTCTGTAAGCGATCTTTTGCGTCATTCAGGTCCGTAATTTTTCGCCCGTTATCTTGAATATTTTGATCACCGCAGAAAGACGTTAACATACTGTACTTATTCTAAGAAGCAGTATTTGAGTCTTCGAGGCTTCTAAACGAGGGCGTGCATTTGGTGACAGTCGTAAATGGTTAATTGCATCACTAGAATATTTTTGCTAATTCAATAAATTTTGAATGATTTCCTGCAACTTGTCGATTTCAATGCTTTATGATGTACGAATAAACAATTTGTTCGTTTTGGTTGTTTGCTTTTTAATCCTTATTTATTCAATCAATCGTTGCTTTGCTAGTGCTTAGATCTAAAAATGATCACATGCTGGCGTTTATAACTGGAGAAGTCAAAATGTGCAAAAAATCACTGATTTGGTGCAAAATTTTACACGAGTAGGTGCGAAATTCGGTACAAGAAATTCGATAATCAGGCACGTAGCTGGCCGTCCTATTTTGGGGGAAGGCCAACACCAATTTTGGGGGAACTAAGCCCAAAAATAGCACAAATAATGTATAAAAAGTTCTATTTTTCTGAATTTTGTGGGGGTCCGAACCTCCCCCATTTCCCAACTGAGATACGTGCCTGCCTATAATTTGATACTTCATTCATAGGCTTTACTTAAACCAAAATTTGTGAAGTGCAATTACACTGTTCATTTCTATATTTTCGAACAAAAATCGTTCTTAATGATCGGTTAAGAGCAATTTGTAGTGCATAAACGGACGTTCCACGTCTACTTTACAAGAAAACTACATTTTGCGTATGCCATTTAAGTGCAGTAAACGCTCATTTTTTTAAAATCATTTGTGAGAGTTTAAAGTTGATTTTTCTTCATTTGGTGCAAATTTTGGCAAATTTGCGAATTTGATGCGTTTGGTAAAAAACAGTGAATTTTGGTGCACTTCGGTGCAGAATAAAATGCTAGTTCAGTACTATAAGTGGATTTTTGACGTTTCTCGGCATCCGGAATCTCATAAAAGGTTTTAAAAAATTGGTGCAGCACCAAATTTTTACTTCTCCAGTTATAATACGCATTTAATTTGCTACCTACATATTTCAATTTCGCATTTTTGAGCCTGGTTTCTTCTAAGCTACAGACCGTTGTCATATCTTCAGAAAGAGCTCTTACTGTGGCTGACTGTGCTTCTGAAATATGTTGAAGGGGCAAATAGTTTACGTTCACTGAATCGGCAATTCCTAAAAAATCTAAGATGATGCGTCAAAATTAGGCATAACCTGTTTTGATTATAAAGAATGTTACTTTTAATTTTTTCTAGGTTCGTATATATGAGTTTTTACTATAACTCGAAAAAGTTATGGAAAATTCTGCAAGTTTTGCTCTTCGGAATCTATTAATTTAACTCCCTTTCCCTCGTTTTCAATCTTTTTATTTCGCTGGGAAGATTTATTTTAGCACTGTTATATTTTAATTGTTTAATTCTGTTTTGATTGCTTAAAAACTTTTTTGTCGCTGACTGCTATTTATTTTTTGATTTAACGACCTATAGCAGAAATAATAGTAAGTTTCAAGTTTCTAACTACAAATTCTCGTAGTGATCGTTTAATTAGTTTGATTAGATCGATTAATTAATTATTAATAGAATCGGACTATGAACTAAGTGAGTTGTTGTTGGATTAAGGACAAACCGCGCCCGCAACCATACGTTACCATGCTTTCTACAGCAATGCATTACTATCCTATAAACGAAGTTCTTTACGCTCCTTATATGATGCCCGATTATAAACCTGAACTCTTGAAATACGTCGTTGATATGCTCAACGTTGGAAATTTCGGATACGCTGTTGTTTCTCAAAAATTCAAAGGTGTGTGTACAAATTTTTAATTGGTACATTGACTCGAGCATATCCTTAAGTATGTATAAGCGTTTAAAAAGTCTAATTTCCAGAGATTTTAGAGTGACTGACATATTTTGAAGTTGACAATTTATTCTTGTATGAGCTTGATGCCCAGATTCGTGGACTCATCGGGCAATATTTCCTATTTCGAAAAAGAATATGTAATATTTTTCCTAAGACGTAGTTAGGCGTAGCATTATAACACGATATTGTTCCTCTCTCACTGTTATCTTACCTTATTTTTATTTCTCAATCTGAAATGAAAAACAGATTTTCAATGTATCCTTAGACGCTTGAAAATCAATCTATGCTCGTCTCCCAAACTTTAGAAAAGTTACATGCCACTTCATTGTTTAAGTAATAATATTAAAGGCTTTGCAAGAATCAGATGTACGATGCTGCATTAACTGCAGATATGTACATATGCAAGTAGCACTATTTTCCAGGTTCTACTAAATTGACAGAGAAATGGTACGGTACCGAGTATAACAAAGAAAGAATCGAACCGAATTTATTAGAAAAGTGTGCTCATGTAGACAAATGGAATAAGGATTGTGTATTTAATTTGCCTGCGCCTAATTCCTTTATTCCAAAGAACTTCGACTTGTATCCGTTAGACAGTGCCGAAAAAGGAAAGGTGAAATTTCCTTTGTATTTGCGTAATTGAAAATGTTTCTGTTTATTGAAAGTGGTACAAATGTATATACTCGTATAGTGTATAATACAACATACAAATATTGCATATAAATATTCTCTGCCATTTTAGGTGAAAATTGAATTTTAGATCAAAAATATAAAAAAGTAAAAATAATTCAATCCGAAATTAAGAAGAACCCTAATCGCTGAATCGAATGTAGCAAGTGGGAAAAATGACTTGAAATGCACACCCCCTCAGGCCATTTTCGGACCAAACTCAATTGCTCAAACTACGAAAATACGGCTAACGACGCCTGATAGTATTATTTAAAGTACACATACTAATTATTCGAGCAATAGACAGTTCGATTCATTCATCCAGACACTTTTCATGCATTATCATGGGTAGCGCGTACCTACAATATACTTGGACGCCCTAAAAAGTGACTGCCCCCAACAGCAACACTAGGACACTTCTGTATTGTGCGGTTTTTTTTAAAAATAGATAATACCGCCATTTTTTATTTTTTTACACTCTTACATAGTATATAAGGAGCGTGTAAAGTTTTACTGTGACGTTATAACATTTATTTTTTTAATTTTGGTCGGTCACACGACTTTTCTAACTCAGTTTTGCATACTCTTTAGTCTGCTTCTTTAAAATGTAGACAGTTGACTAAGCCCAAAACGGCTTTGTAATTTTTTAAAGTGACTTATTTCCAGATTGGCAGTGTAAAGAGTGTAAAGAATCTGAGTGTGAAAAAACACATTTTGGCCTTTTTTGTCTGCCAACAACTCCGGTTAAAAGTCGCGATAAATTTTTTGAGAAAGAAATGAACTACAACCAAAGGGCTACTTTCGGCTTACCAGCAAACTTTTGTACATTCAATATAGAGTTAAATATGGGGTTTTGAACTTTACACTCAAGTGGATGATGTAAACAATAGGTTTTGTCTGAGATTTCTCCGTCAACTTCTCCGATTATAAGTCTGGACAAGTTAAATGAAATAAAAATAAAGTACGTTTCAAGGGCTACACGTCAAAAAACAGCAGACTGCGTTTAAACAACACAATATTGAGTTATTTATGGGGGTGTGAAGTTCGAAATCAGGGGTGTGGGCGAAATAACACGGTTTTTCCCTTTTTTGATTGGTCAATATCTCAAATCGGATGTGGAACAAAAGGTTTTCACACACAAACGTACTACGATTCAAATGCTAATAAATGGCCCGAACCGAATTTCTTTACACTTATGTAATGAGTAGAAGTTCAGATTTTTAAAGTTTACAATATGATGCATAGTAAAAAAATATATTTTGTCCCTTTTTTGTTCGCCACTTCCTCCTTTTAGAAGTCGGGATAAGTCGAATAGAATAAAAATAAAGTACTTTTTAACGGGTGCACGTCACAGTAAATTGTGTTTATTTATGTACATCAATATTGAGCCTTTTCGGGAAGTGTAAAGTCGAAAATCGGGGGTGTTAAAAGTGTGCCTGTCTTGTTTTTTTGCCATTTTCTCCGGTTACGAGCCTGGACATGATCACAAGTTTAGAAATGAAATGTACCAGGAGTCAAACGTCATACATCAGTTGGGCGCGTTTATTTACATTCAACATCCAATATTTGTTTGTCCTCTGACTATTGTGGAGAATTAATTTTTTCATAAAAAAAGATCGTGATATCAGAGTAACATCAGAATTACAAATCCGACTAAATCTTCTTTACACTCAGTGTTTGTGTAAAGTTTACACTAAAAATTAACCTGAGTTGTAGAACGTTGCGAAGCTTAATTTTTTTCTAAACGTTCTATGTGATGTCAGAATTACGTATCTGACTAATATTAATTTTCTCTACACTCAGTAGTTGTGTTAATTGTACACTATTGTTGATGAGTAAAGTTTACACTGCAAATTTATTTTACATTCAGAGCGTTGCTAAACAGATTTTTTCAAAATATGTTCTATAAGGCCAAGATTACGAATCTGTATGTTTTCTTTACCCCCAAAAGTTGTGTAAGTTAAACTGAAAATTAAGTTTTGTTCCAGAGCGTTGCAAAAGTTTAATTTTTTCTACAAAATGTTTCGTGTAACGTCCGGATTACGAATGTGTTCTTTACACTCAGTAGTTGCGTGAAGTTTACGTAAAAACATTTGATCGGTTCAAGTAAGGTTAGTTTGTTTTTTTTGAAAAGGATAATGCTGATGTTCAGGACAATATTGTTTTCCACGTTCTAGGACTGCTGTCATTATTGTGGCATGCTAGCATATGTATTTACTAATGATGTATTCAAATCTTGCTGATTAAAAGTTGGGTACTAGCAAAGATAAATGCTCCGATGGAGCAAAAAGGACGAATATACTTGGAATTTCGCATCATTAAGGACATAAAAGAAGGGGATTAGGGAAAAGTTACCTATGTATTTCTGTGAAAGTGTTAAGAATCTACTAAAAATTAAACTTCCGCTAAAAACGCTAAAAATTGAACTATATTCTGCGGCTTCTGAAAAAACCTTGCCTTCACAAAACATTGTTCACTGGCACAGAAAAAAGAGATTATGAGGAAGCCTTGATGTGTTTTAATAAGCGATTCAGTTTCTTATTAATATCAAATTTCTCTAACATTTATATACTTAATCGTCAATGGCTGGATAAGCAGGCACGTAGCTGTGGGGGAATGGGGGGTCCGGACCCCCCAAAATTCAGAAAAAAACGGAAAAATAGGTTTTTTCACACTTTATTTTGTGCTATTTCTGGCTTAGACCCCCAAAATTGGTGTTGGTCCCTCCCAAAATAGGAGGGCCAGCTACGTGCCTGTGGATAAGTGAAGTATGACAAGCACTGTAGCCTTTAATTGCTACCCCATACAATACATACCAAACTAGCGTAACAATGCACATTATGTCGTTTTTTATCAGTGATCGCTTCTTCTCGAGGAACAAGCTATTTATGTTATATATTTTTACGTCGGAGGTGCAACTCCCTTCTGCAGGCCGCAGAATATACTTCGATTTTAAGCGTTTTTTTAGCGGCAGTCTAATTTTTAATAGATTCTTATAAGTTTCAGAGGCATACATAGGTAACTTCCTAGTCCCATCCTTTTATGTCCTTAATGAGGCGTAATTCTAAGTATATCGGAGCATTTTTCTCTGCTAGTTTCATTTATATTTGATATTACAGATCATTCCATATCACCCTTTTTGTCATTTGTTTTGGTGCAAATTTAACTAAGAATGTTCACCATCAATAAAATTATACTTGCAGACGACCAAAAGCTCTGGGAGGAGGTAAACCGAGTTTCCTTTTGAGGGGGTAAGTGGGTAATGTTTTTCCTTATTCAATGCCTAATTTTTGTACTTAATTAGTCGTGTTTGATTTTTCTTGAATATTTATGATAAAATTTGATGAAAACAATAACAAAAAGAGCAAAGAAAAATGTCTGGATGAATGGAAGGACGTCATTTGACGCTTTTTCATGTTTAAAGCAATCGGTTTTGGTCCGCAAATGACCTGAGGGGGTATGCCTTTCAAAAGTCCTGTTAGGGTTTATACCCATGCATACGCAGCATTGGAATTCTGGAGGGGTGAACATTTCTGACGATGCTCTATCTTTCTTGAGCATAAAAACATAAAAAAATTTTCGGACAAAATAGTCAAAACATAAGTGTAATGGCGCGAAACGCCGAAAATTTGGTACTTTTGAGCATACATGTACAGTATGCGAATTCTGGGGGTCAGGCCCGAAAATTCTTCAAAAAGTGCCTTTTTAGGCTAAAAAACGATGGGTGCACATCAAAAATTGACGTTTCAGACAATGCTCGCTCTTTCTAGAACATAAAAACGTAAAAAATCTCAAAAAATTTGAAAACATTTAGTAAATTGAACAAAGTATAGTCAAAAAGTCAAAAAGTGTGCATGTAACGCGAACCAGTGTTTTTTTTTTTGTACAAGGTCCGTTTGTACATGTACAAAGATGGTCCCCAAAAGTCTTTGTACATTTTGTACATGCAAATTTTTGTGTACTATAATATAGTACAGTAGCGAGTTTAGTGTGGTAAAACAGGGTTTTCGATCTTTGGTAGTGTATTCTAGCTAATTTATGGGTTTCTGACGCCAAAAATTACTAAAAATTATCGAAAACGGCGCGAAGCGCCGAAAAATGTTGACATTGTTCCATTCTAAACGCAAATTCTGCCATTTTAAAGATATATAGGACAAATAATTTATCAGTTCGAAGCGAAGCGGCCGAAAATTGTGGAATTCTACATCTTTTTACAGTTTTTGTCTTCCTAAAAATCCTTGTATATTTTGTACACACAAAATTTTTTGGGAACTATAATATGGTATAGCAGCGACTTTAGTGTGGTAAAAACAGAGTTCTTCAACTTTTCGTAGTGTTTTAGCCAATTTCTGTGTCTCTAAGGGCAAAAATCAATAAGAATCGTCTTAAAACGGCGCGAAGCGCCGAAAAATTTGACATTTTTACTTTTGGAATGCAATTTCTGCCATTATAATGATATACAGAACACACAATTTATTCATTTTCGGCGCGAAGCGCTGAAATTTTCCGAATTTCAGACCTTTTTTGCAATTTTTGTCTTCCCAAAAATCTTTGTACATGTACAAAGACGGTCCCGAAAAGTCTTTTGTACATCGGGAAAAATCTTTGCCGAGTACAAAAAAAAACCGTGACGCGAACTGCTGAAAATTTGAGATTTTTGAGCCAAAAATGAGCTACAAACGCCTAAAAATGCATACTTTTCACAACTTTTACCAACATTTACAAAAAATCGACAATTCTTGGGGTCGCAGCCATTTGGCTGGGGTCAGTTGCCATTTTGGGGGGTCAAACCTCCCAACCTTCCAAGAACGCATCTGCTTTAGCTAAAAACGCTTAAAAAAGCATCTTTTCTACAAATTTTAAAAAATTTTTGGGAACTTTAGGCAAATCGCATATTCTGGGGAGGGGGTGGGAGAAAAAATTTTTCGCAGTGGGTAAAAATTTTTCTGGGGGCTGAAAACCCCTATAAGATCATGCATGGTAATACCCCCAATACCCCTAGTGTGTATGTGTGAATAAAATACAACGATTTAAGTACCGAAATTCGACATCAAAGAACAAAATTAGTATTACCCCTATCTCCAAAGAAATTCGGTTCACCTCTCCTGAACCATGTGCATGTATGCGTATTTGTTTATTTGAGAAGATTCTGTTTAGTTTTGTGTTATGCTATAGTTCGCTTCGTATAAGTCTTTTTTTGTCTGCATTATTAAGCCTCCTTCCTTGCTCCACGATGATCCATCTGTAAGGATATGGTTCAAACAAGACGACGAATTCATGTTGCCAAAATGTTGCGTATTTATAAACATGCGCAGCCCGGTTGTTTACCAGACCCCGCACAATCACGCGCTATGCACTCTGTAATTTTTTAATTAATTAAAAATTTAATCTCACTCTGAAATTGATTTAGTAATTCATTTAATTCATTATTATATTAAGTCATAAGCCAATTTCTAAAAATGCGGTCGTTATTCTTTATCATTTCGTCTTAAATGTTTACTATGCAGTCGGCAAACATGAGATAAAGTCAGTTAGCCAAAGTATAAGCATATCTTATAGTAGAGCCCTTGGAATCGGGATTTTTGGCATTTCTGAATTATTGAAGGTTTTCAATTTATGAATTTTCGAAGTTACACTTTTGTTTGAATAAAAATTAACTTTATGAATTTTTCACTATTTCTTCAACGCTGAGTACTCGTTCAAGAATGTAATGATCAGTTATTAACATCGTCTGACTCTCAGTCAAAGTGATTATCTGTTTGTGACACTTTTGGAAAGTGCTAAAAGAAGTACTTGACATTTTACTTGCCCGAAAATGCTGTTCTGGGTAAAATGATTCTATGGTTCCCAAAAGAGCATCACCTGTCTTTTTATCATTTTCCATGCTTAGGTATGAAATCTTCGTCACTTACTAGAATTTCTCGTTTAATTGAACCGTTTTAAACGTCATTAACACTTAAATAAATTATATAATTCTATTGATATTGTGCCTACAATAGTCTGGTCGTACCAATATTCAAACTTGTCGGGCAACAATAGACAATTTAACATAACAGGCCAAAAAAGGATAGATGAATAAATAAAAGGCTTTAAAAACAAAACTGAGCATTTACACAAATACAGTCGAACTCAGATAATGCAAACCCCAGATAATGCGCTTTCCGGTTAATGTACACCAGCACACATGGTACCGGGAAAAATAGTGTATTAAGATGTGAAGTCACCTCGGTTAATGCAAACTTGGATAATGCTTAATGCACACGGCTGACAAGACAGCAACATATGGATCAGTGTGTAATCACGCTTCATGCACATTTTGGATACAGAGGCCGCAGACCTCGGATGATGCACACGTGGATTACTGATATTTATTGCACACCTTGTTACCTAATGCAGAACAAAAGCATGAATTGCTATTACTGAGGTATTCATTCTAAAGCAACAAGCAATAATACCGTCGTTTTTTCTTCTGTCATAGTATTGAAGAGAAAATAGATTTTTTCACTCAAAGTAAAATTTAAGAAAATTCCACACTCCGGTTAATGTACACATTCGGATAATGCACAACTTTAGGCTTGGTCCCCAAGGGGTGTGCATTATCCGAGTTCGACTGTAAATCAATAGATCAACTAACCAACCAACTGACCATAATTTTCTTAAAATGCTGCTTCTCTACCTGTCCGTTTATTACCTTAATTCGTTTGTTGATTTCTTACTTGATCGAGTCCTGAGGGGTAGACTTATGCGGTTGGTTGAAAAATACGATTTTCAGGATAAAAAGATTTATCCTTTCAAAACGAAGCTTAAAAATTCCACTCTTCTGTTGAATTACCACAACCCTTCATCCATTTTAAATGTATGTACGAGATTCTCCTTAATTTACAACCGCTCATGTATGAAACGGCATAGAATTTTCAAGGGGATAGTCGGTTTTTATTTTCGATCAAAAATGGCGGAAAAACCTAAATAAACATTGCTTAAAAACGGATTTTTTGATCGGAAGCTAGAGGTAATAGAAAATCTTAGCTTTTCGGGGATGACCGATTCTAAGTCGAGCTCTTCCACACTTCATATCGGATGTGTGACCAAAACTCGACGAGAGGCCTGCAAGGCATTTATTCCAGCAGGTGCGCAGATGTAAGATGTTAAAAAATATCAAAAATTGCGAAATAATGTTTGGACTGCTCTATTACAATAAAATGGGTTACCAAATTTCTGGGGCATCAGTCCAGAAAATTAGAGAAAAAAATTTTTTGGGCTTAAAAGCTCTATGTACAACAGATCAAAATCAATGTTTTTCGACTTTGCAAAAGGTGCTAATTCTTTCTAGAACAAAAACAGGACAGTTCTGAAAAAATTATGAGTAAATTAACAACATATAATCAGAAAATTAGTATATGGCGCGAAGTGCTGAAAACTTGACTCTTTTGAGCAAACAGACAGCTAAAAACGCTTAAAACAGCCCATTTACGAATTTTTTCTGGAAAATCGCTCATTTTGTTAGGGGGTAAATAAATTGATAGGGGGATGAAAATCTCCCAAACCCCAAACCACCCAAGATCATACATGGTAGGCAATTACGTATGTAGGTTTCAACCTCGTATATGTCACGGCTTAAAATTTGGGTTGGGTGTCCCCAGCCGTTTTTAGAGGAGTGTTAAGGACCTTTATTTTTCGGGCAAAAACGGCCAAAAAAGTTTTTTTCCAAAATATCGGGAACATCAAGAATTTTTTGGATTTTTTGGTGAGTTAAGGGTCGACCAACTTTGGGTGGCAGGCATAGGTGGGCAGCACCGAAATTCTGGGGAGAGGGGTGAAAAAATTTTCAACGGTCAAAAAATGGTCCTAAAAGTGGTCGTTTAGTGAAAAAACACCATTTTTCGACGTTTCTCATCGAGCACTATCCAATGGCATCAAAAAATCGCTAAAAAAGCAAAAAAAAATTTCAACATTTGAATTCTGGGGGGTATTTTGATTTCTGGGGGGGTATTTCAACTTCTGGGGGTGCATACCCCCAAACCCCCCACGCCCATGTGTGGTGGCAGGATCCCTCCATCCTCTGCTACCTGTGTAGTTTCAACGTTTGCTGCAGGCTCGCAGACTTGGTGCGCGATGCATTAACGGAATATTCTTACGACGCGTCATTGGCCGGATTACATTATTCGCTTACAAACGGCCGGCACGGATTTGCGTTGAATATCAGCGGATATAATGAAAAACAGAAAGTTTTGGTTGAAAAATTAGTCGAAAAATTTGCAACTTTTAAACCGGATCCGGCCCGTTTTGAAATTCTAAAGGAACGCTTTGTCAGAGCTTTAAAGAATTTCGCTCAGGAACAACCGTATCAGCACGCAGTTTACAACGCGAATTTGCTTCTGGCCGAAAGAGGCTGGACAAATGAAGAATGCCTGCGAGAGGCTGAATGTAATTTAGTATTATGATTAATATTTTAAAAAAATATTTCCGTAATGCATAAAGCTAATTTCGTCTACAGCTGCTTCATTACTCTTTTTGAACATCTCCTTGTTACCGCATTTGCGTTGTATTTTCCATCGAAATCGTATATACTTACATATCTTGTTTTGACGTTGATGTAGAAGTTTCAACAACTTTTCTGCTATTTGGACGGCTGCTAATAGGATTGGAAAGGATATGAATGAACTGGTGGTAACCATAGGTGGGCGGCAACAAAATTCTGGGGGTAGTGCAAGATTTTTCAAAAGGTAAAAAATTGCCTTAAAATGGTGGTATGGCGAAAAAACACCATTTTCAACGTTTCTTATGAGCACTATCCATTGGCATCACAAAATTGCGAAAAAAACAAAAAAATAATTATAATTCTGGGGTATTTTGGTTTCTGGGGGGTATTTTGGTTTCTCGGGGGGGGGGTTGCATACCCCCCAAACCCCCATGCCCAGGTGTGGTGGTAACCTTTTTGAATATCATTTCAAATCCGATTTTTAATTGTGCTCAGTACTGTAATACGTATAGTAGGTAAATATAAAAAGCTGTAATTTGCATATTTCGAATTGTTTGTCTTTTCCTAGAATCACTTTGTTTTTCAAGAAGATTTTAATTGTCTGATTAAATATGCAGGCTTAACCCTCGAGCAATTGGTCGACTTTATGCCAACGTATTTCGAAGCATTGCATATCCAAGCCTACGTGCATGGCAATACGAACAAACAGGTAGTTCATGAGCACTAGCTATACTAGGCAGCAGTGTTTTTTTGTACAAGGTCCGTTTGTACATGTACAAAGATGGTCCCCAAAAGTCTTTGTACATTTTGTACATGCAAATTTTTGTGTACTATAATATAGTACAGTAGCGATTTTAGTGTGGTAAAACGGGGTTTTCGATCTTTGGTAGTGTATTTTAGCTAATTTCTGGGTTTCTGACGCCAAAAATTACTAAAAATTATCTGAAAACGGCGCGAAGCGCCGAAAAATGTTGACATTTTTCCATTCTAAATGCAAATTCTGCCATTTTAAAGATATATAGGACAAATAATTCATCAGTTCGGCGCGAAGCGCCGAAAATTTTGGGAATTTTACACCTTTTTACAGTTTTTGTCTTCCTAAAAATCTTTGTACATTTTGTACACACAAAATTTTTGGGTACTATACAGTGATCGTACGGGGACCCCGACCCCGAAAAACCCCGGCCTAAACCCCGACCCCCGACCGGGGGCATGATTTTTCGAGTCGGTGTTGAACCTTTTTTCGTGGGTGAAATATAGCATTTTATTTGTTGGTACCAGTGATCGTACGGGGTCAGATTTTCACCCCCGATCGGGATCGGGTCGGGATGAAAACCCCGGTTTTCGGGGTCGGGGTCGGGGGTTGAACATTAACAATTAACATTGCATGATTACATACCAATTTGAAAAGGATAAAAACAATACCTTCACTTGTTTGTAGAGCATACTAATAAAGCTGGTTATGTTCAAAATTTTATTTTCATTCCAAGTTCAAGCATGACTTTAGCAATTTAGCATTACTTTCAATTTTAATCACTAATCGCTCTCGCTTTTTCGTATTCTTCCACAGTTTTTTCACTAACGGTTTTCTATGGCGCACTGATTGTAGAGGAGCCAATGGCGCGAAACGCCAGAAAATTTTCGAAATTTTTACCGTTTTCATGTAGAATTTACGCCTTTTTATTGACAAACAGTTCGGAAATCATAAGTGGCGCAAAGCATCAAGAAATTCAGTCATATTTTATCGCCCTAAGACAATAATCGGCGGTGCTAAGCGCAGGAAAATTTTGACGTTTTTACTCTTTAAACTCAATTTATACCGCTTAAATCATACAGAACAGATAAACTAATTGCGGCGCGAAGCGCCGAAAATTTTTAAAAATTCCTAATCCTTTTACCTTTTTCTGTCCTCCTAAAAATCTCTTTCAACATGTAGAACGAGATTGTACGGCTGAGGGTCTGGGGTGGCGCGCTCAAGCGCCACCAGCGAGGTCCAGAGCAGAACCCCGAAAATTTTGTAAAAAAGCACTCTAATTTTTAATTAGTAAAGTTAAAATTTTCGCAAATTGGCAAAATCTCGGTTCTGAATTAAGTCCAAAAAACTTAAAATTGATGAACACCTACACTGCACAAAACTTCTGAGCTGAAATGCGTTTTTCGACCTCTGCTAAGTATGTAGCGCAGCAACGGGTCGCAACCAATAAGTCATTGAAAGATGTATCAATGAGAATTTTGTTCTTACCATTTTCAGGCCCATTTATGGCCTTCTTATTAACTAGTTCAGAAAACAGAAAATGCGCAAAAACACAAGAAAATTTGGCCTTTTCCTTTCATTTAAAATAGAATTATGTGTCCTTGTAAAGAAAGATAAACAAAGCAGAGAATAGATAAATTGGTACGCAAACATTTTCGCACTTTTACTATTATGTTCAACAAGCATGTGCAGTTTCATTCAATGACACTAATAGTGCATTAAATCACTAAAGTGCTGCGAAGTGCTGGATTATTTTAACAGATACAAGCTTTTAAATTCATTGGATCTGTATAACAATAAATAATAATGACTCGACGCGAAGCGAAGGAAAATTTTGACGTTTGTGCCTTTTTAAACTCAATGTTCTGGACACATTGCGCCAGAAAAATCAACATAATTTCTGAAAAATTCCGGGGGCATGTGCCTCCATTCCCCCCGGCTACGCCTGTGATTCCGCAGTAATCTCGGCGCACTTCATAATGGAAAATATGCGAACATGTATGTACGTCTTAACAACATGGCGACCAGGCGTACTTTTTATGAAATATCGCGAGTGTCGAGTTTCACATTTTAATTTTGCTGGTGAATGAATCGTCCTTGTTCCGAATTTATTTGCTATTTATACAATTCTTCTACCAACAAATAAAATGCTATATTTCACCCCGAAAAAGGTTCAACCCCGACTCGAAAAATCATGCCCCCGGTCGGGGTCGGGGTCGGGGTTTAGGCCGGGGTTTTTCGGGGTCGGGGTCCCCGTACGATCACTGGTTGGTACATAGAAGAATTGTATAAATAGCAAATAAATTCGGAACAAGGACGATTCATTCACCAGCAAAGTTAATATGTGAAACTCGACACTCGCGATATTTCATAAAAAGTACGCCTGGTCGCCATGTTGTTAAGACGTACATACATGCTCGCAGGCCCGTATCCAGGGGGGGGCGGGGGGGCCTGCCCCCCCCCCCGAAATGGGAAAAATTTTTGTTTTTCCCAAGGGTCCCCCAAAGGGAAAAATGAAAAATTGGCGAAGTTGGTCTGAAACACCGCCAAAACAGGTTTTTAGCATACTTTTGAGCTAGAAAACACAAAATTTTTCGGCGCTTCGCGCCGGATTTATTGTTTATGTAAGGTTTTGTCTTCTAAACCGCTTAAAATCGCTCAAATTTGAGTTAGACATAGAAAGTATGTCAATTTTTTCTAACGCTTTGTGCCGGATTCATTGTTTAGCTATAGTTTTTGCCTTCTAGCTTACTCAAAACAGCTCAAATTTGAGTTATGACATGGGAACAGGCCTGTATCCAGGGGGCGGGTAGGCCTCCCCCCGAAATGGGGAAAAAATTTTGTTTCTCTCAAGGGTCCCCCGAAGGGAAAAATGAAAAATTGGCGAAGTGCGTCTGAAACAGCGCCTAAACAGGTTTTTAGCGTACTTTTGAGCTAGTAAACTCAAAATTTTCCGGCGATTCGCGCCGGATTTATTGTTTACGTATAGTTTTGTCTTCTGAACCGCTAAAAATCGCTCAAATTAGAGTTAGATATAGAGAGCATGTCAATTTTTTCTAGCGCTGTGCGCCGGATTCATTGTTTAGTTATAGTTTTTGCCTTCTAGCTCACTCAAAACAGCTCAAATTTGAGTGATGACATGGGAAACATGAAATATTTCCGGCGCTTCGCGCCGTATCTATTGTTTATACATGTTTTTTTGTCTTCTAGTCCGCTCAAAACCGCTCAAATTTGAGGTTGATAAGCAGAGCATGTCAATTTTTTCGGCGCTTCGCGCCGAATTATTAATTATCCGTATTGTTTTTCTCTGTAAAGCACAATGATTAAGTACAAAGGCAAGAGATAAGAAATAATTCGCCGATTAGGTGATGAGAAATCAGCTTAAATGATAAATTTGCTGTATATCAAAATGAAATAAAGTGAAAATTTTTTAATTTTTTTGTTGAAATTTTTCTTCACCGTTGTATAGAGCTCGCCGAGATACGCTCAAAACTGTCTTTATTTTCGCCTATCTCCTAATGGTTCTCGAGATATCTGGTCTCAAAAATTTTCGGCCCCCCCCGAAATAAAATCCTGGATACGGGCCTGCATGTTCGCATATTTCCCATTATGAAGTGCGCCGAAATTACTGCGGAATCACAGGCGTAGCCGGGGGGAATGGAGGCACATGCCCCCCGGAATTTTTTAGAAATTATGTTGATTTTTCTGGCGCAATGTGTCCAGAACATTGAGTTTAAAAAAGGCACAAACGTCAAAATTTTCCGGCGCTCCGCGTCGAGTCATTATTATTTATTGTTATACAGATCCAATGAATTTAAAAGCTTGAATCTGTTGAAATGATCCAGCACTTCGCAGCACTTTAGTGATTTCATGCACTATTAGTTTATTGAATGAAACTGCACATGCTTGTTGAACATAATAGTAAAAGTGCGAAAATGTTTGCGTACCAATTTATCTATTCTCTGCTTTGTTTATCTTTCTTTACAAGGACACATAATTCTATTTTAAATGAAAGGAAAGGCCAAATTTTCTTGTGTTTTTGCGCATTTTCTGTTTTCTGAACTAGTTAATAAGAAGGCCACAAATGGGCCTGAAAATGGTAAGAACAAAATTCTCATTGATACATCTTTCAATGACTTATTGGTTGCGACCCGTTGCTGCGCTACATACTTAGCAGAGGTCGAAAAACGCATTTCAGCTCAGAAGTTTCGTGCAGTGTAGGTGTTCATCAATTTTAAGTTTTTTGGACTTAATTCAGAACCGAGAGTTTGCCAATTTGCGAAAATTTTAACTTTACTAATTAAAAATTAGAGTGCTCTTTTACAAAATTTCCGGGGGTTCTGCTCTGGATATCGCTGGTGGCGCTTGAGCGCGCCACCCCAGACCCTCAGCCGTACAATCTCGTTCTACATGTTGAAAGAGATTGTTAGGAGGACAGAAAAGGTAAAAGGATTTGGAATTTTTAAAAATTTTCGGCGCTTCGCGCCGCAATTAGTTTATCTGTTCTGTATGACTTAAGCGGTATAAATTGAGTTTAAAGAGTAAAAACGTCAAAATTTTCCTGCGCTTAGCACCGCCGATTATTGTCTTGGGGCGGTAAAATATGACTGAATTTCTTGATGCTTTGCGCCACTTATGATTTCCGAACTGTTTGTGAATAAAAAGGCGTAAATTTTACATGAAAACGGGAAAACTTTCGAAAATTTTCGGCGCTTCGCGCCATTAGCTCCTCTACAATCACTGCGCCATAGAAAACCGTTATGAAAAAACTGTGGAAGAATACGGAAAAGCGAGAGCGATTAGTGATTAAAATTGAAAGTAATGCAAAATTGCTAAAACCATGCTTGAACTTGGAATGAAAATAAAATGTTGAACATAACGAGCTTTATTAGTATGCTCTACAAACAAGTGAAGGTATCGTTTTTATCCTTTTCACATGTAATCATGCAATGTTATTTGTTAATCTTCAACCCCGACCCCGACCCGAAAACCGGGGTTTTTCATCCCCGACCCCGACCCCGATCGGGGTGAAAATCTGACCTCGTACGATCACTGGTACTATAATATGGTACAGCAGCGATTTTAGTGTGGTAAAACAGAGTTCTTCGACTTTTCTTAGTGTGTTTTAGCTAATTTCTGGGTCTCTAAGAGCAAAAATCACTAAGAATCGTTTTGAAACGGCGCGAAGCGCCGAAAAATTTGACATTTTTACTTTTGAAATGCAATTTCTGTCATTATAAAGATATATAGAACACACAGTTACTCATTCGATATTTTTTTGAATTTTAGACCTTTTTTGCAATTTTTGTCTTTTCAAAAATCTTTGTGCATGTACAAAGACGGTCCCGAAAAGTCTTTGTACATCGGTAAAAATCTTTGCCGAGTACAAAAAAAACACTGCTAGGCAGACATGCTAATGCACTTAAGCTTACTGCTTTGGCCCGTAATCTTTTCTATTATAATTTTATAATGAAATTCAAATAAAAATGATGAACACAAAAATTTTCCTTGTCCTATCTCAGTAACATTGATATAGTCTTTTGCTTATATATCAAATTGATTATTTTTATTCCAAAAAAATTCAAAAAATAAAGGTTGTGCGCGAATTCCGAGAAAAAAATTCATGCAAATTATGTCAGTACACAGTAAAATTTGTACACGTTCAATAGAGATATGTCATTTCAAAAGTCGCTATACATAAGTATGTAAGTATCTTACGTGGTGAGCTCAATGGAACCTTACTTATATCACTACCTGTATAATTAATTCAGAACATGTACTTTATTCTGAACTGTGTTGTTAAAGCGCAGCATGCGGAAAAAAAGTTAAATTCTCTTATAAAGGAAACAAAAATATGTACATATATCATATTTCTGCACTGTAATGTGCTCATACATATGTATGTGTGAAATACTTAAATTTTTGACTGGCGTTCTTAATCAAGGAAGCGGAAGAATTGGTCGAGTCGGTTCGCCATACGCTGAATAAATTTTCGCCGACGAAACCACTTTATTCTAGTCAACTAATGCAAGATAGAGCAGTTTGTTTACCTGAAAGTACGAAGATATTATCTATCAAGTTCCAATGCTATGTACTGCGTTCTTGAAAAACTTTAAACTTTATACCTATCTGTTCAAGAAATGTATATATGTTGTATGCAAATATTTCATGATTCGATTAATACGCCATCTAAAATTATTTGTCTGTTAATATGAACACATGTATTAATAATCTTCTGCTAATAAGAGTCCGAGAAAATTTAAATATTAATTCCGTGGAATGCTGTTTTGAAGGAAGCCTTGTCTGATAAAGCGATACATCATGTGCATGAATTCATGACTACTTTTATTTACTACTTTTTTCTAGCGTATAATTAAGTGATGCGATTTATAAGTGAACTATTCGTACGTAACTTGGAAATCTTTCGATCGATAAATTTTCTTTCGGTCTTTCATAAAAAATTGTATGTACGTTTCTTCGAGTGATTTGGAAAGCTGTCTACCGATTCTCGAAAAAAATTTCAGCACTTATATTTTCCGTGGTGTTGGTACCAAGAAAGAATATTTCAAGCAGTATATTTCCGGTTCACTGTGTGCATCACTGATTATATTGCCTGAGTTTTTTCAAGGTTTTTCAAAATTGATTAAAAAATTTTAAAGCATATCCGCAAAAATAGTAAAGTTTTCAAATACATCAGCATTGCCTTAGTAATTTTCAATTGTGCTTGCTGTAGATAGCAGCTTCCTCTTCGAAACTACCAATACTACGCATTCTAATTCGGCGCTGGAGGTGTACTTCCAAACTAGACTAGAAAATCCGCGTTTAAACATGTTGAACGAATTGCTCGGTCAAATAGTTTCGGAGCCGTGCTACAGTCAATTGAGAACGAAAGAACAGTTAGGTATGCATGAAGTCCAAAATTTTGATTAATTTTGTTGCTCAGGATATTTATCATACATTGATGTGGGGGTGAGGGTGTTATTCCTCTCTGAGCTTAAAAGGCTGACAGTATAGCCATTTCGGCCGAAAAAAACATAGCTAATAACCATACATGTAAAAGGGGGTTTGGAGAAAATTTTTGGGATCGCTCATCCCATCAGAGTCAGAAAATTTTTGATCCCATTCCCAATTTTTGGAAAAAATTTGCATTTTTTGGCCATTTTTTCGTGTTTTTCTTGGCATTTTTAGCCAAAAATTTGAGGTCATCCCCTAAAATGGCCGGGGACCCCCGCCCAAAATTTTGAGCCATTACATATATGCTAATAGCCCTTTTTGAGTTTACAAAATTAGCTAATAAACTTTCTTGGACGCAGAAACTTACTGTGCGATTTCAGATTTACTACTTATGAAGTTGTTTTTCGGAGTTTCAAATGAATATACAGCTAGTTTTAGTCGAAAAAGGCTATGTACATATAAAGTATTGCGCTAAAAAAGGCTACATTTTTGCCACGTTCTGAAACGATGGTCTAAAGGTGACACCGTCGTTTTTTTGCCTTAAATCTGTTTTTTACAAAACACTTACATGGCTACGTATCTTCAAATTTTTGACCTTTCGCACCTACATATGAATGTAGGTTTACACATTAATGTGTGGTGGTACATAATACTTAAACAATGAGTCGGCTTTTCTGTACCACGCTAAGCAAGTACATGCCGGACGGTTATTCATATGAAAGTAGATAATTTGGCTTAATTGCGGTGAGTTATGGTTCGTGACTGCGTTTGGCTAGTAAAGTAAATGAATAACAGTCATAGGTGTGACTTACATATGTACTTGTACATAGGTGCATAGCACGGCCGGTTTTAGTTATAGTCAGACAAGTGTCCGCCAATTTCAAGTATGTACTTTTGCCAAAAAATTTTAATTTCTACTAAATTTTTGATTCTATTTTTTTGAAAAAATGGTTTTTTGTCTTTTGGGTATCTTCTTGCCCTCCTCAATTTCCTATATGCATGTCCAGATGTTACTGAGACAGCAAAGGCTCTGTTTTTTTTATTACTGTCTATTAAATGGCACAAGTAAATAAGAGTGCTACTGAAAAACAAATTGATAGATATTGTAAAAATTATATTTATCTGGGTTAACGAAGTTCAAAGGTGGGTTTTCACCTCAATTTTTTATTCTAGACATAATTTTCCATTTAGGATTCCACTGCTAAACCGCTTACGTTATGTACATCGTGTTTCGAGTGATGATCACACCTGGGCGTGGGGGGTTTGAGGGGTATGCGGCCCCTAGAAACCAAAATACGCCCCAGAATTCAATTTTTGAAATTTGTTTTCTTTTTTTCGCAATTTTTTGATTCAATGGATAGTGCTCGATGAGAAATGTTGAAAAATGGTGTTTTTTCGCCATACCACCATTTTTAAGGTTATTCTTTGACCTTTGAAAAATATTGCATCCCCCCAGAATTTTGGTGCCGCCCACCTATGGCGATGATTCTCGGTCATTGTTTCACAAAAGTAGGAAAAAATAAATGGCCGAAAAAGTGTGGAAGATTGTGTTCTTTCAAGTTTGCTCGTTCGGTTTATTGATTTTGAAGTCATTTTCCTCATCAATGATTAGGTACATAATGTGTGTACCTGTTTAGGCTATATTGTGTTCTCGGGAGTGCAGCGGCTCAACGGAGCACAGGGAATGCGGTTTATCGTTCAGGGCGGCAAATCACCTGAATACATGGATGCCAGGCTAGAAGCCTTCCTCAAAGATGTGCAGGTATTCAGATGAAAACATACATGAATTCCTGATTAAGAAACACACAGCGATATTAAACCGCATGAGAGTTTGTTAAAGAGTTATATTTCTTTCATTTTTCTTCTATTTTATCGTTCAGTTAAAGTTTAATGGTTTCATTCAAAAGCTCTCATTGCCCGTGTAAATATATGTCGAATTTTTTAGCGTTTACTTTTCATTTAGTACTATTAGTATTTCACGACTTCGAATAGTTTTCCTCCTTTAGCGACTCTAAAAGTCTTTTCAACAGTCTCTCTATTATGAATATCAATACGTGTAACTATGTAATTGTTAAGAGAGATATCGAAAAGATGACCGATGCCGAATTTGAACAACACAAGTCGTCTTTGGCGACTATTCGGCTCGAGAAACCGAAAAAACTCTCTTCGAAAGCGTACAAGAATTGGACCGAAATTTGCAAAGAACAATATCATTTTGATAGAGGTTATTTTAAGTTTTTTCCTAATACGAGATTACCTAACCGGCGCCCATGCATAGGTGGGCGGCATGAAAGTCCTTGGGGTGCAAGGTTTTCTCAAAGGTCAAAAATGGCCTTAAAAATAGTGGTATGGCGAAAAAATACCTTTTTTCAACGTTTCTCATCGAGAACTATCCATTAGCATCAAAAATTGCAAAAAAACAAAAAAAATTCAAAAATTGAATTCTGGGAGGGTATTTTCGTTTCTAGGGGGTGCATACCCCTTTAACCCCCACGCCCAGGTATGCGCCTATGGTGATTTTTTCTCATTCAAAAGAATTGACGTTGATTTGTGTCGGAAGTTAAGTCTATGTTTTGGACTATTCTGACAACCCCTTCTACGTTCTAGATCGTCCGACGACTCACTGTGTTTTTAGATAACAAAGAAGTTGAAGTTTTGAAGACTTTCACGAAAGAGGATCTGCTGCAGTTTTATAAGGTTTGCTTTGATTATAAATTATTAATTTTTATTATAAACCGAAACTGTTTATAATTCAGCTTCGCTTATCTGTTTAGCATGACTATTAGTACCGTTGCATTTTGTTTCAGTTGCAGGGTTTTTGAAATTTTTCCTTACTATACTACAAATTGCTGTAGTGAACAGAATTTGTGCTCTGCGCAATGCATATGACAAGCTTAGAAAAAAATGAGTACATATGCTCGTAATGCAAACGGATTGATTATGTGATAGTGCCAATTAATTTAATTTTCCTTTTTTTAACATTGTTTTTATACCTGGGCGTGGGGGTTTGGAGGTAATGCACCCCGAGAAACCAAAATCCCCCTCTTGAATTCAATTTTTGAAATTTTTTTGTTTTTTCGCAATTTTTTGATGATAATGGATAGTGCTCGATGAGGAACGTTGAAAAATGGCGTTTTTTCGCCATACCACCATTTTTAAGGCCGTTTTTTGACTATTGAAAAATCTTGCACCCCCCCAGAACTTTGGTGACGCCCACCTATGATTTGCTACACTTCTGTATTGATTTATATTTGTATTTGTCGAATGAACATTTTATCACCACTGAATTATTTTTTCTTGAAGTTTAGAGTTTTCTCAACCTTCGTTATCAGTTTAGCGTCACCCTAATCGTGGTTTTTATAAGGAATTTATATCATCTGATGCACCTAAAAGGAAAAAACTTGGCGTGCATATTTTATCAAAAGATGCAAAAGCAGGTGGTGACATTAAAATACCATGGGCTGATGATAAGCCCACGGATGGCGCCAAAGTCACCGATGTAAGTCAATTATGCGAAAGCTGATTATAGTATGATTTTGTACGCCTAACCGCTTAAAAAATTTGGAGGATATTATTAATAGCTTAGTTTGTTCGATTATAGCTAAAAATAATTTCATGAATTGTGGAATAGCTGACCTTGAGTTACGAGAACCCGAGGCACATTTCGCATGTTTGATGTGGACGGATAGTTGAAATATCGCCATCGTGAAAAATTTCAATATCGTTAGGATTTATGTGTGCGTATTGACTCTGGCAGGGCAACTATTTGTGTAATTTTGCTTTAAGCTTTTTTATTCCATCTGCAATGGTTAGTTTATTATTGAATCGCTTTTATTTTGCAATTTTTTCTTTTCATCTCTTAAACAATTTATCTATAAATCCAGATCAGACATCCTTATGAATATGAGATTTGGTCTAGATAGGCTTCCTTGCAAGGACAAGACGAGATTTTGCTAAGAGATATAAATTTCTTTGAAAAAAGAAACTGAAATATGAATTTTTGACGCAAGAGTTCTGCTTCATGTATCGTATTAATTTGCGCGCTGCTTTCATGTATGTCTTCTACTTTTTTTAAAGTCATCAACTCGTTAATTAGGCTAAAAAATCGGATTCTTTTCGGCCGGTCAGTCCCATATGATATGCACTTCATCAGTTATCCATTACAATCTGATTTCAATCTCGCCTGATTTTGTCCATAAATTTTCTTTTTTGCCTATGCCATGCATACTTGTGCTGACTTGTATCTATGATATTAAAAAGCTGACATACACTTGGGGGATTCTGGGGGTCCGGACCACACATGGGCGTGGGTGGTTTGGGGGGTATGCAACCCCCAGAAGTTGAAATACTCCCCCAGAAATCAAAATACCCCCCCAATTCAAATTTTGAAAATTTTTTTAGCTTTTTTAGCGATTTTTTGATGTCATTGGATAGTGCTCGATGAGAAACGTCGAAATATGGTGTTTTTTCGGCGTACGACCACTTTTAAGACCATTTTTTGACCTTTGAAAATTTTTTTACCCCCCCCCCCCGAGAATTTCGGTGCTGCCCACCTATGGTCCGGACCACACATGGGCGCTGGAGGGGTCTGGACTACACATGGACGTGGGGGGTTTGGGGGGTATGCACACCCCCAGAAGTTGAAATACCCCCCCCCCCCAGAAATCAAAATACCTCCCCCAGAAAAATTTTTTTGCTTTTTTAGCAATTTTTTATGCCATTGGATAGTGCTCGATGAGAAAGGTCGAAAAATGGTGTTTTTTTCGCCATACGACCACTTTTAAGACCATTTTTTGACCTTCAAAAATTTTTTCACCCCCTCCAGAAATTTTTCCACCCCCCCCCCGAATTTTGATGCTGCCCACCTATGGTCTGGAATCCCAACCAAGAACCAGTTGGACCCCCTAAAAATCGATAGACCCCCTGAATTGTATTTTTGGTGTTATTTATGACGATTGCGCACCATCGGACCCCCCAGAATTCGGCTGCTGCCCATCAATGGTTCGTTCGGACTCCAGATTTTAGAAAACTGTAAAAGATAAAATTGTGAAACTGCTTTAAATCAACCAGAAACTGACATACGAGTATATGCCACTTTTTACGCTATTTTAACGTTTTATACCAACTTTTAATGTAATTTTAGCTCAAACAGCTCTCTTGTTGGCCCGTATTGAATCAAGTTGACCCGTGCCTAGATTGGCCGTGCTAATAAACTTTGGGCAAAAGCTATCTTTAAATTTCAATCCTGATTTACAAAACGTATAAATTGATAAAAAATGTATGAGAATTGATCAAAATCGATTATCCTTATTATTCTTGCATTGTCGTTTCTTTTGCGTTTGATTGAGTTTCGTTCAACTCATTTTGAGAACATCGTGGTATTTTCGATAGCAGTTTACTGTAAACTGGTTTTTCATTACATTTATCAAATATTCGTTTTTTTGCAAACATAATTTTGGGGGGTCAGGATGGTAAAATTTCCAAAAATGTTACTAAAAATAGAATTCTGGGGGTCTACAGTAATCTGGGAGGGGGTGCAACCCCCAAACCCCCACGCTCATGTGTGAGTGTGAATCATTTCATATTATTCTGACGGAAAAGGAAATTTCAATCGAACTCACTTCAGAATGCTAGTCCTGACGTGTTGTTTCACGTGTGAATATTTTTTCGTGATTTTCAGGCGACAAAGATCCAAGACATTGCTTCTTTCAAAGCTCATCTGCCGCTGTACGAAATACCGAAGCCCTACATGGACGTTCCTCTCGCGGGGCTACCAAATCCTAAATGAAATTATGATACATTTCCTCTTTTATAATCGTCTGTTAGGCACTTAATTTCCTCCGATGCTACAGGAAGAAAATGGCGATCCTTACACTACCAAGCAATTTAAAAACAGTCTTTTTTACTGTATCGAGTTGTTCGTTATAAAATATGTTTAAAGTAACCATGTGTATGAAAATCAATTTTCGGTGCTGAAGCGAGAAGTAGCTACTAAAGTGATTTTTAGGCAGTAATGTAATTTTGCGTAGTAAAACTTCGTATGCTTATGAATTGCAATGCGTAATATCACGATTGTAGCTCAAGTCCAAATCGGTTTTATAATCGATATACATCGACTCAAATATTGTAATTCATGCAAAATTACGGGAAATGGAAATTGCTTCTAAGTAGGTAAGTATGTGTTGCATTTAGATGACAGAAAAACCGCGTTATTTTGCACTCTTTCGAGTGAGAATTTTATTTTTTAATTTCGATTATCTATAGTCTGTTTCACACAAGTTTGGGCATAAATTTAAAAAAATATGTCCGGCAATAAGCTGACAGAATGAGATTATAACATTGATTTCATAAATAATTGTCATAATCGGTCGACTTACTTTCGAAAAAATTCTTAAAATTTATGCCCGAACCTATGTGAAACAGACTATAATCGACTATTTCTCGTCCGTGATTTTTTGTCTACCAGCACCATGTTTATGAATGTCGATAGTAAATGGAGAAACGTAAGTTACGGATTTTCTTATTACTGTTATTCCGATTTTTTCACTGCTCGGCTCGACGGACAACCGACTCGCTGCTTACTCTGATCAGCATAGAAGAAATCGGGTTTTAAGCCCGGTTCAGAAGTAAAACTCGGCGATATCGCCGACAGTTATTCCCGGTTCAGAAGTGCCCGATTTTTAGTCGGCGATATCGCTGACTTTCCTGATTTTTGTCGGCGATATCGCCGATTCTGACGACTTTCCCGATTTTTGTCGGCGATATCGCCGACTCTTACGATTTTCCCGATTTTTAGTCGGCGATATCGCCGACTTTCCCGATTTTAGTCGTCGATGCCGCCGACTAAAATCGTAAGAATAGGAACCCATCCTATTTTTCTACAATATCGCCGATTTTTGGTGCATTGAAGTATGCGCTAGGTATGCCGTTGTCCACTTAAGCACGCAGCTGTTCTTGTAGATCATCATAAATTACATATTTAGGTACTACCAATCTATAGTCTGTTTCACATAACTTCGGTCATAAATTTTAAAACTATCTCCGAACAATAAGCTGACAGATTGCGATTGCAGCCTTGATCTGATATATAATTATCGTAGCCCTCGGCTTACTGTCGTTGAAAATTCTTAGAATTTATGCACGAAGTTATGTGAAACAGACTATAGGTGCCTGACTACATAAGAAATCCTATTGATTATCACATATTACGTACTTTTAGGTGCGAGTACGGAAAAACTACTGCTTACTATCTTACGTCATGAATTTTAATTAGCTGAGATACTCAACTGACTTTTCTGCACACATATTGACACTTTGTGCTATTACATATTTGTATGTACGTAAGTACCTACAAGTCCAATGGGGCCAAAATGCCAAAAATCGCTTTAAATATTGAATTCCGAGGTCAATTGATTTTTAGGGGACTTTCAGATTCTGGGGGCCCAGAGCATACGTGGGCAGCGCGAAAATTCTGGGGGAGTGTAAAATTTTTTAAAAGGTCAAAAAATGGTCTTGAGAATGGTCGTAGGGCAAAAAAGCACAATTTTTCGATATTTCTCATCGAGCGCTATCCATTGGCATCAAAAAATCGCGAAAAATGCTAAACAAATTCGAAAATCGATTTCAGGGAGGTATTCTGGTTTTCATGTTGTGTATTTTGCCTTCTGGGGGGTGCATACACCCAAACCCCCAACGCCCACGTGTGGCTCAGAGCCTCCAGACCATAGATGCACAGCATGGTCAATCTGGGGGGTCAGCCGGTACCATAAGGTTGAACTTTTTTCGGTTTTTAGGGCCAAAAACGACTGGAAAAGTCAAATCAGCGCCAATTAGAGAGAGAGAGAAAGGCTTTTCACCCACAAGTGGGTATTACCTGCACATCAGAGACGTGTTTCCCGCTGAGATACCGCAGGGTCGCGACTCCCAAGGGTGGAAAGTGGAAAGGTGAAAAAAACTCCCAAGGTGAAAAAAAAACTCCAAAAACGACTCCCAAAAAATGCGCCAATTCAACCACAATTCATGATAAAGAACGAAATTCAGACACTTGTGAAAAAAATTGCGATTTTTATCACCTTTTGCCCATATTTCTGCCTTATTTTTCCCAGAAAATTTCTGACTTGGTCGCAGACATGCACAGCAAAAAATTTATGGGGGGAGGGGTGGAAAGCAAAAATTTTTTCTGGAGTCCCTTTTTGGGCTAAAAACAAAGGGTACGCGTTAAAAATTATGTATGTACCCAGGCCCGTATCCAGGGGGCGGGGGGGAGCCCGCCCCCCCCCCCGAAATGGAAAAAATTTTTGTTTTTCCCGAGGTCCCCCAAAGGGAAAATGAAAAATTGGCGAAGGGGGTCTGAAACACCGCCAAAACAGGTTTTTAGCGTACTTTTGAGCTAGTAAACTCAAAATTTCCGGCGCTTCGCGCGGATTTATTGTTTATGTAAGGTTCTGTCTTCTAAACCACTGGAAATCGCTCAAATTTGAGTTGGACATAGAGGGTATGTCAATTTTTTTTCTAACGCTTTGCGCTGGATTCATTGTTTAACTATAGTTTTTGCCTTCTAGCTCACTCAAAGCAGCTCAAATTTGAGTTATGACATGGAAAACATGAAATTTTTCCGGCGCTTCGCGCCGTATTTATTGTTTATATAGGTTTTTTGTCTTCTGACCCGCTCAAAACCGCTCAAATTTGAACTTGACATGCAGAATATGTCAATTTTTTCGGCGCTTGGCGCCGAATTATTCGTTATCCGTATTGTTTTTCTCTGTAAAGCACAATGATTAAGTATAAGGGCAAGAGATAAGAAATAATTCGTCGATTAAGTGATGAGAAATCAGCTTAAATGATAAATTTTGCTGTATATCAATATGAAATGAAGTAAAAAATTTTTAATTTTTTCGTTGGAAGTTTTCTGCACCGTCGTATAGAGCTCGCCGAGATACGCTCAAAACTGTCTTTATTTTCGCCCATCTCCTAATGGTTCCCGAGATATCTGGTCTCAAAAATTTTCGGCCCCCCCCCCGAAATAAAAACCTGGATACGGGCCTGTATGTATCTATTGCCGACTTTTCCGATTTTAGTCGGTTTGTGTTCTGTTGTGCTGGTCATTATGTATGTATATATCGCCGACTTTCCCGATTTTGTCGGCGATATCCCCGATTCTTACGATTTTCTCGATTTTCAGTCGGCGATTTTCGCCGACTTTCCCGACTTTCGTCGGCGATATCGTCGACTTTCCCGATTTTTGTCGGCGATATCGACGAGTTAATCAGTAAAATCGGCGATATCGCCGACAAAAATCGGCGATATCGGCGACTTTTACTTCTGAACCGGGCTTTACGGTAATAAGCGCTTTCTCTTAAGGGAGGAATTCATGCGCCATAGCGTATTTCATATAACTGGGCATAAATTCATAAACTTATCTACAGGAAGCCGATAAATCACGGTAATTTTATAACAGATCAGTAGGTGCCTACTTTAATCCCAATCTGTCACCTTATTGTAGGAGTTGGTCTTTAAAGCGCCCACACTTATTTGTACTACACTATAAGGTATGAAGAATAGGCTTATACCTATAGTCTGTTTCATTTATCCGAGAGCTTTTTCAGTAAATGTTTTCGGAGCTTACCGTAACCCATTCTTTCTTATTTACTGTAAGTCGCTAGATCTCACTTTAGCTTCCTAGCAAAGAAGGGTTTTTCAATAACATTTTTGCGGCATAATTTCTTTTCGTCTTCTATCAGATCAATCAACTCACAGATAAAAATCGCGTATTCAGCTATCCTGAGTCGACACTAAACACAATAGACTAAGATGTTAAGAAACGCCAAGAAATCCTACATAGCGCAGTGGCATAGGCGTAGCCAGGATTTTTTCCTAGGATAGGCAACATCCAGTTAACATACAAAAAGTCTGCACATACTAAAGGACTACATTATGTGTAAGTGTGAATGTAACAAATTCATGGAAATTAGCAATAAAAATTTGGTAGAAAACAAAAAAAATAAATCTTGAATTGTTTAGTCAATACAATATTTTATTTCTACTAATCGCATATGATGCTCAGTCCAACCGCCCAAAAAATGAATAGTCAATTTTCAGACACTATCATTAGCTATCTACCTTAGAAATCGTACAGATGTACTGGCTGTTGCATTAAGTACCATATGGATCACAAATCAAATGACCGCCTAACCAATCAGGGAAACCATCAGGTTGCAACAAGAACAGCTATGGGGATTGAGGATTGAGGGATTGAGCAGGCACATAGCTCTGGGGGGAATGGGGGGAGTCCGGTTCGGACCTCCCAAAATTCAGAAGAATCGGAAAAATAGGACCTTTTAAACATTTTTTGTGCTATTTTTGGCCTTTATGGGCTTGGTCCCCCCAAAATTGGTGTTAGTCCCCCCCAAAATAGGACGGCCAGCTACGTGCCTGGGGATTGGCCCCCAAAATTCTGGAAGTGCCAGTATTTTTTACAGGGATCCTTCAAACAAAAAAATATAAAATACTCAAAGCTCATCTGAATCACTCGCTTGAATAGATTTTAGCACATTTTTGAATAAGCCTAAAATTTTTGGGCGATTCGCGCCTATTCACAGCATATTTTTATTATAATTATAAAAAGTTGAACTTTATATTTTCTGAGTGAGTAGATCTCACTATGAAAAGCTGAAAAACACCATCATTTTTGCTGGAGTAACTTAACAAAATGCAAATTTATTTAAGACGCCTCGTTATTGGCTTTAAAATCATGATATCATCAAGAACAGCATTGATATCAATCTTTATCCCTGTGAATGTTGATCATCGCAAGTCCAAATTTTTGTGTACTATGATGTAGTACCGTAGCGATTTTAGTGTGGTAAAACAGGGTTTTTGATCTTCGATAGTGTATTTTAGCATATTTCTGGGTTTCTGACGCCAAAAAATTACTAAAAATTGTCTCAAAATGGCGCGAAGCGCCGAAAAATTTGACATTTTTCCATTATGATACAGTAGCGATATTATTGTCGTAAAAACCGAGTTGTCCGACTTTTGGTAGTGTATTTTACCTAATTTCTGCGTCTCTAAGGGCAAAAATCAATAAGAATTGTTTTAAAACGGCGCGAAGCTTCGAAAAATTTGACATTTTCTCATTCTTAATGCAAATTCTGCCATTTTAAAGATATGTAGGACAAACAATTACTCATTTCTGGCGCGGAGCGCCTAAAATTTTTGGGAATTTTACACCTTTTTACAGTTTTTGTCTTCCCAAAAATCTTTGTACATGTTGTACACACAAATTTTCGGGTACTACAATATGGTACAGTAGCGATTTTAGTGTGGTAAAAAGAGTTGTTCGACTTTTGGTAGTATATTTCAGCTAATTTCTGGGTCTCTAAAAGGAAAAAATCACTGAGAATTGTTTTAAAACGGCGCGAAGCGCCGAAAAATTTGACATTCTTCCATTCTAAATGCAAATTCTGCCATTTTAAAGATATGTAGGACAAACAATTACTCATTTCGGCGCGAAGCGCCTAAAATTTCTGGGAATTTTACACCTTTTGACAGTTTTTGTCGTCCCAAAAATCTTTTTGGGCTGGGGGTCTTGGGTGGCGCGGTCAAGCGCCCCCATCGGGGTCCGGGGCAGAGCCACGGAAAATTCTCGCTAAATTAAGCAATGAAATATTGAATTTCAATGTTAAAATTTTCATAAAATCGTCCGAATCATGGTCCTTAATTCAATTGATGAATAGATAAGATAGATTGGCGCGCAGCGTGGAAATTTTCCGATATTTTCATGCCAGAATGACTGTTCTTAACACGCATGAGGTGCGAATATTTTGTAGACTTGTCATGTTGCCAGTGCTAAGACAGCTTTTAAAAACGCAATCTGCACAAAGCGAACGAATCTTCTCCATACTTTTGAATTTCTCTTGACTAGAAATGTTTGCAAAAAGGTACTTAATCTTCTCATGGCGACAAACGCTTTATTCTTTGTTATTATATTTTTTATATTTTATTTTCTTTGTCTTTACATATGTCTATGTCTTCTGTATAAAATTATCAACGCTTTCCCTTATCAACTTACTTTAGCAGTTGTCCGTTGCAAATATGCTCACCGCAATAACTTCTCCTAAATATATTCAAAAATTTGGAACAAGTTACCTGATCATGTCGTCGCTTCTCCTAACGTTGGTTCGTTCAAAAAAGAGCTGCTAAATATTGATTTTACAATTTTATTGTTGAAGCATACCTACTTGTATCACACTCCGTGATCTGTATGTCCTTTTGCTCTGTCACTCTTTTATCATGTATTTATGTTTTACCAAATTTACTGTATTTTTCTGAGCAATAGATATTTTCTTGTTTTGTCTCTCTCTTGTTTGTTGCCATTAAGTTAAAATAATGGCGAAAACTAGAATAAATCGGCGCAAAGCGCCGAATTTCTTGGTTTATTCACAACAAAATCGTCGCAGGACAGGGTTACGCAACCGCCTAGCTCCATTTCTAAAAATTGAAATTTTCCCCAGAGGGGAATTCCCCCTTCCCCCTGGCTACGCCCCTGCTTTTGGGGACCATCTTTGTACATACATGTAGAAACGAACCTTGTACAAAAACACTGCTTCCAGCGCATAATAAACATTTTTTCCGTCAAAAACGTAAAAAAATTTAAATGAAAAAATGAATTTTTCGATTGCATAAATAGTGCAGGAGGATGGAAAAGCCCTGAAAACACGTTATTTAGAGGCCCCGTCCGTTTTTATGAGTTTTCAGACGGAAGAATTCTTTTTGGATTCCCTTGCAAAAATTCTGGCTACGCCTATGATCTGAGGCATGAACTACTAGCAATCGTTTCATTCTCATCGCCATTTATCGAATATGGTGGATTACTTGAGCTAGACTCTGAGGAGGCATGCCTGGCTCTAATAGGCTAATTAAAAAATCAAATAAAGTCGCCTGGGGCTCGTTGCTTAAAAGACTTGTAGTCGCTACAAGTCTTACAAGCTACAAGTTACAAATGAATTCCGTTGCATAAAACTATTAGCTACAAGTTACAAGCTACAAGTCCTACAAGTGCAAAACTACAAGTTCTACAAGTCTTGTAGCTACAAGTCTGTGTTGCATAAAATCACTGGTAATTGCTACAAGTTCTATAAGTCGCACAAGACTTGTAGCTACAAGTGTAGGTTGCATAAAACTACTAGCTACAAGCTACAAGCTACAAGTCCGGGGCATGCATATATCATTAGACAAAAATGGAAATTACAAGTCGTATTGGTAACGCGTTGCATAAAACTATTAGTACTACAATTGTAGGTTGGAGACTTGTAACCACACATGGGCGTGGGGGGATCTGCGGGGGGGTCTGGACCCCCCCAGAAACCAAAAGACCCCCCCCCAGAAATCAAAAGACCCCCCCAGAAATCAATTTTTGAAAATTTTTTTCGTTTTTTTCGCAATTTTTTGATGCCAATGGATAGTGCTTGATGAGAAACGTCGAAAAATGATGTTTTTATCGCCATATCACCATTTTTAAGGCCATTTTTTGACCTTCAAAAAATCTTGGACCCCCCCCCAGAATTTTCTTGCTGCCCACGTATGCTTGTAACTCGTAATGCATTTTTTACAAGTCGTTTTTGACTTGTAAATGGGGAATTTTTCCTTGTTTTATTAAAAATTATGGATTTTTCCGATAGTGACGACGACTTTAATGATGTTTTATTAGTTCACGATCATCCCAAAAGGACTTTTAGACCACGTATAAATTTTGATAGATCGATAAGTGAAAATTTGGAACGATTTAGATTGAGTGACGATGATATTAATACGTTATGTGAAATTCTTGGTCCGATTATTGCACACGAGACGTCTCGAAATTTTGCGCTAATTCGCCTAAGTTTAAGATTTTTGGCAAGTTCTTCAATTTATTATGTGATTGGAGATGCACTTGGTGTGCACGCCCAGCTATTCAAGATAGCTGATTGGCCTCAGGAGGATTTAGCTTTGTGACATCAAATTCCGAAACTTTTTCACGAAAAAGGTGGAATGCCAAGTGTATTCGGCGCCATTGATGGAACGCATATCAACATTATGAAACCACTAAATCACGAGGAACAGTTTGTTAACCGGCATGGGAATCATTCCATAAACTGCATGCTGACTTGTGGCCCTGATCTAAAATTCTACCAAGTGTCTTCCAAGTGGCCTGGATCTGTAAATGATGCCTGCGTCTTTCGCAACGGTTCACTGATAACTCGTTTAGAAACAAGTACCTACTTATTTTTAAAAGTTGATTCAGTAGGTTATAAGATTTTGTACTTGCCATAAAGTTAGAAAATAGCAGAAAAATGCGTTTTGGGACCTTAGACGCATTTTGGAGCCTTGGGGTCACCAGAATACACTACTACGAAAAACAGCGTTGTTCGCTTACTGTTGTCCATCATTTGCGATCATAAAAAATTTTTATTAAACATTTTACAAATTTCCTATTAAAAAATTTTCGCTTCCATGCATACATATATGCACAGGACCTAAAAAAGTAAATAATTGCCCTCACACATTAAAAACACCGTTTTTAGACGTTTCTCGATGTCGCGCATCTTTTACAACAACTTAAAAAAATCCAAATTATCGGATTTTTTTGACGAAAAAGGTCCTCAGAAGATAAATTTTGATGCATATTTAGATAAATCGTGTCTCTTATGTAAGACCAATCCTTATCCTTTGGAAGCGGATTGAAACCATGTTGAGTGACGCAATTATCAATAATCTTTTTCCACGCTTTGCGGTTTTCTTCCTTCGTAATCGATTTTGAAAATGATCCAAGTAGAACTTTCTTGGAATCATTGATCAAGGACAATAAGGCCAATTTTTCGTCTTCCGATAACGGCATTTTTAGTAACTCGAAAAAATCGGTGACTTTTTTTACTACAAGGTGGCTGACAATGTTTTATGCAACGCCGACTTGTACGACTAGTAGTTCACTTGTAGGACACGTAATTTTTAGCACACGTATTCGATAGTGTGCACTTGTAGAACTTGTAAGACTTGTAAGGCTACACTTGAAGGACTTGTTACTAGCTTGTAGGACTTGTAAATTGGCTGTCTGGACTTGTAACTTGTAGCTTGTAGCTTGTAAATTTTTATGCAACGCATACTTGTAGGACTGGTAGCTATTTCCACTAGTAGCTTGTAGCTTGTAGCTTGTAAATTTTATGCAACGGACGGACCCCTGGCATTTCATGGTGATACAGCACTACAAGAAACGAATCGACGCCGCCAAGCAAGACAGGCGAGGCAACAACTCCAAGACGATGTTAACACGTACAGTAACAGAACACAAAGTTGTAATAGTTCATGGTCAGTAAAGTTGTGGCCGAACATAATTCGAAATTTTTCTAGGGTAGGCATGTGCCTCAAGTGCCTTCACGTAGCTACGCTCATGAGTGGTAAAAACGTCCGCTTGTAGACACAGCAACCCGGCTTCGATTCCAGCCGATAGCTTTTTGTTTAACGCACTTACTGCAGTATGTCCCATCACTGATTAAATGTTAAATTAAATTTATATGGGCGTATTAGTGCATTTAAAATGGAAGAATTCCAGCCACTCGCCCTCACTGAGCTGATCTGCCGAAGTACAGTAATTTGTCTTGTTTAGCTTACTGTAGCTCTTAAAAGAATTGACTGAAAAGCTCTCGAATAAATGAAACAGACTATATATGTATATAGATGAGCTTATACTCGAAGATCGTTTTAAAACTAAATGCGATAGTTACACCTTACGAACAATATATCGAGCAGTTTATTATTACCATCGCGGAAGAAAATCGATTACGACTTTACACTATATTGGAATCCCTTTCGAGTAACCATCTTAAGTTATGCGCTAGCTCGAGGTTATGCCTTCAGTTCCCAATTTAATCCCATTTTTCATTTTAAAATTCCATTAGTACTTGTCCGGCAAACCAGAGTTATGTATGCGTTAAGATCAGTAAATTTGTTATTTGAATTACCGCTGTACATATTTGATCTTACTAGCAAAGAAAAATGCTCCGATGGAACAAAAAAGATGAATATACTTGTAATTGTGGATTATTATGGATGTAAAAGGAGGGGACTAGGAAAAATCTACCTAAAGTCGGAAAATCTGCTAAAAATCACACTTTCTCTAAGCAACGCAAAAATCGATGTATATTCTGCGGCCAACAGATTAAAATAAATATTCAACCATAACAATGATTGAAACAGCAGCACGTTAGCTCATGCAGTAGCTATGGGAAATGATATTAAGTAAACTAACAGTCTTCCAAGCCAATTGAATGAAATAGCAAACATCGAAGACAATTGAAGACATGGTTGGTTAAAAACAGTAGGAAACACGTAAGTTGACTTGAAACAGACTTAATGTAGTTACACTAGCATGCCCGAAACGATTGTGTGCACTAATCAATCGGCTCCTGCTTTGCTTGCTATAATGCTCATAAAACAAAACAACTTTAAATACAATACCTCTTAGTTTTCTATCAATCAGGTGCCAGCAATTTAAAAAAAGTAACCTTGATAGATTTCGTTTATACACTCTTATCTGAAACTTCGAACATTATTTAAAAAAGACACTTTTTTAGAGGCCGCAGAATATACATCGATTTTTTTGCGTTGCTTAGAGAAAGTGTGATTTTTAGCAGATTTTCCGACTTTAGGTAGATTTTTCCTAGTCCCCTCCCTTTTACATCCATAATAATCCACAATTCCAAGTATATTCATCTTTTTTGTTCCATCGGAGCATTTTTCTTTGCTAGTACACTACTTTTAATTAGCGTGATTTCAGTACATCAGTCAGTAAACACAATCAGTAACATGCCACAATAATGACAACAGTCCAAGAACGCGGAAAACAATATTGTTCTAAACATCAGCATTATCCTTTTTAAACAAGACAACCTTATTGACACCATCCATTTTCAAATTAAAACTGCATTAAGTTATTTCTTCTTAATGTGCAGTTCACTTATAATCAAGCACAAAAATTTAACCGACGAATTCACATTGCAAATCCTCACTCAATCAATACACAAGCACAATGTGTTGTGACTTTTGAAATTGAAAACACCCAATTTTCAATTTTCAAATTGAAAATTGGATCAATTTTCAAATTGAAAATTGGGTCAATTTTCAAATTGAAAATTGGGTGTTTGAATTTGCGATGAAGAAAATAATCAAAAGATAGTCACTTGGTTTATTTAAGCCGAGTAATAAAATAACGACCGTCCACCAATTCCAAACTAAACGCAACTAATCTGATCACTATGAAAAAGTTTTGAAAAATGAGCTTGCTAAGCGAGAGTTGTAAACCAAGAGAAACTTAAAGTTAAAACCTACCATTAAATTATGAGAAAATTATAAAAGATTTTAAACTTCAAGAAAATGGAAAAGGCGGGATGTTGGTAAATTAGAAGGCAAAGATTTTCGGCAAAAATTCAAAAACTTCACGCAAATATCAAATGTAAGGAACACTAACGCTTTGATTTGGTAGTAAAATAAATTTGTAGTATAGACTACATATTAACAACAAATGAATAGTGCAAACTTTACACAACTACTAGGTGTAGAGAATACTAACAGTTTACGGCTTATTAATGTACATGATTACAATAAAGCTGTATATCTTTGTCGACTTCTGTGCACAATAGTGTGATTGCTGGTTCATTTTAAACCACTTTTGCAGGCAATTTACATCAATTAAACGATAGCTCTCCATGTGCAAGATTTTGTGAAACATATTATAAACACGGCTAAGAAAGATTTAACTTTAATGCAACCCATTTAAGACAAAATTACATCTCTTCAATGATCTAAGGACACTTGAACATAATTTTTAAATCACTTCAGATTACTTTTGAGGGTAAACAAACTCACTTAATTGATGTCTCACATATGAATCCTTGAAAATTTCTTGACTTCAGTTACAAAGTCTCTGCAAGTCTATCGAATTAGGGTTAACACGTAACGTAAACTTTACACAAACACATAGCGTAAAGAATATTTTAGTCGGATTCGTAATTTTGATATTGCTCCGATATTTCTTTCAACATTTATGGAAAAATGAGTCTCCATAATGTTTTAAAGACAATAAACATTAGGTTTAAACCACTTTGCAATACTGCTGAGTGTAAGCAAGCGCGCCCAATTGACGTATATATTTCATTCCCTGTAAATTTTTATATCTCAGGAAAAATTTCGATTTTTGCAATGCTCTAGAACAAAGGCTAACATGCAGTGTAAAAAATTACTCGGATATTATGATCAACATTCATGAAAAAATTATGTCTCTACAATGGTCTGAGGACATATAAACAATGAATGTAAACTACTTTACATCACTGTTGGATGTAAACAAACGCGCCTACGTGACGTCTCACATTTGATCCTTTGAAAACTTCTAGGCTCCAAGAAAAAATTAGGTTTCGGGAATGCTCAAAACGAAGATAAATATATATGTAGTGTAAACTTCATGTAAACACCTAGTGTAAAGAAGATCTTTAGTCAGATTCGTAATTTTGATATTGTTCCGATATTACGATTAATATTTATGAAAAAATTAAGTCTACATAATGCTCGATGGGCAAACTAACAATTGGTGTAAACTACTTTACAATACCGTAGAGTGTAAATATATGCGCCAGACTGGCATATCAAATTTGATTCCTGGTCCATTTCTAGACTTGATAAACGTGTCCCTGACTCGTAACCGGAGAAGCAGGCAGAAAAAACAAGACAGAAACGCATTTAAAACTCCAAATTTTTGACTTTACACTCGCTAAATATTAATGTATAGACAATTTGCTTTGACATGCACCCGATATAAAGCAGTTTATTTTTATTCTATTAGACTTATCCCGACTTCTGGACGGAGAAAGTGGCGGAACAAAAAACGCAACAAAAACGTATTTTCCATCATTTAGAACACTGTAAACTTTAAAATTCCGTACCGAACTCCCCATTGAGTTTAAAGAAATTCGGTTTGGTACAATTTGTAGCTTTTAAATCGTAGTACATTCCTGTGTGCCGAAATTCTGTTGCAAAAATTATTTGGCATGATTTATCAATCAAACTTCGGAAAAAACGTGTTTTTTAGCCCATTTTTTACCTCTGATTTCGAACTTTACACCCCCATAAATAACTCAATATTGCGTTTTTTTAAATGCGGTTTGCTGCGATGTTTAGCCCTGTAAGGCACTTTATTAATGCTGTCTTCGATTTGCACTGACTCATAAGCGGAAAAATTTGGCAGAGAAATCTTAGTTAAAATCCGTTTTTTACACCATCCACTAGAGTGTAAACTTTAAACCCCAGGATCTAACTTCACCATAGAGCATACAAGACTTTGCTTATATGCAGAATGTAGCCCTTGATCCGCTCTACATTTTTGTCAGAAAACATTTTAAAAACCTCATAACCGGAGTTAGTATCGGACATAGGAAGGTTGAAAACTCGACCAAAAAGTGCTTTTTCACTCCCAGATTTTCGCACTCTTTACACTGCCGTTCAATAAATAATGCGAATTTCAAAAACAAAAAAAGTGTCATCTGTAGAATTCATCCTCTATTATCATATTCTGTTCAATCCTTCGAGTCATCAATACTCAGTTGTCCACATGCCGCAGTAAAAAGGTCCCAAAATTTGACCTATGTTATAACGTTACACAATAACTTTACACCTTCTTTACACAGTCAATTTTGAGTTTCAAGAAAAACAAAAAACACGGGCAGCGAATTTTTTTATTATCTTTCTTTTAAAAAAACCGCACCTTCCAGAAGTGTCCCGTTATAGCTGTAGGGGGTGCCCAGGTGTTGGGGGTACCTAAGTATATTATAGGTACGCGCTAACGCGCTACCTATGATGACTTGCTAAAAGTTATTTCAGTCTGTGTGTAATTTGTTTTGATTGATGACTAGACATCATATACTATAATTAATCATGTGTAGAGTAGTTTGAGAGTCGAGTAGCGAGTCGAGTCCACACCTGGGCGTGGGGCGTTTGGGGGGGGGGGGTATGCACCCCCCAGAAATCAAAATATCCCCCCAGAATTCAATTTTTGAAAAATTTTTCGTTTTTTTCGCAATGTTTTGATGCCAATGGATAGTGCTTGATGAGAAACGTCAAAAAATGGTGTTTTTATCGCCATACCACCATTTTTAAGGCCATTCTTGACCTTCAAAAATCTTGCACCCCCAGAATTTTCTTGCTGCCCACGTATGGTCGAGTTGCGTTACGCGGTTGGAGCGCCTTTTTGTTTTATTTGTTTGTGCCGACTTGCAGTCGTGCCGTTGTTATTTAGTGTTATTAAATTGGAAAATAACCTTCCAGTGATTATTTATATCGAGGGTACACAGTAGGTCGGGCCGCAACGACGATAAATTTTATATTTTATTTCGACTGAAATTGGCAAGGTAAATAATGTTATGTCTCATCTTCAACTTATTTTTGGAAAGTCCCTTATCTCTTTCTCAACCCCAAAACAGCTGAAATGTTATCTAATCTTTTGATGATGAATGTGCAGCATAGAGCCTCGCTGTTGTTTGATTCAAGATTTAGAGTTCTACACCAATTAGGAACCAAAACATTTCCGAAATCACACAGTGGTTGGAAAACAAGTTAATTTATCAACTTGAGATTTGGGTTGAGATAGGATCAACAGTCCTTGCGAGTATACCGAGGGTTAGGTATGTATGTAGGTACTCAGAGCTACATTGTAGGACGTAGTTGCTGAGACTTCCGACGAAAAGAGGAAATCGAGGCCGTAAGTTATTGAGGGCCGTTGGGTTTAGAGCCGCCCTGCGTGAACCTGGCCAGCGCTAAGAGCAGCGTATGTAGGTACCTAAGGTAATTCCCGAAGGCAAATACTAGGAGTGTCCGTATCGATTTTAGTAGACAATGGACACACCAGTATTTACAAAACTCAATTTTTAGCTCATTCACAGGCTTTCTGTATGTTCGCGGTTCTATAATACCTATCAACGATAACATAAGGGGATTACTTTTTTTGACCTCATGCAGAACAACTTAATGCCAAGAATGTGCGATTGTAATGATGAAAATATTGCATTTTAGATTAGTAAGTACACCACTTAGTGAAATATAGCAAAAAATACAAAAATTCGCAATTTACTGTAACAGTTCAATTCTCGTCCGAACCAAACCAAAACCAACCGTGCGTTTTTATCTCAAAACGTGAGTTTTTAATCATTGGTTTAGCTGATTCACATATGTATTAAGATAGCCACGTTATAAGTACGTATACAGCAAGTTCGCTTTCAAACGATGTTGTAAATTCACCTAACCTGGAAATTTTTAAACGCAAACTCAATACTATCGATTTATCTATTGTTTTAAAGGGGCGTGCGTAAGTTGTCACCTTCGTGACTGCATGGCCCTATTGCTAACGTTGTAATCGTATATAATCATATGTTGTCATGTGTGTTATTTAAAATATTGCATCCTTTATCGAGTTTCATCCCTTTTTGCATTTGTGTATTTTTTCCAGACGTTGCAATAAATGCTTTTTGTTTTTTTGTTTTGTTTGGTTTGATTTAAGTCAAGTCGAAAATAAATAAGGCAGTCCTCGGATTTTTTCAATAGATTTATGTGACTGACCAAAATTTGGTGCCAGCGTTTAAAATAAGCCTAAGTACTGGGATGCAATGCAACTTCGCTTCTGCTCGCTCCGCTCGTCGCATCCCATTACTCAAGCTTATTTTATACAAATACAAATACAAATTTTATTGCAAAGTCAATGAAACAGGTAAAATACACATAAACACGGCAAAATACGAAGAATAAATAATCATCGCTAGTTTCACTGGCTGCAATAGCTCCATGATACATTAAAGCATACTGGTTGGAGCCGAAATTTTTGACTTGAGGTAATCTTTAACCCTGGTCTGAAAGATATTTGCCGAAGAAGAACAAATAATCGCATCTGGGAGAGAATTCCATAGATATAGGACTCTATTTGGAAAAGAGTATTTTTTAACATCTAAACGAAATTTTTCACCTTTAAGTTTTAAACTATTAACAGCTCGAGTTTTAGATGACTGTGTAAGTGTGAAAAAATCATCAGGATCAATTTGTATATATCCATTGAAAATTTTATATATCATAGATAAATCAAAAACAACTCTACGAAATTCCAGAGAGTCTAATTCTAAAATCTGAAGCCGACGTTCATATGGTATATCACTAAATTTAAGAATACGTTTGGTAAAATATTTTTGAACTTTTTCTATATTTTTTGTATCACATTTCTTATATGGATTCCAAATAGTTGTATTAAATTCTAAAAGGGGGCGAATAAATTGCTTGAAAGCTAAAATTAATGCTTCTGTATTCTTAATCTGAAATGATCGAAAAATAAGTGATAATCGAAAGTAAGCGTTTTTGACTATATTTTTTATATGAGGAGAAAAATTCAAAGTTTCATTTAAAGTAATACCTAAATCCCGAACCCCAATATTAGTAGGAAGAAGTTTTTTATCATTTATAAAATAATCAAAGCGAGGATTATTATGACCAAAGTAAAGGACTTGACATTTAGATACTGATAGGGGTAATTGCCATAACTCAGACCATTTGATAATATCAGTAAGAAGTTTTTGTAAAAGAAAAAAATCCACTGATTTAGCATATATTTTAATATCATCCGCGAAAAGCATAATTTTTGTTTTTTCACTAATGCAAAGGTTTGTAATATCATTAATGTAAAGTAAGAATAAAACAGGTCCCAGGACACTCCCCTGTGGAACACCACTAAGTACATTTCCCGGTAGTGAGACTGTATTATCAAGCTTAACACTCTGAGTACGATTAGTCAAAAAATCATGAATCCATTTTATGAGATTATCACACAGTCCATACTTAAATAATTTAAAAATTAACTTTGAACTTGAAACGGAATCAAAAGCTTTCTGAAAGTCCAAATAAATAGAATCGATTGTATCTTTATTATCTAAATTTTTGATAATATAATCAGTGTAACAAAGTAGCTGTGATTCACATGATTTTTTCGGTAAAAAGCCAAATTGGTATTTTGATAAGAGATTGTAATGCAAGATATACGTCATGATTTTATCTTTAATTATATTCTCCAATAATCGGCATGAAACACAAGTAAGTGAAACAGGTCTATAGTTATCAGGTGAAGCGGGGTCATTTTTTTAAAAATGGGTACTACAAGAGCATGTTTCCAGATTTTAGGTAACTTAGAAGTTAAAAGAGATATTGAAAATATCTTTTTTAATGGATTTACTAAAGAATAAGCCAGTTTTTTAAACAAAATTGGTGGAAGATTGTCAGGTCCAACTGAAAAAGACGATTTCAATTTCTTAATAGATTTTAAAACTGATACATCATTAATATAATCGATAAAAGTCAAATTTAATTTGCTAGATACATTAATATCAATATTGTCAGGACAAAAACCATTATCAATAGTGAAAACTGAGCAAAAATGTTTATTAAGTAATTCCGCTTTTGCATAGGAATCGAATTGAAAAATATTATTACTATCTTTTAGAGGCGGAACAGACTTGATTGTTTTAGTTTTACTCTTTACATACGAGTAAAATTGTTTCAAATTACCATTTTTAATGAGATTTTTTTCATAAAGTTCAATTTCTTTATGAACAGCAGCAGTATATTTATGAGAAGCAGTGCGATAATTAAGTTTGTTGGCAATAGATTTATGTTTTTTGTATTTTCGCCACATGTAATATTTGTGTTTGAGTGATTTTCGGATCTCCTTAGAACGTCTCTTACCGATAATTTTTTTGAAGGGTATAAAGCATTCAATACCAAAATGAATTATGGACAAAAACTTATCATAGAAGTCATCAACTGTAATACAATCAAAAAATACTTGTTCCCAGAAAATGCTGTCAAGAAATAAAGCAAAATCATTGTAATTACCAGATGAATAATTTCTGACAGGAGATTCCTGTTTCCTGTTTGAATCGAGCATTAAACAAAAATCAATCTGATTATGATCACATGAATCCGTAAATGGGGGTAAAACATTAATATTAAAGCAAATATTTTCACAATTAGTAAAAATTAGGTCAATTAAATTATTATCTCGAGTGGACTCAGTAATGAGCTGTTTAAAACCTAGCTTACTTATTGTATTCCAAAATATTCGACTTAACTTATCAGTAGGAATATCTCCTTTTGCCCAGTTTATGTTTGGAAGATTAAAATCACCAAGTAAAACGACTGGGTATGAAACATCAGTACTCCAAATAATGAAATCATTATATAATTTCATTACTTGCAAATCTGTATTAGGAGGTCTATAAATCAAAACTATTCTGAAATAATTTGTCGTATTTCTAAAATCTAGAACTACAGCCTCGCAATTATTAAATTCCTCTGGTAATAATATTTTTGTTGCATTTATTTCTTTTTTCACTATAATACATACTCCACCACCCAAAGTTTTTTCTCGATCTTTTCTAAAAACGTTAAAATAATTTGTGTTACCAACATTTTGGTCAGTCCATGATACTAAGCCTAAGCCAAATCAGCTGGTAAAACAGCAAAACATTACAAATACCTGCAATATCGAAATTAACCAGCGTTAGTCGATTGGTTATGGTTCTGGACTTTAGAGCAAGAGGCCCACGTTTCGAATCCGACTGCCAACAACTTCCTCTCGTTATCTCAGATGCTGCCGACTGCACACATACGCCCTTTTTAATATGACTATGTTAATTAACATATGTGAACCAGCTACACAAATGCCAGTCTTTGTTTTAGCCTTGAGATTGTTTTGAGTTGTGTTTCGATACTTATTTACTTTAACCCCTATCGAATTTTTTTTCTATCTTTTTAACATTAGGATATATACTGCGTAAATTTTTCCCATCTTTTTTAACATTAGGGTAAACATGGCTTTTTCCGAAATAGAAAATAATGTAGTTGCCAGGTTTCGATCCTCTGACCTCTTGCTCTAAAGTGCAACAACAACAAAGATTTATTGCAAAACGTACAAGACATAGTAAAAATAAAGACACAGCGTACGATACAAAGATATGATAAAACGACATATGAGTAAAACGTCAGCAACGGGACACGCAGTCACAAAAGTGAAAACTTACGCGTGCCACTTCAGATGAACAGAAAAATCAAAAGCATTTAGTTTGCGTTTAAAAATTACTAAGCTAGGTGAATTTACAACATCAACTGGAAGTGAATTCCACACATTCACGTATCTATGACTGAAATCATACTTGAGAATATCTGAACGAGCTACTGGAACAGTCAGTTTAAGGTAATTGACAGAGCGAGTATAGTTACGATTAAAAGCGAAAAACTCGTCACAGAGAATGTGTGATTTTCCTTTAATAATCTGATAATAAAAGGATAAAGCAAAACGAATACGCGTATTTTGAGACGTTCTAACGACAGACTTCTTAAACGATCATTATATGACAAACCACTGTTAAAACCGAAAATACAACGGGTAAACTTGCGCTGAACTCGCTCGATAGATCAATATCTCGAATACGATAAAGACTCCAAATGGTACAGCAGTACTCTAAAAGCGGACGAACATATACAACAAAAGCACGAGACAACATTTTATGATCACGAGAGAAGAATAACTTCAGTATCAGACTGGATCGCTGAGAAGCTTTTTTTTTAATCACTTCATGACAGTGCTGCTGAAATTTCAAATTTTCAGACATTAGAATACCTAAATCGTGACACAGTCAGAATCAGAAGGTAAAAGTTGATTTCCAATAAAATATTGATGTTTAGGATTATTATAACCCATGTACAAGACTGAGCATTTATCAATAGATATCCGAAGCTGCCATTCACGCGACCATGTATAAAGCTTATTAAGGTCGTTTTAAAGTATAATTTTAGAAGAGGACAAATTATACATTTTAACATCGTCAGCAAATAACCGAATACGACTACTCATATTATCACATAAATCATTTATGTGAATCAGAAAAAGGAGGAGAAAGTAAATTATTTATATTAAAGTAATCCAGAATCTTTTTATTAACAATTTGTTCCATAATTTTACAAGGAGAGCAACACAACGAAATCGGACGATAATTTTCTACACAAGCAGAATCACTTTTATTTTTGAAAACTGGAATTACAGTTTGCTTGATACCACAATTTTGGAATTGAACCTGATCGAAAAGAAGTTTCAAAGATAGAAGCAAGAGGAGAAGAAAGCAAATAACCTAGTTTTTTAATAAAAAAATGAGCATAGGCCATCAGGGCCACATGCAGTACTTGGTTTAGATTCGTGAATAGCTTTGTAAATGGTGTCCAGTGATCGGACCGAGGGTACTTTTGGACCCTCGGCCTCGGCCGAGGCCGAGGCGCCTTAAAACCCTTGCCTCGGCCGAGGCCGAGGCCGAGGCCGAGGCCGAGGGTAATGCCGAGGGTCAAGCTTATATACCTATACCCATAAATAGTGCTCTTAGAAAATTTTGTATGCACATGAGCTAGAGAATAATCGTAATATTGAACATCTTATCGAATGTCATTTTCAATAATAGTAGATTAAATGTGTGAAGGATTTATTGAATAAAGTCAGCAGAATGAAAGCATACTTAATTTAACAAGTTGCCGTTGAAGACTTGGAAAAGTTAATAAAAAATATGGCTGAACAAGCACTTAAAAACTTTTATTACTATACATAAATAAGAAAACAGTGTCAAAGAAATAAACGAACAAACGAAATAAGCTAAGTAAAGACAGAACTGTAGCCATTATTGTGCTCGCTTTTGCAGTAATGCATGTTTAAACACGCTTTTTCGGTCATCCAATTCTGGTGTGGCAGGTAATATGACGGAAACTGCACTGTACTTTCCGATCATAGTTTCCCACGGTCCAGAGTTGAGGGAAGGGTGAAATCCCAAAATGGGGGACCAGTAAATTAAGTAGTGTCTTTGTATGAGCGAACAAATTTTTGTAGATATTTTAAATAAATATATTTTTAAACATACACATTTTTACATACTGCCAGTGTGTGACCTGCAACCGGCATGCAGTCCTAAACAGTGTTTTTTTTGTGCAAGATACCTTTTTACATGTACAAAAATGGTATCCAAAAGTCTTTGAACATTTTGTACATGCAAATTGTTGTGTACTATTATAGTATGGTACAGTAGCGGTTTAGTGTGGTAAAACAGGGGTTTTCGTCCTTCGGTAGCTTATCTTAGCTACTTCCTGGGTCTCTGAATATTTGACATTTTTTCCATTCTAAATGCAAATTCTACTATTTTAAAGATATATAGGACAGACAATTACTGATGCGCCAAAAATTTTCGGGAATTTTACACCTTTTTACAGTTTTTGTCTCTCCAAAAATCTTTGTGCATGTACAAAGATAGTCCTTTAAAGTCTCTGTACATTATGAAAAATCTTTGCCGAATACAAAAAACCGTGGTCCTAAATGTGATAATTCGGCCTGGATATAGTTCATAAGATTATTTGGCGCGAAGCGCCGAAATTCTAATGAGCTTTTGATGAAATTTACACATAAAACTTGAGTGAGAAAGCTAAAACAACTTGTACTACAAAGTCAGAAATATTACAGATATTGTAATATGCCAATTAAATCTTGTAATAAGCACTACTGTGCTTAGAAATCCAATGCAACATCAGGATAAATTAGTCAATTTTATCTTTGAACGGCAAAATGTGCTGAGTTATTAAATAGTACTTGTTTTGCATAAAATTTTTAAAGACAGTATAAATGGATACAAAAGATATTTAAATCTGCATAAAGATGCCTAGATTACACAAAAATTGACTTTTGAGTGTTTAATGCCTTTGCTTCAATCTAAATACAGTATATTAGCGATATTTTGCGCGAAGCGCCGAAAATTTTTTGAAATTTCGTAAAAAATTTTGAAAAACGATATAATTAATATCACTTTGTCCAAGAAAGTATTTTAACATTGTATAAAAATGGCTCCAAAAAATGCACGAGCCGAAATTGATTTTTGGCAAAACCTGCATTTATTGGCCATATTTAGGTGCGTTTTTGCGATTTTCGGCCGAAAATTCGTAATCATGTACGCCCTCTCCTATAAAAATGGCCGAAAACCATACGTGTAACAGGAAGGGCTTTGGGGAATTCCCCACCCACCCAGGGTTGGACGTCCTCCCCTAACCCTTCCCTCCAACGTCAGAAAATTTTGACCCACCCTACCCATTTTTGGCGAAAATTTGCGGAGTCGCTAATCCCCCACCCGAAATTTCTAGCCGTTACATGTATGCCGAGGAGCCCCTCCCGAAAATTTTGAGCTGTTACATGCATGTTTTATAGTGACAGTTTGTCTATTTACTCTTGCTTACATTCAAAAATACTGTATCACTTCGGGAAATTCTAATAGTTAGCTGCACTTTTGCCATAGTAAAAATTAGGTTCAAAAGTATTCAAAAGGTTTTCACCAAAAATCGTCTGACAGTGACTTGAGTCTTGCACCCTGAGAGGGGGTAATAAACCTCCTCACCCCTCCCTTCGGGAATGTGTGTTTCCGATCCATGTAGCAAGCATGAGAATTAAAACTTAGTCATCACATGAATAATAAATTGGCACTTTGCTGTATGTAACTTTGTGTAACTGGGTACGCGACTAAAACCACAAGAAAAGTCTATAGGTAAAAAATAGTCTTTGTACTGCAGATGCATTCCAAATAGTTAATATTCAACGGACATATTAAACTTATTCAAATTTGATTTTAACTCCTCGGCGCCTCGGCACTTTTCAGCTTCGCCCTCGGCGCCGAGGCCGAGGCTCCAAAAAACGCCGAGGCTTGCCGAGGCCGAGGCCGAGGCCGAGGCCTCGGTCCGATCACTGACGGTGTCTACATCGAAATTGATTTCTGCTAACGAAGAAAAAGTACGAGCCTGAAAAACAGGAAGATTTTGATCATCAACGGTGAAAACAGAGGCAAAATATGAGTTAAAATGATTAGCTTTAACATGATCGTCATCTAATTCAATACCATTAGATAAAGTCAGGGGAAATGAACTTTTCCTGATTTTTAAACAAGAATTAATAAAATTGTAAAAGTTACGGATATCGCCTGATTTTAAAACTTCTAGTTCTTCTGTTAGCGTAAAAATCTTTGTTTTCTCTTCTTATAGATTTGCAGAAACTAGAATAGATAGTTCGATTTGTTCGAGTTTTGAACTCTTTGTAATTTTTCCATGATTTAAGTTTTTTAAAATATAACTTACGGATGTGTTTAGGAAGAACTTTCTTAAAATTTCTATGTGCTTTTTTAGGTATTAGATCAGAACTAATAGTTTGAAGAACTGAAACAAAAACATTATACAGATCATCTGCCGAAGTACACTGATTAAATGAATCGGGCCAAGAAACAGTGGCTAATCGCATAGAAATTAACTCGTAATTGGCTTTTCGAAAATTTAAACAAGAGGGCATGTGATTTGTCTCTTCGTACCCTTGAATTTCGAAAGCAATAGAATTATGATCACTATCAGAAAAAGGAGGTGAAATCTTCACGTTAATGGCTTGATTAAGTGAAAAAAGCAAATCTAATATATTATTATCGTGAGTTGGACTACGGATTAGTTGCTCCAAACCAGTTGTACAGAAGGTATCATAAAATAAAGTATTGATGGGATTAGAAGGAAAGGTGTTGGAGACCCAATTAATTTTAGGAAGATTAAAATCACCAACAATTAATAAAGGATAAGGTACATTAGAAGCCCATTCAATAGAATTACAAAGACTTTCAGCATACATAGTATCATAAGTAGGAGGACGATAAGCTAGAATAAATCTAGTTTTGAAATCAGTATTGCATAAATCAAAAATTAAAATTTCACAGGCAGGAAAATTGATAGGAATTTTGATGTGTTTAATATGTAGATTATTATTAGCAAAAACTATAAGTCCACCCCCACGTTTATTTAACCGATCACATCGAATAATTTGGTAATTATTTGAACTGCATAAGGACTGACTATCTGGAATTTCAGGATAAAGCCAAACTGTTTGCTATTTAGTAACAGTTTTAAATCGGCTAAAAAAGACTTTCTAATTCTCCAAATGTTGAGACATTCAAGAGAAATTTGAAATAGGTTGATTTCGGGAAATTTTTTGGTGGGGCACACGTCAGGGCTGGCAAAAACCCAGATTTGAAAATTTAGCGTTTTGGGGTTTTTCGTGGGTTTTTGGGTGTTTTAGTTGGTTTTTCCTGATACACACCAGAGTTGTCTGTATACACTTATAAACATTGACTTGGCTTACTTTTTGACATATGAAGGACCCAACATTAAAACTAGGACAAGTTCAAAACAAAGGTTTATTCGACTTTCGCTGTGCTGATCAGTGATCTTGTTCACATATCCCTATCATCACAATCATCAGTATCCATCATGGTTGGATAACAAAGCTGATTGGCATTGGTTTTAATGAACACCAGCTGTCGGACTGTATCAGTCAGTGCTCAGTGAATCTTTCAATTTTGAATGGAGAAAACCAAAGGTTGAAAAAATTCGTCCAGATGAGGCCGTTGAAATTACCAACGTAAATACCTATGTAATAAGTATTAAAGTTAGACATCGAAGATTGGAAAATTACACTACACATGAAACTTACAATAATAGATATGTACTTACTTATGTTGTCTATGTACAAAAGGTCAGACTACTCGATGGGGTGCCGCATCTCAGCATCTCAGAATACCAAAACCATCAAAAACCCAAGATTTTTTAGAACCCCAAAAGCTCACCAAAAACCCAAAAACCCCAAAACCCCAAGAACCCACTTATGCCAGGCCAGCCCTGGGCACACGTGAGTGCAATCTATTTGCCTGTGTCCAGGACATTTCGCGTTTTACACTATGCTATTTTATTTTCCTTGCGACATTGTTTTAGCCTTGTGTTTTTTCGAATAAAGTATTAGTATTATTAGTATTAAGCCACCTGCTCCCAAGAATTAGAAACGAAGTAATACGCGAATCGTGTATTTTGTCCATGCCTCAGAATCAACACAAAATGCCACAGATATCGACTTGTTTTATGTAATCCGTCTATTGAAAGCGATCCATCGACCAGAAATAAATAGATAAAACGTAATATTTGAGTGATGGATAGATGAGAGCTTTCAAAGGACGTATTCATCCGCAATGAATGTTCGTATTGATATGGTTGACAGCGAAATGTTTTTTCTTCTCGAAAAATCATAAGCTGACCACATGTCTGGCATCGCAGATATTGCCATATGAGATCTCTATCTTGCTTGACACCACAAAACAGCCGTTTCCTCATTTAATGTGGCGCGTAAGTAAGGATCCGCTAATCTAAAGCCCTGGACATCGAAATTTAAAGCCATCATAAGTAAAGCCTGAAGAAAATCCAACATTATATCGTATAATATATATACCATAATGTTGTATATACCCTAATGTCAGAAAAGATAAAAAATTCGGTAGGGGTTAAAGTAAACAAGTGCCTGCGTTCTTTCGTGAATTTATTTTGAGAATTATTCTGAATTTTGGATTTTTCACTGAAAATGAGTTTTTGTTTCATGCAATTATAGATGCTTTTCGACCAAAAATACCTGAAAACGGCAACAAATGCATGTTTTTTCCCAAAAATTGAGCACTCGATAGCTCTAGCTCGTTGCTGACTTAGGTAACTAACATTTATTTACATTGCTTGCCTATCTAAATCGAGATTTGAGTTGCTAAATGTCTGATGAAAGCGAAAATTCTTGCTTCGATGTTTGAAAAATTTTTTTGTTTGTATATTTTAACTTTTGACTGATATTTTTGAGATTTTTTTGTAAGTCTAAAGTTTTTGAAAATTTCTTAGAGCCGTAGCTTGGCAACACTTCAGTCCACTCACTTCACTGCAGTGCAATTTCTCCAAAAAATTTTGTCATTCCTGCTTCGGCTATGCAGTTTAGGAGATTGTTACAAAAAAATTTTTTCGAAATTTGATGGAATATAGTCAAATTTCATACAGATGATCGCGAATATGACATTTATTTTGATTGCGAACCTTCTAATTTTAAAAAAAATTGAATTTAATTTTTTTTTGATTTTTGATTTACTTTTTCCCTATTCTTATAGAAAGCTTCTTGTGGTCGGACTTGCATGTCCTCAAAGATACCAGGCAAAAAATAAGCTATTGCTACTACAGGATCGCTCAATCCGCTCAGTGCAACCACATAAGCTCAGGCTTATTTTTCCCTATTACCAACATGAATGGACATATTCTAAGCCTAAGCCTAGATATGAATTATACAAAGACTGATTCTTAATCAGAATCAGGCTTAGTTTACTTATGCGCATTCACGTTGGTACTAGTCAGAAAATAAGCCCGAGCTAATGGGGTTGCAGCGGGCGCTGCAACCCCACATTAGATTAAGCTTACCTGTTTTTTGCCTGGTATTTTTGAAAAAAATTACTGGCAGCGTTCAAAATGGTTGTCAAATTCGTGAACTACATGAAAATTGACCATAAGCCATCAAAATTCAGAAAAAACTATAAAATTTTTCAAACTTTTTTAGATACCTATAAAAACAATTTTGAAATTTGAATGATCGACAAATTGACTATCTTTGTGCAAATGGATGTCATATTTGTGATCAGCGCTGAAAATCTGAAAAAACTGGGGAAAGTTGAGAAAGTCAAAACCCCAAAAAAATTTAAAATTTCAATTTTTCGAAAACTAATAGTCTACAATCAAAATAAATGTCATATTCATCGTGAACGTAAGAAAATTGACCATATTCCATTCAATATAGGAAAAAATTTGAAAATTTTTTCGTATCACCTAATCTGCAGAAGTGCTCCAGCTTCGCTCGTGCTACCGGCTTTGTAATTTCAAACAAAACGGTTAAATGCCAAACTGGTGAAAAATTCTTTTCTCATCTATTTATGATATTCCAAAAGAGGTTTAGAATTCAGTGCTTACCTGCACATCTCAAAATACTGCTTAAATTAACGTCCTGAAGGCGCTGTAAATATTTGACATTTTTACTGTTTTTGTCCTGCATGATATGCAGCCTTGCCAAACACTGATTGATTGTGGTATTGAATGCCATTGCTCTCAACATAAGCAGTAAGTAGGTATTCCTAGGGCTGACTGATACCTAAGTCCTACCTACCTATGTTTTCTACACAGATTCAAAAAGTATACAGAGCTGTGTCCAGTGCTTGAAATAGTCCGTGCTTCACACTTTTACTAGGTTTTCCGGCACTTCTACAGAATGGTGACTAACGTTGTTAAAATATGCTTTATTTTTATCCCTAGGCTTAGGTTTGATTTATTGACATTAGTTACTTATGCATTGTCGACTGTTCGATAATAGAGGCTATCACGTTAAGTATAAGAAATGGATCACCTATAGCGATTGTTACCATCATCATTGTTGATGACGTCATAAATAGCTACTATTTTGTAGAAGCATAACATGTTTTCCCAAGCGCTGATTTCATTGATGACATTTTTAAACTGCAGTATTAAGCGCATAACCGAGTAGGACAAGTGCAATTTGAGAGAAGCTTAAAATTCATGTTATCTTTTGATTGCTTTATTTAATGGGATTACCTGATCCCTAGGCTTAGGCCAGTGATCGGACCAAGGGTACTTTTTGGACCCTTGGCCTCGGCCGAGGCCGAGGCGACTTAAAATCCTCGCCTTGGTCGAGGCCAAGGCCGAGGTAATGCCGAGGTCAAGCTTATATACCTATACCCATAAATAGTACTCTAAGAATATTTCGTATGCATATGAGCTAGAGAATAATCATAATATTAAACACTTATCGAATGTCAAACAATTCATTTTTATTTCAATAATAGTAGATTAAATGTGTGAAGGATTTATTGAATTAAGTTAGCAGCATGAAAGCATACTTAATTTAACAAGTTGCCGTTGATGAAGACTTGGAAAAGTTGATATAAAATATGGCTGATCAAGCACGTAAAAACTTTTATTACTATGAATAAGAAAACAGTGTCGAAGAAATAAACGAACAAACGAAATAAGCTAAGTAAAGACAGAACTGTAGCCATTGTTGTGCTCGCTTTTGCAGTAATGCATGTTTAAGCACGCTATTTCGGTCATCCAATTCTGGTGTGGCAGGTAATATGACGGAAACTGCATTGTACTTTCCGATCATAGTTTCCCAAGGTCAGAGTTGAGGGAAGGGTGAAATCCCAAAATAGGGGACCAGTAAATTAAGTAGTGTCTTTGTATGAGCGAACAAATTTTTGTAGATATTTTATATAAATATATTTTTAAAGATACGCATTTTTACATACTGCCAGTGTGTGACCTGCAACCGGTATGCAGTCCTAAACAGTGTTTTTTTTGTGCGAGATACCTTTTTACGTGTACAAAGATGGTATCCAGTGAACGACTGAAGCTCCAAAATTTTGCTCCGGCCGAAGCCGAAGCTTCGGCCAGCTCTTGCTTCGGCTTCGGCCAAAGGCCGAAGGCCGAAGCTTTGGCCAGGCGAAGCTTTGGCCGAAGGCGCGAAGCTTTGGCCGAAGACCAAGGCCGAATCTGTATAAATTCTTCAGTCTAATTCTGATTAGTATGAAGAATGAATTGCGAATTGAGTCATAAATATGAAAGTTAAGCTTGATTATGTTCCAGGAGTAAATATGAAGTAATAAAACAGTGTCATTCATTGCAAAAATTTTATTCAAAAGCGCAATTAATTCTCTTCATTAGCACTGATTTCATTATTAGACATTTCATGTATGTATATCAGCAGCTAATACGTATTGATCATCATCAGATTCACTATCCTGAATATATAAAAATATAATGTATTATTAGGAATAAAGCCTGGAATTTCTGAGAATTATAAAAACAATTGATTAATTCCTAATTTTCCTGCTGATACTTAAATTTGTAGAAGGTAGACATAAAAGCAAATAGAGATTTCTTCCCGTTATTAGATGCAGAAGTTTAAGAAAGTTAACACGTCGACCATGGAGCAATTATTTAATACAAAAGAGAATGGTACACAGCAGTGTTTTTTGTACTCGGCAAAGATTTTTCCCATTGTACAAAGATTTATTGGGACTGTCTTTGTACATTTACAAAGATTTTTGGGAAGACAAAAATTGCAAAAAAAGATCTGAAATTCGCAAAAATTTTAGGCGCTACGCGCCGAAATCAGTAATTGTGTGTTCTACATATCTTTATAATGACAGAAATTGCATTTCAAAAGTAAATATGTCAAATTTTTCCGGCGCTTCGCGCCGTTTTAAGACGATCCTTGGTGATTTTTGCCCTTAGAGACCCAGAAATTAGCTAAAATACACTACCAAAAGTCAAACAACTCTGTTTTTACCACACTAAAATCGCTACTGTACCATATTCTAGTACCCAAAAATTTGTGTATACAAAATTAACAACAATTTTTGGGCAAACAAAAACTATAAAAAGGTGTATAATTCCCAAAAATTTTCGGTGCTTCGCGCCGAAATGAGTGATTTTTTGTCCTATATATCTTTAAAATGGCAGAATGTGCATTTAGAATGGAAAAATGTCAAATTTTTTCGGCGCTTTGCGCCGTTTTGAGACAATTTATAATAAGTTTTGGCGTCAGAAACCCAGAAATTAGCTAAAATACACTACCAAAGATCGAAAGCCCTGTTTTACCACACTAAAATCGCCACTGTACTATAATATAGTACACAAAAATTTGCGTGCACAAAATGTACAAAGACTTTTGGGGACCATCTCTGTACATGTACAAACTAGGGATGCACCGGGGCCGCCTTTTTGACCGGGGCCCGGGCCCGGCGCCGGGGCCGGTACTAGAGACTGGGACCAACCGGGGCCAACTATTTTTGCTATATCCAGGATATATACACCATGTATACATATGTATTTGGCAAAATGTGACTTATGCAAAATAGCGTCTGGGCAAGTCTATGGCATCCGTTCCACATGTATTTTCGAGTTCAATTAATCATCATAGCTTATATAGGCCAAAAATTTTTCCTACCATTTATAAAATTTGGCCCAATTCACGTAACTTGCATCATTATCAGCCGAATTACTCATGTTTTAGATCAGACGAGTTGAAAATAGCTTAAACAAGGATAGAAATTTCGCGTGCATAGTTTATTATGTTGACAGCCAATCCAACACAAAAAAACATCTTTTGGAATTTCATCCGCAGGCATGTAGCTGGCCGTCCTATTTTGGGGTGACCAACACCAATTTTGGAGCGACTAAGCCCAAAAAGGGCAAAAATAGCACAAAATAACGTTTAAAAAGTCCTATTTTTTCTGAATTTTATGGGGTCTGGCCGGACCCCCATTCCCCCAGAGCTACGTGCCTGTTCATCCGGCAAACAAACCTACAGGAATGCCACAAAATGTTAAACGTATGCTTTTTCTCATGCAGAAGAAAAAGTCGGAACAGAATTGGATCCGATGGGCTTTTTGCGGACAAAATTGGAAACTTACCCGGCCCTGGCATATATAACTGACAAGGAAATATTTGAGCCCCCGCCCATGTGTACCCCGAGTGAACGCTTGTTCAGTACAAGCGGCAATATTTGCTCGGATTCCCGTTCTCGTTTGCTGCATGAGCGATTAGAAACGCTAGTGTATTTGGCGAAAAACTTGTAGATTATCGGTTTTGACTATTAAATTGCTGCAGCTATAAACGTGAATAAGCTAAATTTATGAAATAAAATTTGTGACCAATGTTTTGTTATACATGAATGATATGCACAGGCGATTATGCACGATGTTTCCTCAAAATATCGCCAAAATCCGAACAAAAAACGTTGAGATAATTCTAAATAATAGGCTGAAAGTTGCGTATTTTGGCCCCGAGGCCGGGGCCGGAGCCTGGCCCTGGTGCATCCCTAGTACAAACGGACATTGTTAAAATAAAAACACTGGTACACAGTAGACACACGATATACAACAAGTGCAAAGATGGCGTTGGAATTTCGAGTAAACAAAGACATGCCTTCAAATGTGAGACATGTAGGAATAAAGGTGTGGCTTTTCCCTTAAGTGTCTCATCATTTTCGCGATCGCTAGTAATTCATTCATAGTCGAACTTTTTTAAAAATGGAAACAGATGCGGAGCAGATACAATGCTTAGATGAGTCGGCTTTTGTTATTAGTACATGGTTGCTTGCTGTTTATATAGTCAAAGTTACTGTTGTGAGCATATTTTTAACAAAATTTAAGGTGACTAGAAGATAAATTGAGCTAAATGGCGTCGTCTGGGGTTAGTTATATTGCACATTGTCTAAATTTTAATGCGAATAAAAAATTGCCCTGAAAAAAAAGCTTCGGCCTTCGGCCTTTTTTCCTTCTTGCTTCGGCCTTCGGCCGAAGCAAGAAAACACCCACCTTCGGCCAAAGCTTCGGCCGAAGCCGATGCTTCGGTCGTTCCCTGATGGTATCCAAAAGTCTTTGAACATTTTGTACATGCAAATTTTTGTGTACTATTCAGTGATCGGACCGAGGCCGAGGCCGTGGCCTCGGCGCAGAGGGCGAAGCAGAAAAGTGCCGAGGCGCCGAGGGTTAAAATCAAATTTGAATAAGTTTAATATATCCGTTGAATATTAACTATTTAGAATGCATCTGCAGTACACAGGCTATTTTTTACCTATAGACTTATCTTATGGTTTTAGTCGCGTACCCAGTTACACCAAGCTACATACAGCAAAGTGCCAATTTATTATTCATGTGATGACTAAGTTTTAATTCTCATGCTCGCTACATGGATCGGAAACACACATTCCCAAAGGGTGGGGGGTGAGGCAGGTTTATTACCCTCCTCTCAGGGTACAAGACTCAAGTCACTGTCAGACGATTTTTGGTGAAAACCTTTTGAATAAATTTTGAAGTTAATTTTTACGATGGCAAAAGTGCAGCTAACTATTAGAATTTCACGAAGTGATACAGTATTTTTGAATGTAAGCAAGAGTGAATAGACAACTATCACTATAAAACATGCATGCAACAGCTCAAAATTTTCGGGAGGGGCTCCTCGGCATACATGTAACGGCTTGAAATTTCGGGTAGGGGTCCCTGGCCATTTTTAAAGGAGAGGGATTAGCGACTCTAATTTTATGTCAAAAATGGCAAAAGCACCTAAAAAGCGCCAACAAAGCGCAAATTTTCGCCAAAAATGGGGAGGGTGGGTCAAAATTTTCTGACGTTGGATGGAAGGGTGTGGGGAGGACGTCCAACCCTGGGTGGATGGGGAATTCCCCAAACCCCCCTGTTACACGTATGGTTCTCGGCCATTTTTATGGGAGAGGGGGTAAATGATCACGAATTTTCGGCCGAAAATCGCAAAAACGCACCTGAAAATGGCCAATAAATGCAAGTTTTGCCAAAAATCAATTTCGGCTCGTGCATTTTTTGGAGCCATTTTTATACAATGTTAAAATACTTTCTTGGACACAGTGATATTAATTATATCGTTTTTCAGTATATTTTAGGAAATTTCAAAAAATTTTCGGCGCTTCGCGCAAAATATCGCTAATATACTGTATTAAGATTGAAGCAGAGGCAATAAACACTCGAAAATCAATTTTTGTGTAATCTAGGCATCTTTATGCAGATTTAAATACCTTTTGTATCTATTTATACTGTTTTTAAAAATTTTATGCAAAATAAGTACTATTTAATAACTTTGCTTTTTTTGCCGTTCAAAGATAAAATTGACTAATTTATCCTGATGTTGCATTGGATTTCTAAGCACAGTAGTGCTTATTACAAGATTTAATTGGCATATTACAATATCTGTAAGATTTCTGATTTTGTTTGTAGTACAAGTTGTTTTAGCTTTCTAAGTCGAGTTTTATGTGTAAATTTCATCAAAAGCTGATAAAAATTTCGGCGCTTCGCGCCGAACTAATATTATCAACTAAATTCAAGCCGAATTATCACATTAAGGGCCACGGTTTTTTGAATTCGGCAAAGATTTTTCATAATGTACAAAATCTTTTCAAAACCGTCTTTGTACATGCACAAAGATTTTTGGAGAGACAAAAACTGTAAAAAGGTGTAAAATTTCCGAAAATTTTCGGCGCATCAGTAATTGTCTGTCCTATATATCTTTAAAATAGTAGAATTTGCATTTAGAATGGAAAAATGTCAAATATTCAGAAACCCAGGAATTAGCTAAGATACACTACCAAACGTCGAAAAACCCTGTTTTACCACACTAAATCGCTACTGTACCATACTATAATAGTACACAAAAATTTGCATGTACAAAATGTTCAAAGACTTTTGGATACCATCTTTGTACACGTAAAAAGGTATCTTGCACAAAAAAACACTGTTTAGGACTGCATGCCGGTTGCAGGTCACACACTGGCAGTATGTAAAAATGTGTATCTTTAAAATATATTTATATAAAATATCTACAAAAATTTGTTCGCTCATACAAAGACACTACTTAATTTACTGGTCCCCTATTTTGGGATTTCACCCTTCCCTCAACTCTGGACCTTGGGAAACTATGATCGGAAAGTACAGTGCAGTTTCCGTCATATTACCTGCCACACCAGAATTGGATGACCGAAATAGCGTGCTTAAATATGCATTACTGCAAAAGCGAGCACAACAATGGCTACAGTTCTGTCTTTACTTAGCTTATTTCGTTTGTTCGTTTATTTCTTCGACACTGTTTTCTTATTCATAGTAATAAAAGTTTTTACGTGCTTGTTCAGCCATATTTTATATCAACTTTTCCAAGTCTTCATCAACGGCAACTTGTTAAATTAAGTATGCTTTCATGCTGCTAACTTATTTCAATAAATCCTTCACACATTTAATCTACTATTATTGAAATAAAAATGAATTGTTTGACATTCGATAAGTGTTTAATATTACGATTATTCTCTAGCTCATGTGCATACAAAATATTATAAGAGTACTATTTATGGGTATAGGATATAAGCTTGACCCTCGGCATTACCCTCGGCCGCGGCCGAGGCGAGGATTTTAAGTCGCCTCGGCCTCGGCCGAGGCCGAGGGTCCAAAAAGTACCCTCGGTCCGATCACTGGTACTATTATAGTATGGTACAGTAGCGATTTAGTGTGGTAAAACAGGGTTTTTCGACGTTTGGTAGTGTATCTTAGCTAATTCCTGGGTTTCTGAATATTTGACATTTTTCCATTCTAAATGCAAATTCTACTATTTTAAAGATATATTGGACAGACAATTACTGATGCGCCGAAAATTTTCGGAAATTTTACACCTTTTTACAGTTTTTGTCTCTCCAAAAATCTTTGTGCATGTACAAAGACGGTTTTGAAAAGATTCTGTACATTATGAAAAATCTTTGCCGAATTCAAAAAACCGTGGCCCTAAATGTGATAAATTCGGCTTGAATTTAGTTGATAATATTAGTTCGGCGCGAAGCGCCGAAATTTTTATCAGCTTTTGATGAAATTTACACATAAAACTCGACTTAGAAAGCTAAAACAACTTGTACTACAAACAAAATCAGAAATATTACAGATATTGTAATATGCCAATTAAATCTTGTAATAAGCACTACTGTGCTTAGAAATCCAATGCAACATCAGGATAAATTAGTCAATTTTATCTTTGAACGGCAAAAAAGTGCAAAGTTATTAAATAGTACTTATTTTGCATAAAATTTTTAAAAACAGTATAAATAGATACAAAAGGTATTTAAATCTGCATAAAGATGCCTAGATTACACAAAAATTGATTTTGGAGTGTTTATTTCCCCTGCTTCAATCTTAATACAGTATATTAGCGATATTTTGTGCGAAGCGCCGAAAATTTTTTGAAATTTCCTAAAATATACTGAAAAACGATATAATTAATATCACTGTGTCCAAGAAAGTATTTTAACATTGTATAAAAATGGCTCCAAAAAATGCACGAGCCGAAATTGATTTTTGGCAAAACTTGCATTTATTGGCCATTTTTAGGTGCGTTTTTGCGATTTTCGGCCGAAAATTCGTGATCATTTACCCCTCTCCCATAAAAATGGCCGAGAACCATACGTGTAACAGGGGGGTTTGGGGAATTCCCCATCCACCCAGGGTTGGACGTCCTCCCCACACCCTTCCATCCAACGTCAGAAAATTTTGACCCACCCTCCCCATTTTTGGCGAAAATTTGCGCTTTGTTGGCTCTTTTTAGGTGCTTTTGCCATTTTTGACATAAAATTAGAGTCGCTAATCCCCCTCCTTCTAAAAATGGCCAGGGACCCCTACCCGAAATTTCAAGCCGTTACATGTATGCCGAGGAGCCCCTCCCGAAAATTTTGAGCTGTTGCATGCATGTTTTATAGTGATAGTCTATTCACTCTTGCTTACATTCAAAAATACTGTATCACTTCGTGAAATTCTAATAGTTAGCTGCACTTTTGCCATAGTAAAAATTAACTTCAAAAATTATTCAAAAGGTTTTCACCAAAAATCGTCTGACAGTGACTTGAGTCTTGTACCCTGAGAGGAGGGTAATAAACCTCCCTCACCCCCCACCCTTTGGGAATGTGTGTTTCCGATCCGTGTAGCGAGCATGAGAATTAAAACTTAGTCATCACATGAATAATAAATTAGCACTTTGCTGTATGTAACTTGGTGTAACTGGGTACGCGACTAAAACCATAAGATAAGTCTATAGGTAAAAAATAGCCTGTGTACTGCAGATGCATTCTAAATAGTTAATATTCAACGGATATATTAAACTTATTCAAATTTGATTTTAACCCTCGGCGCCTCGGCACTTTTCAGCTTCGCCCTCGGCGCCGAGGCCGAGGCTCCAAAAAACGCCGAGGATTGCCGAGGCCGAGGCCTCGGTCCGATCACTGGCTTAGGCTTAGTTATGTACATTCATAAATGACCCAAATGTTGGTGCCTGCGTTCAAAAGCACGAGTCAATGTGGTTCTAGCAAGACTCGTTTTTTACTAAAAGAATCGCTTGTGAAATTCAATACCCCACTGACTGTTCTAATTTATTGCGTACGATACCTTGGTTGTAAAACAGAATACGTGTGCTGTTTCTCACTAAATCCATATTATGTATAGAATGAGATGGATTCTTTGGACTACCTATACTCGAATTTACTTAAATATTAATTGTTAATTTATTAGTTAATAATTTCGATTATTTAGTGAATTATTCGTTCCACTGGATTCCTGTTAAATTCGATTCTTATTCTGAATTTCATTTAAAAAATTCCTCCAGCATTCTTAGAATTAATAATTAAATTAATAATTTCAAATGAATGATCACAGGTTATATACATTAGGCTCATATACATTGGCTTGGATTTTATCCCTCTACCATTGTCACTCGATTAACACGACAAAATTGCTTTATTTTTTCTTTTTCTTCTAAAAGTTTCTTATTTCATAAATAATATCGCAAGTAACATATAAATCATGGTATATCACTCACAACTTCATAAGTGCTTCAATTTTAGATATTATTAGATTTTTGTTGCTGAACTGTTTTCAATTGTCTTTATCGATTTAAATCATGGGCATCAAAGGCCTCCTTCCATTCCTTAGACGGTCGTGCCGATCTGCTTCGTTAAATGAGTACAGTGGAAGTACGGTAGCAGTAGATGCGTCTTGTTGGCTTCATAAAGGTGCATTTGCATGTGCCGACAGGTTGGCTACAAAAGAGCAGACAAATATGTAAGTTGAATCGAAATTTTCGTTTTTTTGGGAAAGACAATTATGTGTACGCACTGCTTTTTTGTACGAACCTATTGCACATGTACTCGTACAAATATTTCCCGAAAAGTCTGTGCGAGCAAAAAATTTTTTGTCGAAATCTGTATCAGTTTATGATTAAATTTACACGTTAAAATCGACTCAGAAAGCACAATCAGAAATGATATAGTAATTGCCATATAATACATGCGCATAGGGGGTGAGCGGCACTCGTGGGCATGGGGGATTAGGGAGGTATGCACCCCCGGAAGGCCGAATACCCCCAGAAATCAAAATACCCCAATATCAATTTTTGAAATTTTTTTGTTTTTTCCCGCATTTTTTTGATGCCAATGGATAGTGCTCGATGAGAAACGTTGAAAATTGGTGTTCTTTTCGCCATATCACCATTTTTAAGACCATTTTTTGATCCTTGGAAAATCTTGCACACCCCCCCCCCCACAGAATTTAGTGCTGTCCACCTATGGCGAGGGGGGTATTATTCCCCTGGAGGGTCAGTTGGACAGGTACTGTCCGGCGATTTTGAGCTGATGGATAGTTTTTTGCATAATTTTTGAGGTCAAAAGCAGTAAAAACGTCAAAATTTTCCCGGCGCTTTGCGCCAGATTAGTACTTTTAAGTACTTTTACTCAAAAAGCGCCTCAAATTGATACATTTGTGCATTGTTTAATATTAAAAGTGATATAATGCAGTCAAAATGAACTAAAAATGCCTTTAAAATGCTATATTACCACGAAAAACCTTTTATAGGCTTATAGGCTTCCAACCTCGGCTGAATCTGAGGCCTGATCGTGATTAGAGACACCCTAGAGCGATGAGGATACATTTTTGTCGAGATGGAGACATGCTAAAGGCATACCGCCTAAGGTACCTACCTGTACAACTGACTAATCCACACGTACACATAGAGCTTAGTGTTTACGACGAAAAGATTCAAAGGCCCGTTAAGAAGGACATCTTTTACAAGTACATAAGTTAGGTAAATTTAGTGAATTTCAAGAAAAATAATTTTAATTTTATCACTTTCTACTCGTCCGCCCTTCAGAAATTTTCGACTGTTGCGTGTTAGTTTTTGTTGACAATATTTATCTTCAAATGCGTAGTTTAAACACAATGGACTTGTTGATGCCCCGCGAAAAATTCTTTAAGAATTTTTTCTTAAACTGCTGACGAATTGTTTTGACAGTCTGCGATTATTTTTTATTCAATTTCATCTCACTTGTTTTGCTTTTAACAACCACTATTCCTAATCGTTTCTATAAGGATCTTAATGCAGGACAAACAATACGTGTTATGCCTGCATGTTTTTTGGAAATTTTTTATAATTTCAATTTTTTTTGCACGATAAATAATCCAGCCTAGGAACCGGTGTAAATATACATGCATAGCAAAGAAAAATGCTCCGATGGAACAAAAAAGATGAATATACTTGGAATTGTGGATTATTATGGATGTAAAAGGAGGGGACTAGGAAAAATCTATCTAAAGTCGGAAAATCTGCTAAAAATCACACTTTCTCTAAGCAACGCAAAAAATCGATGTATATTCTGCGGCCAACAGATTAAAATAAATATTCAACCATAACAATGATTGAAACAGCAGCACGTTAGCTATGCAGTAGCTATGGGAAATGATATTAAGTAAACTAACAGTCTTCCAAGCCAATTGAATGAAATAGCAAACATCGAAGACAATTGAAGACATGGTTGGTTAAAAACAGTAGGAAACACATATATAAGTTGACTTGAAACAGACTTAATGTAGATACACTAGCATGCCCGAAACGATTGTGTGCACTAATCAATCGGCTCCTGCTTTGCTTGCTATAATGCTCATAAAACAAAACAACTTTAAATACAATACCTCTTAGTTTTCTATCAATCAGGTGCCAGCAATTTAAAAAGTAACCTTGATAGATTTCGTTTATACACTCTTATCTGAAACTTCGAACATTATTTAAAAAAGACACTTTTTTAGAGGCCGCAGAATATACATCGATTTTTTTGCGTTGCTTAGAGAAAGTGTGATTTTTAGCAGATTTTCCGACTTTAGATAGATTTTTCCTAGTCCCCTCCTTTTACATCCATAATAATCCACAATTCCAAGTATATTCATCTTTTTTGTTCCATCGGAGCATTTTTCTTTGCTAGTACACTACTTTTAATTAGCGTGATTTCAGTACATCAGTCAGTAAACACAATCAGTAACATGCCACAATAATGACAACAGTCCAAGAACGCGGAAAACAATATTGTTCTTAACATCAGCATTATCCTTTTTAAACAAGACAACCTTATTGACACCATCCATTTTCGAATTAAAACTGCATTAAGTTATTTCTTCTTAATGTGCAGTTCACTTATAATCAAGCACAAAAATTTAACCAACGAATTCACATTGCAAACACAATGTGTTGTGACTTTTGAAATTGAAAACACCCAATTTTCAATTTTCAAATTGAAAATTGGATCAATTTTCAAATTGAAAATTGGGTCAATTTTCAAATTGAAAATTGGGTGTTTGAATTTGCGATGAAGAAAATAATCAAAAGATAGTTACTTGGTTTATTTAAGCCGAGTAATAAAATAACGACCGTCCACCAATTCCAAACTAAACGCAACTAATCTGATCACTATGAAAAAGTTTTGAAAAATGAGCTTGCTAAGCGAGAGTTGTAAACCAAGAGAAACTTAAAGTTAAAACCTACCATTAAATTATGAGAGAATTATAAAAGATTTTAAACTTCAAGAAAATGGAAAAGGCGGGATGTTGGTAAATTAGAAGGCAAAGATTTTCGGCAAAAATTCAAAAACTTCACGCAAATATCAAATGTAAGGAACACTAACGCTTTGATTTGGTAGTAAAATAAATTTGTAGTATAGACTACATATTAACAACAAATGAATAGTGCAAACTTTACACAACTACTAGGTGTAGAGAATACTAACAGTTTACGGCTTATTAATGTACATGATTACAATAAAGCTGTATATCTTTGTCGACTTCTGTGCACAGTAGTGTGATTGCTGGTTCATTTTAAACCACTTTTGCAGGCAATTTACATCAATTAAACGATAGCTCTCCATGTGCAAGATTTTGTGAAACATATTATAAACACGGCTAAGAAAGATTTAACTTTAATGCAACCCATTTAAGACAAAATTACATCTCTTCAATGATCTAAGGACACTTGAACATAATTTTTAAATCACTTTAGATTACTTTTGAGGGTAAACAAACTCACTTAATTGATGTCTCACATATGAATCCTTGAAAATTTCTTGACTTCAGTTACAAAGTCTCTGCAAGTCTATCGAATTAGGTTAACACGTAACGTAAACTTTACACAAACACATAGCGTAAAGAATATTTTAGTCGGATTCGTAATTTTGATATTGCTCCGATATTTCTTTCAACATTTATGGAAAAATGAGTCTCCATAATGTTTTAAAGACAATAAACATTAGGTTTAAACCACTTTGCAATACTGCTGAGTGTAAGCAAGCGCGCCCAATTGACGTATATATTTCATTCCCTGTAAATTTTTATATCTCAGGAAAAATTTCGATTTGTGCAATGCTCTAGAACAAAGGCTAACATGCAGTGTCAAAAATTACTCGGATATTATGATCAACATTCATGAAAAAATTATGTCTCTACAATGGTCTGAGGACATATAAACAATGAATGTAAACTACTTTACATCACTGTTGGATGTAAACAAACGCGCCTACGTGACGTCTCACATTTGATCCTTTGAAAACTTCTAGGCTCCAAGAAAAAATTAGGTTTCAGGAATGCTCAAAAACGAAGATGAATATATATGTAGTGTAAACTTCATGTAAACACCTAGTGTAAAGAAGATTTTAGTCAGATTCGTAATTTTGATATTGTTCCGATATTACGATTAATATTTATGAAAAAATTAAGTCTACATAATGTTCTATGGGCAAACTAACAATTGATGTAAACTACTTTACAACACCGTAGAGTGTAAACATATGCGCCAGACTGGCATATCAAATTTGATTCCTGGTCCATTTCTAGACTTGATAAACGTGTCCCTGACTCGTAACCGGAGAAGCAGGCAGAAAAAACAAGACAGAAACGCATTTAAAACTCCAAATTTTTGACTTTACACTCGCTAAATATTAATGTATAGACAATTTGCTTTGACATGCACCCGATATAAAGCAGTTTATTTTTATTCTATTAGACTTATCCCGACTTCTGGACGGAGAAAGTGGCGAACAAAAAACGCAACAAAAACGTATTTTCCATCATTTAGAACACTGTAAACTTTAAAATTCCGTACCGAACTCCCCATTGAGTTTAAAGAAATTCGGTTTGGTACAATTTGTAGCTTTTAAATCGTAGTACATTCCTGTGTGCCGAAATTCTGTTGCAAAAATTATTTGGCATGATTTATCAATCAAACTTCGGAAAAAACGTGTTTTTTAGCCCATTTTTTACCTCTGATTTCGAACTTTACACCCCCATAAATAACTCAATATTGCGTTTTTTTAAATGCGGTTTGCTGCGATGTTTAGCCCCTGTGAGGCACTTTATTAATGCTGTCTTCGATTTGCACTGACTCATAAGCGGAAAAATTTGGCAGAGAAATCTTAGTTAAAATCCGTTTTTTTACACCATCCACTAGAGTGTAAACTTTAAACCCCAGGATCTAACTCACCATAGAGCATACAAGACTTTGCTTATATGCAGAATGTAGCCCTTGATCCGCTCTACATTTCTGTCAGAAAACATTTTAAAAACCTCATAACCGGAGTTAGTATCGGACATAGGAAGGTTGAAAACTCGACCAAAAAGTGCTTTTTCACCCCCAGATTTTCGCACTGTTTACACTGCCGTTCAATAAATAATGCGAATTTCAAAAAACAAAAAAAGTGTCATCTGTAGAATTCATCCCTCTATTATCCTATTCTGTTCAATCCTTCGAGTCATCAATACTCAGTTGTCCACATGCCGCAGTAAAAAGGTCCCAAAATTTGTCCTATGTTATAACGTTACACAAAAACTTTACACCTTCTTTACACAGTCAATTTTGAGTTTCAAGAAAAACAAAAAAACACGGGCAGCGAATTTTTTTATTATCTTTCTTTTAAAAAAAACCGCACCTTCCAGAAGTGTCCCGTTATAGCTGTAGGGGGGTGCCCAGGTGTTGGGGGTACCCAAGTATATTATAGGTACGCGCTAACGCGCTACCTATGATTACATATTTTCATCTAGCATTGTTTCAGGCTATCTGTACATAAAATTAGCCTTTTGCCTGCGACATTAAATTCTTAGACGTACTGATTGGCATATATGAAGTATTTAAGCAGCCTTTGGCATTTGTACTACTAAAATTTTTTTGATTCTGTTTAATCTACAATATCAGATTTTCCAAAAACATTAGCCAAACTTTTTTTGAAGATTTGCTAGAATATCGCCAGCTGAATTGAGTTAATAAATAGATTTCAGATGAATTAAATTTGTTTTAAGGAAGAAACTTAGTTCTTTGTTTGACATTTTAGCTTAAATGTGTGAAAGCAGACGTACAAAAATTTCTTGCGAGTGGAAAGACTTCTTTAAAAATTTTGTTCTGAACGAGTACATTCGGAAACGGGTCAGACATAGGCATGCATGAGGGGGCGAATTCGGGGGTCTGGACCGCAGAATAAAAAAATGGGACATAATACAAGACAAAAAGTATTTGTTATCCAGAAGTGAGAAAAAGATCAAAGATATAACAAAATTTAGTACAAAAAAATTAATTACAACAAAAAATACAAAAAATAGTACAAAAAAGAAATTGTTTCAGTGCAACTTTGAGGTTAAAAAGACTGCAGACTTTTAATCGCTTAGCTTGCAGGATACACAGTAATTCTTTTCAAATTTGTTACAAGGTCTAAATCTTATCAAACTGTCTATCTCTTGACCTTAGTCATTCGCTGTGAATTGGGTTAAAAACATGTTACACGAGATTTGTATCATATACATTTCATTCGTGGTATTAAATTGCTAAGCCATTCTATATATAGACTAGTCTATTATTTTGTTACTGATCCAGAATGCAGAAGAACAAGGGTAGAACTTTACAATAAGACTAGCTGAAAACTTCAAGCTCTTTTTTCAGATATGTTCACTATTGCTTGAAGCTACTAAATTTATTGTTGTCCTTCCGTTTGCATGTTATACTCGTCTTTGATGGAGCAAGATTACCTGCTAAGAAACTGACCAACGAGTCGAGGAATGAGTAAGACGTCTATTTTGATTTCTTTTCTTAGCCAATTTAGTGCTTTTCATCTAAGTTTACGATTCCTCAAAAAATGCATACTACATAACATATGTTTTTGGTGACTAGTGATCGACCGGAGCGGCCAAAATGGCCGGAGCCGGAGATCCGGCCGGAGCCGGATTGAACCATGTTGCTCCGGCCGGAGCCGGAGCCGGAGGCTGGAGCCGGAGAAATATAATTTTACACGTGCAGATAGATAGGACATCTTTGTGACCAAGACCTAGACCATAGTGCACATGCATCTTGACTGCAAATCAGCTAGTTAGTTATATGGAATACAGGGGCGGATTTAAGGGGGGCGACGGGGGCGGCCGCCCCCCCATTGGCCAGAAATATTTGGCGAGATAAAGAATGCAGGGGCGGATTTAAGGGGAGGGCTGGGAGAGGCCGCCTCCCCAGCTTGGCCAAAAATATTTGGCGAGATAAAGAATGGATATGCAATTTGCAATGATTTTTGGCCGTCAGTGACCATAATTTCTCAAAATTTTTCTGGCGCTATGCATCGGATGATATGTACCTATTAATGAGATTTATTTACTTTCTTGGCGACCTGGAAGCCATTATCTGTTCATGTAGGTTTCAAAACAATTGTTACAGTAGAAACAGCTATTTTTGCATAGTTTTATTCTATTTTCGATTAAAAATTTCGATGTTTCGCATCAAATGCTATAAATACAAGAAATCTAGCAATAAATCATGCTTCTAGACACGATTTTTTTCGTATTCGGCAAAAATTTTTCCCGATGTACAAAGACTTTTTGGGACCGTCTTTGTACATGTACAAAGATTTTCAGGAAGACAGAAATTGCAAAAAAGGTCTGTAATTCGAAAAACATTTTCGGCGCTTCGCGCCAAAATGAGTGATTGTGTGTTCTATATATCTTTATAATGGCAGAAATTGCATTTCCAAAGGAAAAATACCAAATTTTTCGGCGCTTCGCGCCGTTTTACGATTCTTAGTGATTTTTGCCCTAAGAGACCCAGAAATTACCTAAAACACTACCAAAATTCGAACAACTCTGTTTTTACCACACTAAAATCGCTACTGTACCATATAATAGTACCTAAAAGTTTGTGTGTGCAAAATGTACAAAGACTTTTGGGGACGATCTTTGTACATGTACAAACGGACCTTGTACAAAAAACACTGACTGCTTCTAGACGTCTATCCGCCTTGATTTCACAAGTTTTCCGGCGCTTCGCGCCAGATTTTTATGAAGTCAAAGAAAGTTAATGATTTTCTCGCACAAAATTGTCGAAAATTTCAAAATTTTCAGAAAAAAGATTGCATCAAAAGTGATTTTATGTAAAAGTACACAATGTAGGACACCGAAAAAACGCTATTTCGCGCGTTAAGGGCAAATTTTTGTACCTATTTTTGACTGTTTTAGGAAAAGTTGGGATACCGCCTCCCCCCTTTAGGAAAATCCTAAAGAATGGATATGCAATTTGCAGTGATTTCTGGCCGTTAGTGACCATAATTTCTTAAATTTTTCCGGCGCTACACGCCGGATGATACCTATGAATGACATTTATTTACTTTTTTGGCGACCTAGAAGCACGGTTTTTTTATGTTCGGCAAAGATTTTTCCCGATGTACAAAGACTTTCCGGGGCCGTCTTTGTACATGTACAAAGATTTTTGGGAAGATAAAAACTGCTAAAAAGGTCTAAAATTCGCATCAAGCAATAAATCATGTTTCTTGACATCTATCCGCTTTAATTTCACAAATTTTCCGGCGCTTCGCGTCAGGTTTTTGTTGAAGTCAAAGAAATTTAATGATTTTTTCACACAAAATTGTCTAAAATTTTAAAATTTTCAGAGAAAATATTGCGCCAAAAGTGATTTTATGTAAAAGTATTCAATGTAAAACAATGAAAAAACGCTATGTCACGCTTTGAGGGCAAATTTTTGGACCTATTTTTGGCTGTTTTTGGAAAAGTAGGGATACCGCCCCCCTTAGGAAAATTCTAGATCCCCAGCTGGTAAAATAGACTACATTGAACAAAATTTTATTTAATGCTTTTATTGAGAAAAAAGCTGTCGTCTCCTTAGCCTGCCCTAAATGAAGCGTCAATATGCAATATTTGATGTTAAAGCATGATTGTGTGTGACCGTATATACATCGGTACGTTACATACTATATTATGTTCAGTGAACCGCGAATATGACGTACAGAATGGACAGCAACATTATCTGGAAAATCAGTATAGCATGTGCAGTGCAGGCCAGACTGCATATTATGCTACCCTATGACTTCCAGTGTTAACAGGAATTCACTGCAGCGATTTTCACAATTTTTGTTTCATTTTCATTTTCGTTTTTTCCTAAAAATAAATATTTTACGATTGTGGTGGTGATAGACACTTTATTTGGTGTTATTTCCTTTTTCTGCTATTATATTGTGCTCTGACTAAATTTAATAAGCATAATGTCAGCAATTAGTACGTTCGCTCACTATGCAAAAAACGAAAAATATTCTCCGACCGATTTTTGGATGTTCTCCGGCCGGAGCACCGGAGTGGAAAATATGGCCGGATTTGCCGGAGGCCGGAGCCGGAGCCGGATCTCCGGTCGATCACTATTGGTGACTAATAATTGTTTCAAGTAAGCTGTGGGACTAGAATAAGCTGTGAAGCAATCAGCACTTTTTCGTAAATTTAAAATCAGTTTTTTACAACTGAGGAGTAATTGCTTAATTACCTAAGTAACCATAGAATTGAATTTTTAGTGCCTTTTTGACGATTTAACCCCATCATACCCTCAGAATTTTTTCTTGTCCATATATGAAAAGATGTCTCTATGGCTTTTTAAGTGAAAGTTACTGCCAATTCGAAAGTAGTAGAATTGAAGGGATTACTGGCGTTTCATTTATCATTGTTAAACCGATTCAAGATGATAAGATGTCTGCTAAGTATAAAAATTATCTTGAATATTAATCATTATTCTTCTTTGGTAAACCAATCCAATTTATAATTTATCTGCTTATTATATACAGAATTGATAAAATAAATGTTATTTATAAAAGAATCTCCAGTTAATTTAGCAATACTCATTCTGCTTCATTAGATTGTTTCAGAGTCCAATAGCCGAAAATCTAATTCTTTCAGTCTTAAAAAAGAAGTCCCTTTACATAGCACTCGATCATCCTATTCTTAATACGAATATTTTATCGTGTCCTTCACGTCGGTTTTAACGTCCTTCACTTTGTCGACATTTTTTCAAATTCAATTGCCTTCTTTAAATCTTATTTATGTTGTAATATTGATTTTAAGCCACCATGTTCCTTCTATATGCGTTTTAAATTTATCATAGCTAAAGTTCGTTTTCGATCAAACTTCAATTTTTAGTGAAATTATGTAGATATTGTTTATTTATTATCATCTGAATGCATAGTTTATCCACGAAACGTTTCAGAAGGCGCCAGGCTATGAAAGCGAAAGGGAAACAATTGTTAGCTGAAGGTCGTCGGTCTGAGGCTTATGAATGTTTCAAGCAATGTACTCAAATTAGCTTCGAGATGATCAGTGACGTCATTGGAGTAAACTGCTCATTTCCTTTTCGGTTGTGTACATACCAGTGATCGTACGGGGTCAGATTTTCACCCCGATCGGGGTCGGGGTCGGGATGAAAAACCCCGGTTTTCGGGGTCGGGGTCGGGGTTGAAGATTAACAATTAACATTGCATGATTACATACCAATTTGAAAAGGATAAAAACGATACCTTCACTTGTTTGTAGAGCATACTAATAAAGCTGGTTATGTTCAACATTTTATTTTCATTCCAAGTTCAAGCATGGTTTTAGCAATTTAGCATTACTTTCAATTTTAATCACTAATCGCTGTCGCTTTTTCGTATTCTTCCACAATTTTTTCATAACGGTTTTCTATGGCGCACTGATTGTTGAGGAGCCAATGGCGCGAAGCGCCGAAAATTTTCGAAATTTTTACCGTTTTCATGTAGAATTTACGCCTTTTTATTGACAAACAGTTCGGAAATCATAAGTGGCGCAAAGCATCAAGAAATTCAGTCATATTTTACCGCCCTAAGACAATAATCGGCGGTGCTAAGCGCAGGAAAATTTTGACGTTTTTACTCTTTAAACTCAAGTAATACCGCTTAAATCATACAGAACAGATAAACTAATTGCGGCGCGAAGCGCCGAAAATTTTTAAAAATTCCTAATCCTTTTACCTTTTCTGTCCTCCTAAAAATCTCTTTCAACATGTAGAACGAGATTGTACGGCTGGGGGTCTGGGGTGGCGTGCTCAAGCGCCACCAGCGAGGTCCAGAGCAGAACCCCCGAAAATTTTGTAAAAAAGCACCCTAATTTTTAATAAGTAAAGTTAAAATTTTCGCAAATTGGCAAAATCTCGGTTCTGAATTAAGTCCAAAAAACTTAAAATTGATGAATACCTACACTGCACAAAACTTCTGAGCTGAAATGCGTTTTTCGACCTCTGCTAAGTATGTAGCGCAGCAACGGGTCGCAACCAATAAGTCATTGAAAGATGTATCAATGAGAATTTTGTTCTTACCATTTTCAGGCCCATTTGTGGCCTTCTTATTAACAAGATATATTTCAGAAAACAGAAAATGCGCAAAAACACAAGAAAATTTGGCCTTTCCTTTCATTTGAAGTAGAATTATGTGTCCTTGTAAAGAAAGATAAACAAAGCAGAGAATAGATAAATTGGTACGCAAGCATTTTCGCACTTTTACTATTATGTTCAACAAGCATGTGCAGTTTCATTCAATGAACTAATAGTGCATTAAATCACTAAAGTGCTGCGAAGTGCTGGATTATTTTAACAGATTCAAGCTTTTAAATTCATTGGATCTGTATAACAATAAATAATAGTGACTCGGCGCGAAGCGCCGGAAAATTTTGACGTTTGTGCCTTTTTAAACTCAATGTCTGGACACATTGCGCCAGAAAAATAAACATAATTTCTGAAAAATTCCGGGGGCATGTGCCTCCATTCCCCCCCGGCTACGCCTGTGATTCCACAGTAATTTCGGCGCACTTCATAGTGGAAAATATGCGAACATGTATGTACGTCTTAATTGCGAGTGTCGAGTTTAACATATTAATTTTGCTGGTGAATGAATCGTCCTTGTTTCTAATTTATTTGCTATTTATACAATTCTTCTATGTACCAACAAATAAAATGCTATATTTCACTCCCGAAAAAAGGTTCAACCCCGACTCGAAAAATCATGCCCCCGGTCGGGGGTCGGGGTCGGGGTTTAGGCCGGGTTTTTCGGGGTCGGGGTCGGGTCCCGTACGATCACTGGTACATACGTATGCTTTGTTTTTAACTATTCGCTGGAAAATCTTGAAAACTATTGCTTTTGCATGACATTGTCGTTTTTGATAAAGTTTGTATACTCGCTTGAGAAATTTTTAATTTTTAACGATGTTTTCTGAATGAATTTGTGGTAGCGAGCTATGCAAAAAGTTTTTTACAGACTTCACTTTCTGATTGCTCTATACATCATTTGTATGTACCTACTTTTAATTGATTCTCTTCAATTCGTATAGGATGTACTTTAAGTGTGATTAGGTACTATCAATAAATGGCACGTTTGCAAGACTGATTTAAAACGATGTTCGATTATTTTATACGACTCACTTCAATTATAAAGGTTCTGCTTGAAATAAGCAAATTTGAATGCAGGTCACCACAAGCATGTTGTCTATGTAATCGATTAGCATTCCACTCTTGCATTTAGAGAATAATTCATCAGATTATGTGGCTGGCTTTCAGTTATACTAGTAAATGGTAATTATTTGCTAATATTTGATGATCTGAAGAATAAAATAAGTTTATTGCTAATACTAAACTGATAAAATTACAAAACTAACTATAATTCATATCACGGTTTTTTTTGTATTCGGCAAAGATTTTTCGCGATGTACAAAGACTTTTGGGGACCGTCTTTGTACATGTACAAAGATTTTTTGGACGACAAAAACTGCAAAAAAAGGTTCGAAATTCGCAAAAATTCTCGGCGCTCCGCGCCGAAATGAGCAATTGTGTGTTCTATATATCTTCATAATTTCAGAAATTGCATTTTCAAAGGGAAAATGCCAAATTTTTGGCGCTTCGCGCCGTTTTGAGACGATTATTACTGATTTTTGCCCTCAGAAACCTAGAAATTGCTAAAATACGTAACCAAACGTCGAACAACTGTTTTTGCCACACTAAAGTCGCTACTGTACCATATTAGAGTACCCAAAAATTTGTGTGTACGAAATGTACAAAGACTTTTTAAGGACCATCTTTGTACATGTACAAACGGATCTTGTACAAAAAAAAATACTGATTCATAAACGGATGTTGTACGTGTATTAGTAATAGGACAAACGAGCATAGGTGGGCTGCACCAAAGCTCTGGGGAGGTTGCAAGATTTTTTCGAAGGTCAAAAAATGGGCTTAAAAATGATGGTATGGCGAAAAAACACCATTTTCCAACGTTTCTCATCGAGTACTATCCATTGGCATCAAAAAATTGCGGAAAAAAACAAAAAAAATTCAAAAATTGAATTCTGGGGGGGGGTTATTTTGATTTCTGGGGTTGCATACCCCCAAACCCCCCACGCTCAGGTATGCACACGATTCAATGAAATGACGAATTTCACGCGCTTAATTTCTCCACTAAATTTTCAAATTTCTCCCGCAAAGGGGGATTCCGGGGCTCGGAAACGGGATACCCCATTATTCATATGTATAGCTGACCGGTTCCGCCAGGGGTTTCTCCCATATGTATAGCTGAGCCCGGTTCCATCAGGGGTTTCTCCGCCCTAAGGGCCGTCCAAATTGTCGGAACTGGGGTTCCCCAAGTAGGGCTTATCAGGGTCAACATCCTCAACCCCGTTTCCGACATAATTTCTCTCGCTGAAGGGGGTTTAGGGGCTAGAAACGCGGTACCCCATTATTCATATATGTAACTGACCCCAGTTCCGTCGAGGGTTTCTCCGCTCTGGGTGCAGTTCAAATTGCTGGAACCGGGGTTCCCCATGGAGGGCCCACTAGGGTCAACACCTCCAACCCCGTTTCCGGCTAAATTTTTCTCACTGAAGGCAGTGATCGGACCGAGGCCTCGGCCTCGGCCTCGTCGCAAGCCTCGGCGTTTTTGGAGCCTCGGCCTCGGCGCCGAGGGCGAAGCTGAAAAGTGCCGAGGCGCCGAGGGTTAAAATCAAATTTGAATAAGTTTAATATATCGGTTAAATATTAACTATTTAGAATGCATCTGCAGTACACAGGCTGTTTCTTACCTATTGGCTTTTCTTATGTTTTTAGGCGCGTACCCAGTTACACCAAGTTATATACATCAAAGTGCGAATTGATATTCATATGATGACTAAGTTTTATTTCTCATGCTCGCTACATGGATCGGAAAGTGCAGTGCAGAGAAATTAATCGTAATATTAAACACTTTATCTAATTAAAATAAATGTTTATATGTTTATTGTTGTTAGCCAGAATTCTGATTTCAATCTGATGAAGCAGATAATTCATCATCAAAATTTAGATCATCTGAATCAGAGTTAGCCTCATCCATTTCGCCTTGTTGTGCTATCGCGTCATCGTCGTCGTCATCGTTTATCAGATTCTTTAAAGTCACACTATTATAACCAACTGCTTTGAGATTATGCTTTACAAAAAGGAGTTTTTGAACATTTGTCTGTCATTCATTCGCCACAGCTTTTCTATTCTTCCACCGCATTGTCATGGATTATTTTTATTTTAGAGGTTTTGTGTGTCAGTATCACTGATTAAGTATCCTGCCGACCATACATGCACAGTATGGGAATTCTGGGGGGTGAAAACCTAAAGTGTCTTATTTGGGCCCAAAAATGGCCGGTACGCGTTAAAAAAACATCGTTTTTTGGCGTTTCTGACGATACTCTATCCTTCTAGAGCGTGAAATCATGAAAAAAATTTCGAAAAAAGTCGAATAAATTGACCAATATATCGCTTAAAACATGAATATATGGCGCGAAGCGCCGAAAATTTGGCGATTTTGAGCAAATAGATGGCCAAAAACCCTTAAAAAGACACTTTTCCTACCAATTTTCAGGTAAGTCTAGGAAACTTTTGAAAAATCGCCAATTCTGGGGGGGGAATTTTTTGCGGGGGGTGAAAAATGATTCTGCGGGGGGTGAAAACCCCCCAAACCCCCCAAGATCATGTATGCTACCGATCTTCCTGCATAACATATAGTTCCTATTTTAACCCTAACGTAGAGCTCAGGCTCGTATACAGGGGGATTGGGGGAAAGTGCCCCTTTCGAAATAAAATGTGAGAATAATTGCGAAAGACTTTTCGCGCTTCGCGTTGAATTTCACAATGATAATTTGTACAACCAAAAGCGTCTTTTCGCTACATGGATCGGAAAGTACAATCGCTACATGCAGAGGCGGATTTAAGGGGGCGGCCGCTCCCCATTGGCCAAAATATTTAGCGAGAATAAGAACGGATATGCAATTTGCAATGATTTTTGGTCGTCAGTGACCATAATTTCTCAAATTTTTCCGGCGCTACGCGCCGGATGATACCTATTAATGACATTTATTTACTTTCTTGGCGACCTGGGCACGGTTTCACCATAAGTTTACGACTCCTAAGAGTCCTACGAGTTTCGTTTTACGGGAAAATCGGGTTTCACCATCTTTTTACGAGTTACGAATTACGACTACGAGTTACGAGTAACGAGCAACGGGTTAAGAGTTCGTATTACGAGGGTTTCACCAGGGTTTCCGTAAGACTCATTTTTTACGAGTACTTTTTGGACCTTTTTACGAGTACTCGTAATAAAATGTATATCTCTTCTGTTGCGTATGACATTCTTCATTAGTCATTGTCTCTGTTTTAAACAGCATAATTATGTAATTAATTGCAGATTTTATGCCGCTCGATAGAAAAACATAGAAAGTGCTAAGAAATGTATGGGATTCAGTCAACAAGAATTAATAAGCTTCTCAGAAAATTTATAGCTTTAAATAAAAACGAAAATAATAATATTAGTAATAATAATAATGACGAATAACAACAATAATAATAATAATAATAATAATAATAATAATAATATTACTAATACTAATAATAATAATAATTATTATTATTATTATGATACTAATACTAATAATAATCATTATTATTATTATTATTATTATTATTATTATTATTATTATTATTATTATTATTATATTACTATTATAATTTATAAACGAAATCAATTAAATCAGATTCAGAGACGTTACGAAGCTAAAAGTATATCACAGCGTATTATTTCAATTTTCAAATTTTTTAAATCATTCTTAGTTGTCATTAATACGTACATAAAATATGCAGTCGGCTCTTTTCCGAAGGAAGTGCGATGGAATTCTAATTTTCAGAAATCTAATCAAAAACGTCTGATTTCCGCAATTCATGAAAAAATGTCTAAGTGATTGTAATATTTTTCATAAAAAAGCTGCGAACATTACTAACAAGGGCTAAAGGAATAAAATTTCGAATTACTACTCAAGAATGCAGCTTAAGAATCGAATTTTATGGGATTTCTCCAAAACATTTTTTGAAAAGTATATTATTTTTTTAATGCTAATCTTCTTACCCTTTACATGTGCTGCCAGTATATGTATTATGTAGGTGTGTGCACGAAAGTGAAACAAATTGAGAAAAACAAATCAGAAAACTATTAAACGCACTAGTCTGCCACTTCTTTACGAGTCCTATGGACCTCTTTTTGATCCGTGATAATATTACAAAATTTACGAATCTTTTCACTCGTAACATTCGATCGTAATATCTGGTGAAACCGCCTAGCCGTTATTCGTGAAAAAACACTCGTGAAAAGTACTCGTAGAACTCGTAACTCGTAGCCCGTGGCTCGTAAATCTCAGTTTTTGATGAAACGGAAATTTGTAGCACTCGTAGCTCGTACTCGTGAAACCGTCACCCGTAACTCGTAACTATAGCTTTGTGGTGAAACCGGGCCCTGGAAGCCGTTTTCTGTTCATGTAGGTTTCAAAACAATTTTAACAGCAGAAACAGCTATTTTTGCATAGTTTTCTTATATTTTCAATAAAAAACTTTCAATGTTTCGCATCAAATGCTATAAATACAGGAAATCAAGCAGTAAATCATGCTTCTAGACGTCTATCCGCCTTAATTTTGCAAATTTTTCGGCGCTTCGCGCCAGATTTTTGTTAAAGTCTTAGAAATTTAATGATGTTTTTGCACAAAATTGTCGAAAATTCTAAAATTTTAAGAAAAATATGACTTCAAAAGTGATTTTATGTAAAAGTATACAATGTAAAACACGGAAAAATGCTATTTCGCGCGTTAAGGGCAAAATTTTGGACCTGTTTTTGACTTTTTTTGGAAAAGTTTGTATACCGCCCCCCTCCCGCTACTGGATGGATCAGGAAGTACAGTAATTCTCGCTCGTCTGCTACCATAAAACGTCCAAAAACTCTTTTTTGTAAAGCACAATCTCAAAGCAGTTGGTTATAATAGTGTGACTTTAAAGAATCTGATAAAGGCTGACGACGACGATAACGCGATAGCACAACAAGGCGAAATAGATGAGGCTAACTTTGATTCAGAAGATCTAGATTTCGATGATGAATTATCTGCTTCATCAGATTGAAATAAAAATTCTGGCTAACACCAATAAACATTTGTTTTAGTTCGATAAAGTGTTAAATATTACGATTATTCTCTAGCTCATGTACATACAAAATATTCTAAGAGTACTATTTATGGGTATAGGTATATAAGCTTGACCCTCGGCATTACCCTCGGCCTCGGCCTCGGCCGAGGCAAGGATTTTAAGTCGCCTCGGCCTCGGCCGAGGCCGAGGGTCCAAAAAGTACCCTCGGTCCGATCACTGACTGAAGGGGGATTTAGGGGCTCAGAAACTGGGTACCCCATTATTCATACGTATAGCTGACCCCGGTTCCGTCGGGGTTTTCTCCGCACCGTAGGGCGGTCCAAAGTGGTGGGACCGGGGTTCTCCAAGTAGGGCCTATCAAGTCAGCTAACCCCCAACCCCGTTTATCCATGGAAAGGAGTTTAGGAAGTCGGAGACGGGGTACCCCATTATTCATATATGTAGCTGACCCCGGTTCCGTCGGGGGGTTTCTCACGCCCTGAGAGCAGTCCAAAGTGCAGGAACCGGGGTTCTCCAAGTAGGGCCCATCAGGGTCAACCACCCCAAGCCCGTTTCCGGCAAGATTTCTCTCACTGAAGGGGGTTTATGGGCTCAGAACGCAGGGTACCCCATTATTCATATATCTAGCTGACCCCGGTTCCGTCGGGGGGTTTCTCAGCCCCGGGAGCAGTCCAAAGTTCCAGAATCAGGGTTTCCCATGTAGGGACCATCAGGGACAACACCCCCCAACCCCGTTTCCGGCAAGGTTTTACCCATGTGGAAAGGGGGGTTTAGAGGCTCAGAAACCGGACACCCCATTATTCATATATCTAGCTGACCCCGCTTCCGTCGGGGGTTTCCCCTCCTAGGGGGCGGTCCAAAGTGCCGGAACCGGGGTTCCCCAAGTAGGGCCTATCAGGGTCAAACCCCCAACCCCGTTTTTTGGCAAAATTTCTCTCACTGAAGGGGGGTTTAGGGGCTCAGAAACGGGATACCCCATTATTCATATATCTAGCTGACCCCGGTTCCGTCGGGGTTTCTCCGCCCTAGGGGTGAGTCCAAAGTGCTGGAACTGGGGTTCCACAAGTAGGGCCCATTAGGGTCAACACCTCAACCCCGTTTATCCATGGAAAGGAGTTTAGGGGCTCGGAGACGGGGTGGGGTACCCCATTATTCATATATGTAGCTGACCCCGGTTTCTGTCGGGGGTTTCTCCGCCCTGGGAGAGCAGTCAAAATGCCGGAATCGGGGTTCTCCAAGTAGGGGCAGGGCCCATCAGGGTAAACACCCCAACTCCGTTTCCGGCAAATTTCTCTCACTGAAGGTGGTCTAAGGGCATGTAACTGACGCCGGTTTCGTCGGGGTTTATCCACCATGGGGGCAGTCCATGGGTAAGGTTCTGCCGGAAACGGGGTTGGGGGTGTTGACCCTGATACGCACTAGCCAGGGAACCCCCCAGTTCCGGCACTGTGGCCTACCCCCAGGGCGGAGAAACCCCTGACGGAACCGGTTTTCAGCCATATATGAACAATGGGGTACTCCGTTCCGAGCGCCTAAACTTCCTCTCTTCCATTGAGTAAAATTTTGCCGGAGACAGCAGGAGTTGAGATTGAAGCGACGCGGTGGGCCCTGCCCAGGAAAACCCGGTTCTGACACTTTGGACTGCCCCAGGATGAAGAAACCCCCGACGGAACCGGGGTTTCTCCGCCCCCATTTCCGAGCCCCCTTAATCCCCCTTTAGGGGAGAAATTTAGCCAAAGCGACGGGACTTGGGGTATTCACCCTGATGGGCCCTGCTTGGGGAAGCTCGGTTCCGGCGCTTTGGATCGTTTCCGTTCCGGCTTTTACCCATCGTTTCCGTTTCCGGATTTTACTTTCCCCCAATTTATTTATGAGAAAAATCAAACTTTTGCAAGTTAGAGTGAGCGAAAGTAGGTATGACTAATGTAAACCTATTAGTGTTACGGATGATATTTAGATTAAATACAAAGAATTATCAGCTTCTGAACACGACTTATTACAAATTATTTGATACATCATACACAAGCAAATATGTAAACATCTTAATTCAAGTCTACACACATTGAGTTGTATTAAACGGCTCATCGTAAGAAAAGCTACTATTGTAACCGAAAATATATTTAGTAAATCTAAGTTGAATTAACTCGTCCTGCCAGATACTGAAGCCCCATGAGTATTTACCATTACGCACAGCATGACTTAGGAGGTAATAGGTACCAGCTGAATCAGGAAGGTAGAAAATTTTTTATTAGCTTAACAAAGGTTGGTAGCCTCAACAGCGCAGCGTAAAACGACAGGCCTTCTTTTGGCACGTACATAAATGATTACATGCTCTTCTAAAACATAACCATTAATTTCGCCCTCGCATTCGTTCGATTCCGTGGTGTAGTGGTTATCACACCTGTCTAACACACAGGAGGTCCCAAGTTCGATCCTTGGCGGAATCACTCTTTTTCTTGCTTTTATTGTCAACACAGTCAGCTGAATGCTTAACAATTATAGTCTATTAAACGGTGGTATGTTTTAGATATTTTAAAGATTTATTAGGTAAAAGTTTACGCGAAATTGCGGTTCGAAGCAAGTTTTGCATGTTATACTGAATTGAAAAGTAATAGAGCGATTCCCAAATGCCGTCTGAAAATGGCTGCAAATATTTGTGCTTTTTCAAATCGATGGTCACAGAATTATATTTTGAAATTTAAATCTTTAAATTGAATTTCGAATTTAAATTTGCTTATTCAAATCTTCCAAAATCGAAAAAAATCTTCATATGTAGGTCAACGCTCATCCGACATTCCTGCGTCTCTAAAAGCTGCAAACTCGAGTTTATTAAAAGGATACTTGATGTATATATGGGTTAGCTAGCCAGTAGCCTAGCCACTAGCCAGAGAGATTAAATCCAAATATGGTCATCCATAAGTTCATATAGTTAAATGATAAATAAATAAATAAATGATCGTTATAGGCTTGTTTGAAGCTGCCAAACGTTGATTGTATTATTGCGCCTTACGAAGCGGATGCTCAATTAGCCTACTTTAGTATAAATAACATTGCTCAGCTTGTGATTACGGAGGACTCGGACTTGGTGCTTTTCGGCTGCTCTAATGTACGTCCGACCAATTTTTATTCAGTCTTCCAGACTTTTCGGACAAACATAAAATAAGATATATCTGTACTCCTCTGCAGCATGCAATTAAAACATCCCGCCCTCGTAGTTTTATGCTTTCCTAAACATTCTTTGAGTGATTATTACCGTCACCAACAGACATGCACAGCATGGGAATTAAGGGGAATGAAACTGAAAAAGTTTGATAAAGTGCCTATTTGGGCTTGGGAACGATGGATATGCCTCAAAAACACTTTTTTGGCGTTTCTGACGATGTTACTTTTTCTTAGAAAATAGAAACAATAAAAATGAAAAAAACAAAACACACTTTTCCAAAAAACGTTTAAAAAATCGAGTAAATTAAATATAGTTTAGTCGAAAAATTAGTGAGTATATGACTCAAAGCTTAAAAAAAATTGACACTTTTGAGCCAAAAAATCAATTATAGAGCACCTTTTCTACGATTTTTTTCGGAAAAAGGAGGGAAAGCCTATCTGGGGCGAAAACTTGTATACCCCGAAGATAATGTATGGTTATGAATAAGAAAGTTTACAAATCAATAAGCATTAAGCGAGCAGCTGATTTTCGTTCTGCAGCTAATGTAGGTACTAAATTTGCTTTTTCAGCGGTTGTTTGGTTAGTAACTTGGTTGATAAGCTTAGTTGATTTGTTGTTTATTTTATTCCTTATTCGCTTGCTTACTTGCGTTATTATTAATGCTGCACACTTTGCAAATTTTACTACCCGGGTACTCGGTTAAAAAATTAATGCAACAATAAATAGAATCGAGGGTTCAATCTGAAGAATCCGTATGCATTTAATGAAATTTAAGTCATTTTCATAATTCAAGGCGGAAAATTGTGAAGTAATCTAGAGATATGGTATACTGTATGCAGTAAACTGACTTTGTCCAGACAGGAGCTTTGAATTTTCAAAAACCCCGATTAAAAATAAATCTTAGTGACTGCTTGATTGAGCAAACGGTTCAAAAGAATTTTCTAAAAAAACAAATTTCGTAGTAATCATTTATATGATTCAGGTTTTGTATCTTCATGGCGTCATTAAAACATTTGAAGCAAGAAAGCACATTGACGAAAAGCAATTTTGAAATCAACAGGAAATAAAAATTTATTCAAAAACAATTCTATCTGGAGCTGACTGCATTTGGAACATCGATAGGCTTTGAACCAGGGCTAACTAAAACAGTTGCGCGCACGATGTGAAAAAAATTCGCAGTTTAAATTTATATAATGGTCACAAAGTAAATGCATTAGAAAAAAGCGTCGCTAGCAGATAATTCCTTGTTTAAATTTGTTTACAATAGAGAATAAGAATAATTCGGCACAAATGAAGTATCTAAAGAGCTGAATAATGGAATTTGCGTAGACTGTATGCGCGATATATTGTGGCAATAGGAAAGATTAACAGACTCGCTTATTTAACATTTTACGGTTGATTATATCAAATCACATTTACATTGTGTTTCAATCGGACTTTAGAAGCAATATGTTTCTAGGTTTCTTATTCAATTCTTAGCACATATTGCATAACTGCAGTGCTAATTTTCCATTCTATATTAGGGGATTCGGGTACCCGGGTAGGAAAATTATTTTCTACCCGGGTTATCGGGTACCCGCGTGCAGCTCTAGTATGTACATATGTTAGTTGATTGTTTGATAGTCTTTCGAATCACTGATTGCCTGAATGTTTGTAAATATGGCCGTATCCGTATATGATCTTGGAGGGCAAGAAAAATTCTTACACCCGTCCTACCCCATTCCTGAAATTATTCATTCCCGCTCCAAAATTCGCGACTTTTCCAAAGTTTCCGAAAATTTCCTGAGAACTCGTCGTAAAAGGTGCTTTTTAAGTGTTCAGTTATCTATTTGCTCAAAAGTGTCAAATTTTCGGCGCTTCGCACCATATACTCAGTTTTTGACTATATGTTGTGCAATTTGTTCAACTTTTTTCAATTTTTCTCTGAACTTTTTCATGTTCTTATGCTCTAAAAAGATAGAGCATCGTCAGAAACGCCGAGAAGCGATGTTTTCGACGCGTACCTATCCATCATTTTGGGATTAAAAAAATATCTTGAAATTTCACTCCTCCTAGAATTCCTATGCTATGCATGCCTGGCCATATCCAGCTACTTTCCTTGGCTATGAAGCGTAACTTTTTCAGATTTTGTTCAAAATGGATGCTTGCGGTCGAGGCTATTTGTACGATAGAGAAAAATTAGGCTTGAGTCTACCGCCTAATGTCGACTTTAACAAATTTCGCAGAGCCTGTATATTGGCTGGCTGCGATTACTTGCAGGGTCTAAACGGCGTTGGATTAACGAAGGCTGTAAAATTTTTCAGTAAAACTTCGCGAACCGATTTAAGGAAGGTACATAATTTATCATACTCTATTAAATTATGCTCATTTATTGGATTTGAAACAGAATAGCTTTTTCTCTGTATTAAATCTAAATTATAATTATTTCGAATTTCAATTAAGACGGTTCGGTACTTAACCTATCATGAATATATGCAGAAGATCATGACGTGCAGGAGTGAGATCCAAACATTTGCGAAATTCAATTCTGGGGTCTATCGATTTTCGGGGGGTCCAGCCAGACCCTACGCCCATTTGTGTTTGTGACTAATTAATTGATGTAACACAAAAGCATTTTAGCAATAAAAAGTAAATAAATTCATCAGACCTGCGCGAAGAACGGAATTTTTTCAGAGTTGTATATTATTTGGACCCCATTACAAACAAAGTTGGAAAATTTAGACATAAATATTTTTCACCAAAATTGACGCAGAAAACAATTCATAGAAAAACAATTCTAATTTTGCATTCATCGTCAAAACGATGAAAATGCGTTGCTTGATTGAAAAATCTAGTTGAATTGAAATTAAATTGAATTTAGTTGAAATTAAAAAAATTAAATCTAGTTGAAATTCTCTTCCTAAAATGGAATGTAATGTTCACCCATAACAAAATTTTTTAGGTGCTGCCGTTTGTTGGAATGTACTTGCGCATGCCATCGCTTAAAGTTAGCAAGGATTTCATTGAAGCTTTCATCAATGCCGAAAATGCGTTTTTGTATCAACCGATTTTCGATATCATTAGTAGGCGTAGAAAGCCTTTAAATAAACCCATCGATGCCTCTTTGCCTGAAGTTTATGCCATTGATGGGTACGTCCTAGACTTAGCTTAGGCAAATGTGCATTATTATGCACTCTTTCAACAAATTAAGTACATCGCGATCATAGGTGGCCGACATCAGAATTCTGGGGGGTGCAAGATTTTTCAAAGATCAAAAAATGGCCTTAAAATGGTGGTATGGCGAAAAACACCCTTTTTCAACGTTTCTCATTGAGCAATATGCACTGGCATCAAAAAATTGCGAAAGAAAAAACAATTTTTCAAAAATTGAATTCTGGGGGGTATTTTGGTTTCTCGGGGGTGCATATCCTCAAACCCCCCACGCTCAGGTGTGATCGCGATGCTTTAAGCGAATGAAAGATTATCAAAGTTGATGTTAAGCTTTTTCAAAATTCACACGTTAGAGTTAAAAATTGCATTTTTATCATCTTCTCATATGGCGAGCTCCAATATTTTTTTTAATTTCAAAATAAAACATTTTTATTGCTTTTTCGATAATATGTATATAATCTTCAGCTGTGTTTTAGCATTGAATTCACGCGAGCTTTGCAATTTTTAAATAAAAAATATACATTTTTCTAATTTTGATTTAAAAAATGACAGCTTGACGGAATTTTATATATTGCTCAGACAAATCGGAAATGTACGGAGAACAAATGCACAGCTTCGCCACCCTTGATAGGTCAATCTGATCTGGCAAATGGGCTCAGTTGGAAGAAAAACAAAAATCTCTATTGTTAATGGCCTCCAGTGGTTTCAGAATGCCATGTATACGATGCATAAATGGCTCAAAAGCTACCTTATGCAGCTCTCTGTTTTAGTATAAATATTAAACATTTTTTTAAAGCCGGTCGTGGCTTAATTTTATATTTAAAATTCGCGGATTCCGAACTGTTCGAATTCGATTAAGCAAGTTATTGACAATTTTTTTTCAATCCACGTATTAATGTCTAAACAATGTTGTAGCTAAATTTTTTCTCAAGTCGGATTCTGTTGGGTGATTTTGGAAAATGCTGGGTTTTCCACTTAATTTTTTTCAGTTAAATGTGTGAAATCTAACTCATTTAGGTATCCAGATTTTCGATTAATTTGGTTATTGTGCACTTATTTCATAGCTATTGCACTCATTCGGTTGTCTGCAGAAATTTTGACGAACAACGGGCGTTTTATTGGGCAAAATTTATTTTCAGATTCAGTTTCTCTTCTGTCGAAAATGGCATCGTATGTAAGAGGATGATGAAAGATATCAATGAAATTTTAAATGGTTAAAAGGGCTCCATGTCCATCCTTCTCTGGCCATCCATCCATTTGTTGCGTACGCACGATTTGATGCACCAAATGTCCATATGCTGTAAATTTATGTATGTAACCAGATATGCACGGCTTGGGAATTCTGGGGGAAGGGGGCGGTGAAATTTTAAAGTGCCTTTTTTGGATCAGAAAATAGTGGGTACGCGTCAAAAACACCGTTTTTCAGCGTTTCTGATGATGTTCTATCCTTCTAGAGCATAAAAACCAAAAATTCGAAAAAAATCATAATAAGTCAAATAAATAGAACAAAATATAGTCAAAACATGAGTATATGGCGCGAAGCGCCGGAAATTTGACGCTTTCTATCTAAAAACGCTCTAAAGAGCAGCTTTATTACGAATTTTTAGCAAATGTTTTGGGAACTTTTGAAAAATCGCGCATTCTGGGAGGGGTGAAAATTATTCTGGGGCTTACCAAAAGGAAGTAAAAAAGGCGATTAGGTGAAGAATTCGCTTAGACTGATATTTGGACGGTCCTCATCACATCATTTCAATATTATTTCCTTCATTACCGCTTTTCTAGTTTCGTCCTAAAAGTTGAATATGATTTTATTTTTTACTTCTTCAGTAATTTGAACGGAGAAGAGGCGTTAAGTTTAGCCGTTGGAAATATCAATCCTCAAAATGGCGAATGCGTTAACGATTTTGATTTCGTAAGCTGTTAGAAATAAATTATTACAATGCCTCTTATATTTACCTCTCTCGCATAATTACATGATTTCCTAGTGTCTATTGAATATAAAATGAGTATAATGTCTGTTTCTAAGTCGAGAGAGAATCAAGTGCAGTACGCGCGTACACAGCGATATGAAGACATCTTCCTGGTAATTTCATGTTTCAGAATTCATTGCAAAATCATAATATTCATGGATTTAGAAGCTTAGTTTTGGGCATTTTGTATTTCGTAAAGTTTGTTGCTTCTTCCAGCTTTTCTTCAGAAATTCGTGTGCTTCTTTCTCATTGTCAGGAACTTTTTTCTGCTTTTATAAATTAGTTATAAACAGATGGTGTTCCATAAATGGACAGCGATCAAATTCTTAAGGGTCCTAGTAGGAAAAATTGCCAAAAATATCGAAAATTCGATTCTTGGAGGCCCGCCTGATTTTAGGGGTCCAGCCAGACCCGCAGACTCCCACGCCCATGTATGGATGGTACTCGGAATGTGTACCTTTTTCTTATTTTTGTCAATAATAATCTATACCTAACCAGCATCTTTTGGTTAATTTCTTCCCTTTTATTTGCCTATGGCTGGCTGATATGCAGACATGCACAGCATTATAATTCCGGGGAGGGGGGATGAAACGAAAACTTGTTTTTTGAATTGTCCTCTTCGGGCTTTAAAACGGTAGATTCGCGTCAAAACATAATTTTTTGACGTTTCTGACGATACTCTAAAGTTCTAGAGCATAAAAACATGAAAATTATTAAAAGATTTTGAAAAACTTCGAATAAATTGAACAAAATATAGTCAAAAAATCTATGAAATCCTACGAATTTCTAGGAAAATCGCGAATTCTGAAGGGGGAATCTCTGAGGGTTAAAACCTTCCTGGGGAATAAAAACCCCCGCAGACCTCCCAAGATCACTTTTATGTGCTGAGTATTTAGCTCTCTACAAATCCACGGTCAATATGGTTCAAAGATCCCGTAACTGTTGGAATGAAAGAAAATTATGAGCAGAACATGACGCAAAGTTGTTCCTTCTCTTCAAAGACCAGATCGAAAATAATTGAAAGAGTGTCCAGTAAGTACAAGCTGGCTTTCAATGAAAAATTTCTGTATAACCTAACGTACATAGTGTCTGCATATGTAACTTACTGTAGTTTGAATCCCGGAGTTTGCCCCTCTCTGACCACTCTGACCTTTTGAATCTGATTTATGTACTGTATTCTGCATGTTCTCAGCAGGAGCCTGTACGTACCATAATTGATTTCACGAAACCTTGTGAGAATAATGTCTTCAATCGCAATAAATCTACCATAAAAATTATTTAAACCGATGAACCGTTTCCATTTTCTATTAGGCAGGTTTTAAACTCAACCTTTTGTTGATCTTTTATGTAGTTAATATTTTTTGGCTGTACAACTGCATATGTATGTATTTGCTTAAATCGAGACTATGAGACTATATGTGGCAATGTCATAAGCAAAATGTAATTATATTTATGCTCCGCGCACAGACTGTCCATAACAGCATGTAAATTCTGGGGGAGGGTGAAACCAAAATTTTTTCTCAAGCGCCTTTTTGCGCTCAAAAACGATGGGTTTGCATCAAAAGAACATTTGTCTTTTCCAACTACGATTTTTCTTTTTATAGCATAAAGACATAGAAAATATCGGAAAAAATGAAGAAAATCGAGCTTACTGAATAAAATATAGACAAAAAAGTACATATGGCGAAGCGCCAAAAGATTTGACCCTTTTGAGCCCAAAACAACACGTTTTCTACGATTTTTTGAAAAATCCTGAATGCCGGGGCGAAAAAAAATTCTAAAGGGAGAAAATCTGAGTTAACCCACAAGTTATGTATGATTATGTCAAAAAACCAATCTCTCAAATTCGCTATTGCTGTGCTACAAAAATGCTAGATATGGAAGGGGTATTCACAATCATAGGTGGACAACAACAAAATTCTGGGGGGGGCAAATTGCCAAAAATAGTAAAAATTCAATTCTTTGCTTCAGTCGATTTTTGGTGGGTCTTTCATATTCTCGGGAGGGTCCAATCCAAACCAGACATGCACAGCATGGGAATTCTAGGGGATGAAATTTTAACGTGCCTTTTTCGGGCTCAAAAAGGTGGATGCGCGTCAAGCAAAAACATCATTTTCGGTGTTTGTGACGATGCTCTATCTTTCTAGAGACTTAAAGTGTTAAACAAATTTTGAAAAAATATCAGAAAAATAGAGTAAATCGAACAAAATATGTATAATAAAAAAAAAGATTCTATGGCGCTAAACGTCGAACATTTTACCTTTTTTGAGAAAGCAGATATCTAAAACGTTTAAAACAGTACACTTTTCTACGAACTTTTTCCCGAAAATAACGAATTCTGTGGGTGTGAAAAATTTTAGGGTTTGAAAGTGTTCTGGCAAAGAAGGTGAAAACCATACATACATGTAACGGCTCAAAATTTTGGGTGTCCCGGCAGTGTTTTTTTGTACAAGGTCCGTTTGTTCATGTACAAAGATGGTCCCCAAAAGTCGTTGTACAGTTTGTACATGCAAAGTTTTGTGGACTATAATATGGTACAGTAGCGATTTTAATGTGGTGAAACAGAGGTTTTCGACTTTTGGTAGTGTATTTTAGCGAATCTATGGGTCTCTAAGGGCAAAAATCACTGAAAACGTGTCTTAAAACGGCGCGAAGCACCGGAAAATTTGACGTTCTTCCTTTTGAAATGCGATTTCTGCCATTATAACGATATATAGAACACACAATTACTCATTTCGGCGCGAAGCGCCGAAATTTTTTACGAATTTTAGACCTTTTGTTTGCAATTTTTGTCTTCCCAAAAATCTTTGTTCATGTACAAAGACGGTCCCGAAAAGTCTTTGTACATCGGCATAAATCTTTGCCGAATACAAAAAAAACCGTGGTCTCAGGCCATGTTCGGGGAGGTGAATGATCTCCAATTTTCGACCAAAAAACGGTCAAAAACACTTTTAAACGGCCAAATTTTTTTCAAAAAAATCGGATGGGGTAGACAAAAATATTCTGGCTTTGGGGATGGGGCGAACAAAAATTGGGTGGGTTCCCCATCCCCCCTGCTATATACCTGTACGGTGATAGAAAATCCCCATAATCAAGTATACCTCTGCGAAATTCTCGGTTGATTACTTTAGTCTGTTCTAAGGTCCATCTCCTCGAAAACTAAGAAGTCCGAGGAAGCGTAAACGAAATGACCGAAGTGACGATGAATGCGATTCAATCTTAATAGAATACGAGTGCAAACGGGCTAAAAAAAGCGCCGCCCTGAAAATCAGTCGATATTTCGTCGGTAGAAACGGAGAAGAAGGTCGCAACGGTGAGAAGAAAAACGGAGAGTCGGCCTTACAATTGTTGGATCGAATGGAGTCGTCGTCTGCTCGAAACGCCGCCATTTCTCCCGATCCTGCTGAAACCAAAATATCATCCAATTCTAGAAGCCCGAACTCAAATCTAAACAACGCACTCGAATTTAATATTAAAACGCCACCGAGGTCCCCGTTGTCCAGCCCAATTTTCCACAGGACCGCCTCCTCTGGCTTGATGGCGAAATTTAGGAAAACCGTCAAATTCGGGTTATATTCGCCGAAAAAATCCGACGGGAACGATTTTGGCCTTACGTCGCCCGGCTCGACGCGAACTTGTTCGAACGATTCGGGATTCGTCGACAAAATTGCGGTCAGTTCGGCGGATTCGTCCGAATTGACGCCAAAAATCTTACCGCGTTTAATCGACCTGACTCTAGAAGCCGATTCGGATTCGGGTTCACAAGAAAATCCGCAACAAAATCGTTTATTCGCCAATAAGAATCGTTTTACTCAGCAAACTTGCCGTCCTGTCGGACTTTCTAAACGTAAATTACAGGCTAAACAACCTGCAAAGAAGAAACAGATGCAAATCAGGGATTCGCTGGCCGCTTTTGCCTTCCAGCGAAAATGACTCACATTCATTTTATCGTTTACCGTTTTCGCACTGCCGAGCACATTTTTTACGTTGATGCTTCGTTGCCTTCTGTCAAATGTCTCACATGATGTTCTTAAATTTGTTTTGTTTAGCATTTGATACAATTGTGGAGAATATGTATGTGCCACCACACATTGGCGTG
>JAVLUZ010000775.1:0-177948 GCA_036768485.1 Mermis nigrescens
TGCAGTATATTGTGCAAGACAACCTAACAATATTGTAATCTTTATATTTCTAGTCTATGAAAATGCTGAAAATACAATGTTTTCCTAAATGTATGATGGTTGCAATAATGAATAATATAGCCAACAAACAGCCTGGACAGTTATGTAGCAAGTATGTATGCAAATAATACCTATTTATATGAAAATTGAACAACTATTAAATTATTTCACTGACACACTACCCTAGTAGGCCAACCTAATGCTTATTCTTGTCTTTATATCTTAAACATGTGTCTACATCATCAAATTGTTACGTCTAATATACCTGTATAATTTATTTAATAAAGTATGTCAAAGCAAAAAAGAGTTTTTGACCAAATCGTTCTCGTCTGTCGCTCTTAGCCCTGAATAAGTGCTGAACTCAGGCCCATCCACCTACACTACTTGTCTCTATTATACCATAGTTGGCTGTATGATAATGACATTTTGAATAACCCCAAAATATGTTTTATTATTCTCGGTAGTTTTCCAAACTCTGCACACTTTTTCTAAACTCTGCACACTTTTTTCGAAACTCTGCACACTTTTTTCGAAACTCTGCACACTTTCTTTTAAACTCTGCACACTTCTTTCGAAACTCTACACACTTTTTCCTAAACTCTGTACACTTTTATCGCAACTCTGTACACTTTTCATGTTATAACGTGTAAAAAATGTTCCAAACTCTGAACACTTTTTTCGAACTCTGCACACTTTTTCCAAAACTCTGCACACTTTTTTTAAACTCTGCACACTTTTTTCCAAACTCTGCACACTTTTTCCAAGCTGTACACATTTTCACTAAACTCTGAACACTTTTTCCAAACTCTGCACATTTTTCCAAACGCTGCACACTTTTTTGTATACTGCTCAATTTGCCTACACTTTCTTTCTAATTGTTCTACAATCTATGAGCCATTTTCAATGCTCTTATAGAATTAGATTAAGTGCGCTTTTTCCTTCAAGTTATATAAATAAAGAGAAAGTGATTGAACCAACTAAAGCTGATAATACATCTTTTTATGTTTCTTAGGCATTAATTGTATTGAAATGAAAGGTTTTGTTAAACACCTCGGCAGAAGAATAGCCTAGGAGACCTAACTAATCATAATAGTGTGAGTTGCTTTGTGGTCAGCTCTACAAATAGTACACACTTTGTCAAAGGTGCATGGCCTGTATGTTAAATTCTGAATCAATTTGAGCTATTCTTCCTAATGTATTCACTTTTACAGTGTATAAGTTGATGTTGATCTCCGTTGCAAGACACATGCAGAACCTACCATTGAGCTATTTGGAGTTAGAAACAGTGCGTTCTGACGTAAAAACAGTTAAAAGCAGTAAAAGTACTAGATTTTCTTGACCTTGACCATAATCAACAAATTTTTAGCTAAATTAGTTCACGAACTTACGGCATGTGAGGTGCATCTTTTACAACACATGCTTGATTCAATCAGCTCAATCGGTCCATTATTTGCAATGACAGGGGATACACACAACATGTGTAAGCATGTTGATGTGCTGCTAAGCGTACTGCGTGACAAAGGGCAGGAATTGACAAAGGACTAGGAAGTCAAAAAGGTCAGTAAGTGACGAGGACAGGGAAGTCAAAGGACCGGGAAGTCGAAGGACCAGGATTTCAAAGGACCGAGAACGAGAAGATGAAGGACCAGGAAGTTGAGGGACCGGAAGTCAAAGGACCGGGAGGATCAAGGGACCGCCGAAGTCAAGCCTGTACATACACACTCCTGCTGCCGCTTGGCCCAATTTTCTCCCCAACCGTGGCCAGGCTTACTCGAGTTTGCCTGTCAACATTCACTTACTCTACACTCAGGAACCTAGTTGCATAATCTGCGCTGTGAACATACAGAGGAGCCCAAAGCATACACTGCTTGATAATTTCTGTGATGCTTAGGCTTGTTTTACACCTTGGCTTGCCTAAGCTTAGTTTTACACTCACATCCAGTCCTTGGGCTTAGTTTTGCCATACTTTGGCATATTTTTATTTTAGATCTCTTCAAGACTGAGTGGCAGTGGTAGCAAAGGCTGGACCACTGCTGCATCTTAGGGGATGCTGATGGGAGACTCCCCCTCCCTTCTCCAGGAGCATGCCGCGCTGTGAGCGTGCCTATGATTGAGTCAACCATGTCAGACAATAAATTATCATTGAAAAATAGTTTACACATACAACAAGCGGTGCTGTGGATATGTCCCAACACACTTAGACTTGACCTGAGATGTCCAAATGCACATAAAGCGGGTTATCATGCAACTATCTCGCATACATTCTAGGCGTAATTTAGACATTAATTAGTTAAGGTTTAGTATAGTTTTAATCTTAGTATGGGTTAAGTCTTAGTTTAATTCTGGTTTATACTTAGGCTTACTTTACATTTTAGTGTTTACTTTACACTTAGGCTTTATTTAGACCTTAGTTCGGGTTTAATCTCAGTTTAAACCTTAGTTCAGGTTTTAGTCTTAATTTACCCCTTCCACTCCTCAACTATGTCCTCATATGTTATAGTGTTAGCCTTTCTTCAACCATTGTATATCTTACAGCACTGTCTATCAAAAACCATTGCCTATCTTTTAAGACTGCCTATGCTTAACCATTGCGCCCCCACCTCAGGGCGCAAGGCTCAACCCCCTCGCCTATCACTTAACAATTGTATATGTTATACCATTAGCCTATGTTATATCATAGGCTATTTTTAAGTTACCTGTGCTTAACCATTGCCTATGTTATAGCACTGCCCCCATAGGGTACCACGCATAACTACTTATGTGTAATTAAAGCTAAACCAACGTCGTGCTCTCATGTGCCTTATTTGGAAACCTTTAATAAGCTGCCATTATATTTCCGATCTGACTTTTTATTGAAAATTTGCTTTTCTTTGGTTATCTTTTAATATGGACTTAATGATTTTTGATGGACCCACAGGTCCACAAGACGAGAAAAATGTCTGTGTATCTGTAAGGAACTTTATAGATGCATTTGCAGTTTCTAGTTCTCATACCGGTGAACCGTGACAATTTCCATGCACACAGGTACCCATATATTCGCGCGACTGACAGTCACGATCTTTTTCGCATCTTTGTTTCCGCTGCTTCGATCTGCTATAAAATGTCATTCTTTTTGATTTGCTTATAATGTGCATGCAAGCTGTGCGTTAAAAAGCAGAATTCATGCGGGGGGGGAGTTTAGGGATCTAAGAATTTCTAGAGTGAAATAATAGAAAATTTCTCTGCGGAAAAGAAACAAAACAAAAGCAAAGGCGGACGAAAATCGAAAATCTTCTTTAAAACCGCTATAGAATACTATGAAAGAACGTACATAGTTTTAAATCTATTTCGTCGTTCATATCAGATTTGTCCTCAAAAACCTTGATTATTGACTCCGCCCAGAACATCCGAATCCGCCGACCCCCAGATCGGCCACGCTGCACACCTATAGTTAGGAAGGACTCTTTTATTAGGTACTTGGGTAATCTTTAACAAATCACTACCTATCTACAGCGAAACGGATTGCAGAATTTGAGATATGCGTCTTTTTTTGAAAAGATAAACATTAATGAAAAACTCAATGTGGGTATTATTTTTATACAAGCTATGCCAAGCTGTAATGCGCATGCAAGGCTTACACCAGAATTCCTTATTTCTGCCTATGTAGCCAGGAATATTTTTCTAAATTTCAAGCTTCATCTTCTACATTTCGAATCTCATCTTACTGTATGGATTTGGAGTCAAGTATTAAAAGTTTATGCTAAACACTAACCATAGGTTCATGGGAATAGGTGCACAGCATGACCGGTCTGAGGGGTCAAAAGTTTAGCTTATTGGAGCAGAAATGGCCTCAAACACTGGTGTAAGCGCAAGAGTGCGTTTAAAACGACCTTATTACACATTTATTGATTAATTAAAGCATTTTTTTGAGAAACTTATAAATTTTCATCAGTTTTAATCGCTTTATTTGCCTTATTTTTTGCACACAAAATTTTCAGTTTTTCAGTTTGGGGGTCAGGATTCCCTTGTACCCCTGACGTGCAGTAGTCTCTTCATGGGCATAAGACGAACTGTGGGAGGCTGGAGGTCTGAGTGGGGGCACAAACCACAACAATTGTGCCGAAAATTTAATTGTCCGTAATCTGCTGCCCCTCTCCATCCCTTCCTGCATGCCTAAGAGCGGGCCTTGGAGCTAACTGATTTACAAAATATAATTCCTGATAATCCCCTTTAAATTGAATAATTGTTATTCTGGCAGTGGAACGTGAAGCTTGGACTATTTCTAAAGACAGTAAAAATTTTGTTATTGCCAACAAAATGATTAAAATTATGCGCCGACTATTCGAAGGAAGTTCGAGCTAACTAGCTAGTACTACAGAAATTATGATATACTGGATGAAAATTGAGGTTAGAGCATGCCATCATCAATTTGTGCTTTATACTTTTTTATATCAGCATAACTTAGGTAAAAGTAAAGAAAATTATGAATGCCTACTCAACAAAAACAAAAATTTAATGAAACTAGAATTTACAGCGTAGATCTACCGATTGGGAATTAATTTTCGGTCATTTTTTAGGAAGGGATCAGTACTTGAATATGATCATTAACATTGTCAAAAAATATATTTCAATGAGAAAAACTTTCATACAATTGCTTTGCACTTTGTCCACTATTGCAGATTTCCGATTAAGAGAGTTACTGTATGGCTAATGTGCTTAATGTTTGGCTAAACCGGTAGAAATTATTATGAAATAGCCATTTTTAAGTGGAATGTATAAGCAAGGCATTTGTATAGGTCCGGCGATTTTATATTTAAATATACATTATTGACGCGGAGCATTTAAAATTCTTGGAATTAAAAAAATGGAGGATAATTACTAAAAAAAGCGGTCAAGTGCAAATATATGACTTCTAGATTGCCGTAAAAGTCGGTATTTGTCATTGAAAAAACCATTATCCGGCGCGAAAAATTGGAAAAATTTAAGGAGCAATGGAAATCAATGCCCAAGAATCATCACACTTTATCCACCCTTCCTTACATTGCAACTATGTACGGCCAAGAGGCGGTAAGTGACATGATTGTTTTTTTAAAAGTTATATCAATGTTTTTCTTTGAAAAGGTGCATCAATCTTTTTTTGAAATAGATTCATCAATTTCTCTAAGTGTTATATCGATTTTTTTTGAAATAATACATCAACCTTTTTTTAAATATTTACATAAATCTTTTTTTGAGAAGATAAATCAATCTTTTTTGAAAAGTTACATCAATTTTTTTGAAATGTTACATCAATCTTTTTTTGAAAATTTATATCAATGTCTTTTTGAAAATTTATATGAATCTTTTAATCTTACTATAGATTACAGTATGATTAAGTGATCCATGAAGTACAACATTGTTGCACAATTTCCATCACAATGAACCGAAATATTAAAAAGTAAACGCAGCCATATTTTGAATTAGCATCAATTACACAAGGCCAGTAACGTATGCAACTTTTCAAAATACAATGCAAGAATCCATGTATTTTTTAAGCTGCGAAGCTCACGGGTTCGAAAATTTACATTAAACTTCATTTGATTTTTACATTGATCTAAGCCTATGTATGGAATTTCTCATCGAAATCAATGATATTGATGTAAAATTTTGGATGATCCTGTCGGCTATCCGTAATGATAAAGTTGTTAGTATTTCATTATTACTAACTAAGCATGTCACTTAGCAGATGCAGCCATTCTAAGACTTAAAGTGCAAGCAATATTCACATTAAATTTACTATTCGTTTCCAGCCGTTGTAAACAAATATTAGGCGCGTATAATTTTGTTCAATTTACCAGTAAAAACGGCATTCAGTAAATTTTATCAAAATGCTGCAAATGCATCTTAAAAGTCTGATGCAGTTTTGACGCGCGGCAGCGGGAAAGTTCATCATAACTGATTTGATAAGCTCTAAGCTGTAAGCTATCCATGCCTCCTATTCATTCTTTAGATTAAAGCGCTACTTCCTACTGAGGGCCGCAAAATATACTTCGGTTTTTGCGTTGCTTAGAAAAAGTCAGATGTTTAGCATATTTTACGATTTTTGTAGGCTTAGATGCCAAAGCTTAGCATAACTTTACTTGCGGACTTCTGTAGGCGTCGGCAGCTTTTCCCAGTCCCCTCTTTTATTATCCCTAATAAAGCGCAATTATAAGTATATTCACCTTTTACTTTTGTTCCATCGGAGCATTTTTCTTCGCTAGTATTTTATTGTTCAGTAGAAGATATTTTATTTAACAATACTTTGATGAATTTTAACGGTCTCCTGTTTTAATCATACGCAACATTCAACATTCCTGTTTCAATCTTAGATTTACGAGTTCACGTGCGAAAGTTCAAAGTCTTACTTCTTTGATGATAGGCTTCCACCTCGTTTTTGTTAGGAATAATTGCAGGATTCCCAACATCAAATAAGGCCAAGGCGAGGATATACGTGCAGAAGCATAACGCGAAAAACATCCTTCTCGCTAGCTAAAAAATAACTAATATTTTGAATATTGAGTTTGAAAGTATCGCAGCTTATTTGAAATTTTTCATAAAACTGAAGTATTCAGTGCCTTTCTCTAAACCTTAAAAAATTTTATATATTAAATTTGAGGAATATTCATCTATGAAGCTTTTTCCTACAGTTTGTCGCAAAGTTTACTCATCTTAAAAACTATCCAGCATAAAGCATCAGGTGCTAATTATCTCGATTACGTAAAAGACAAACAAACACGCAGTAAACACTAAACGACTTATCTTTAGATAAATCGTGTTTAAAGTATGAATAAGATCATATTGCAAACTTTCAGAGGATTTGTTGAAAGCTTTTTATATGTTTGGTGTCTTCCGAAAAATCTAAGAACGCGTTATTATGAAATGAATGGTCAGGAAACTCATTCTTTAGATTCTTTATTTAATCATCAACAACCCATAGGAAAGTACAAAGTCATGCATTCGATTGCCGGAAAAAACTTGCTGCAATCAAAGGATTATAATCTGCTTATCACTTAACTGAATAGTAAATACTAAACTTCGACTCACAGTGAAGAGCTTTGACCAGCAAAATTTTGTGCACTTTTTAAATCTTTTCTGGTTGGACAATGATAAAGAAAATAAAAGGTTGTCAGATATATAAGCTGAGCTATCTGTAGATATCTATGCGTATAATTCGACAATGACTGATACCCGATATAGTTGAACAGAACTATTTGTGCAAACGACAAAGTCATTATAATTTCTAATTTTTATTCTTAGCTTTTTCAAAGTCATTATAATTTCTAATTTTTATCCTTAGCATTTTCACTACAATAACCTAGATTCACAAATTATTTGTTAAGCACGGATTCACCAGCTATTCAACTAGCAGAAATAACGTAGATAATCGCACGAGTTTTCGCTTGTGATTGGAGCTATTTGTATAAAAGTATTTTCCTGCTCAATTTTCTTTATTGAGATGAAGCCAAGCCTTGCAAAGGCAATAAGTTTTCTGTCGTTCGTGTGCTGCTTGTGAATAGGAAATTTGGTAAAAAAAACAAAATGGAAAAGTTCAAACGAACAGTCAACATGAGAATCCTAGGGGTCAATCACGATACATTCTTAAGTGGTGCTTTGGTTGGGCTTACTCTAACCAACCACTCTACGAAGCTTTCGATTTATAATTTTCTCTGCAATCTACGCCTACACTCATTATGTGAATAGTAAAGGTTTGTTTGGGTTAGCTGAACGTATGTACGGATGCCTAAACGGACAGCATGTCAATCGTGTAGATACCTAACCCATGTACAAAAACCTAAATTAAAACACTTATAATTACCTTCGGGACTTGTTTAAGTACCTGGCTACACTTAGCGCTGATCAGCTTGCTACGGTGATTCGCCTTTGCTCAACCGCTTGACCCTCAAAATACTTACGCCCTAAAAACTCCTCGGACCTAGATTTGTCCGTACCTAGAGAGATTTAGGCAGCTATGCTTTAGATACCTAACACTGCAGTAATTAAGCAGCCCCGGAATTAGCCCTAGGTCACTTGACCTATTTTGGACCAAAATAATGATTAAAGCAAAGATTTTAGATATTGTTTTCGCAAAATACCTATGGCGAAAACTACTGCCTTTCTGGTTCCAATAAGCACAATGAACAATAAATACAACAACACAGAGCTCTCAACTGGGCAGCCATCCTACATAAAAATTATGTAATAATTTCTATGATTTTTAGGCAGAAAGTTGGATGAATGAATTTTCGATAGGAAGGATAATAAAAAAGAGTAGTCACCTGGATTTTTAAAGCCGAATAAAATTAATCTAAGACCGGTGATTAATCTAACGGGCCGTCCCAAACTGAACTACCTGCGATGTATGTTACTTCTAGGTAGTCTAGATGCTAATTTATATACACTCAAAAAAATAAACAAAAGAAAACGACATCAAGATGGCGAAAAACGGCAAAGGTGACAGGACGTAGCTGCCTAGCATAAACACGGCCAACAAACTAATACCAAAAAATACGAATCTTCCAGAATACGACGCTCAAAATCTTATGACAATAATTATACAAGGATGTGACTTTAACGTTTTATCAATAAAATTTTGCATAGACGACGTTCATATACAGTATTGATACTTCCATTCTCACCACAGGCTTAACCGGATTAGTGGTCATGTCGCCTATGTTTTATATGATAAGAAAAGGAGCCACCGGCGCTTCCTACTAACAGCATCGCAGTCTGAATAGCTAACATTCGTCTCTTTCGGCTAAAGCGCCAATTAAGTATCTCGGCGAATATTTGACCAAAATTGACGCGGTCAACGGCGTTCCGCTCGGTAGCGTGAAACGCGTGTAGATACACTATCTACAATTGGATTATGTGCAAACTTTTAAGTCAAAATCTCTGATAGGTAGCAGATTACAGCAATTTCTATTCTTGGAACGTTGTACAACAACAATTTTTGGAAATCGAGCGTACCTACCATACGTGGGCAGCAAGAAAAATCTGGGGGAGGGGGTGGAAGATTTTTGAAGGTCAAAAAATGGCCATAAAAATGGTGGTATAGCGATAAAAACACCATTTTTCGACGTTTCTCATCAAGCTCTATCCATTGGCATCAAAAAATTGCGAAAAAAACGAAAAAAAATTTTCAAAAATTGAATTCTGGGGGTGTTTTGATTTCTGTGGGGGTATTTTGGTTTCTGGGGGGTGCATATTCCCCCCAAACCATCCCCACGCCCAGGTGTGGTACCTACTGTGTTATTTGATTTACTGCATGCTATTTACCTGAGCATATAATTTTATCAGTTAACGTTTGCTACAATCAAAGTTCATAAACTAAATGATTGACTTGATTGAATAATTCAGAGTTTGTGTTGCTCAAATCCTAATCGTCATCAAATGCCAAAAAATTTAAATATACTTGACATTTCTAAAGAATATTTGAGCAAATTTATTTCATCAAGCTTTTAGAAAATAATTTCATTGCAACATATCATTTATATGTATTACGCATTATCAATAACTGCATATATGGCTTTTGCCACTTAGAAATGCCTTTGGAATTGCGTCGACCACTGTTCAATTTAATTCGCCCCAAAAAGAGATCTTGATTCGATATTATCCTATTTGAAATATGCAGCAACAATATATAGATTTAGTGTGATTTGCATGGTGGCCAGCTTAGGCCCGATGTACATATAAATATCACTACCTCTAATTATAGTGACCATGTAATTTTTTCAGGTTTTTAGCATCAGTTTTGCGTCCTAAAATGTCACAAATATCGAAATGTTCAGAGAATTGGCAGTAAGTGCGTTGACACAATTTTTCGACGTTTTTCATCAAGTGTACAGGTACATCAATTGGCTTGCGAAAAACGAGAAAGGCTCTAAAAGTTTGTTTCTGGTTGGGGCTTTTGAATCACGAGAGTCTCTTTGGATTCTGAGTCCCGGACCAGACACGCACTTGGGGGTTGGGGTCTAGAGCATAGGTGGGCAGCAACAAAATTATATGGGTGGGTGCATTTTTCAAAGGTTAAAAAATAGTCTTAAAATGGTGGTATGGCGGTACACACACCATTTTTAAATGTTTCTCATCGATCACTATCTATTGGCATAAATCGAAAAAAACAAAAAAGAATTTCATAAATTAAATTCTGATGTTATTTTGATTTTTGTGGGAGGTATTTGGCCTTCTGGTGGGTGCATACGCCATAACCCCCACGCCAAAGTGTGGTCTAGAGCACCAGGATAGGAAAATAGGGAACTTTCAGTAAAAATGAGGCAAAACAAAAGCCTAAAATTGATCAAAATCAAGAACCACTATTTAAATTGCTTGAAATTTCCCAAAAGATGTTGATTAGCACTGTCAGGTCTATTTGAGCATTTGTCCAGCTTTTTGATCGTATTCGAATCCTAAAAGATCTTTATTTGACCCTCTTAGATCAACTGACTCGCGGGCCATGCTGTGCATTATAATCCGATTTCTTAGGATGATCTTCGCGTTGAATGCTATCTCCCCCAATGACATTTTCACACGTCTCAGAATTTATGAGTTTTGGAAAAAAATAGTTGAAAAGCAATTGTTTATGTGTTTTAGCGATCCTATGGCTCAGAATGACAATTTTTCGGCGCTTCGCGTTATATACATACTTACTAACTGTTTTACAATATTTTATTCAATCGCTCAATGTTTTTGTATTATCTATTTGACATGTTTTTATATTCTCGAGAAAGAGTGAAACGCCAAAGAATTATGTTTTTCACGTAGGCACATTAGGAAAAATACTTTGCTTCTTAAAAAATTCCTATACAGTGCATGTCTGGCCCGGACCAACGTATTTACGGGTAGTGGCAGTGGTGAGTTTTAAGCAATGGAATAATGAGATATTTCCTGGCAAAAATGGAGGAAAATATTCATGAAAATGATAAATTTCTTGCAAAAATGTTGTACACTAGGAATTGTTCATGTGGACATGGTTTTTATGCAATACCAGTTGACCAAAAGGATGGGTTAAAAGGAAATTACGAACGGTTCTAACGAGCATGATCAATCATTTAGAGTGAGCTAGCAGCTCCGAAACATCAAATTATAAATACTGTTTCTGATGGTGTAAACAAGCATACGTGCGATTCGATGTTAATCCAACTGAAAGCAACGAACGCGCAGCTTTCAAAAATGCTATAGTTTGTTCCATTCAAACGGCTCATTTCCGTTTGTAGATGGTGTATCTACACGCGTTTCGCATTACCGAGCGGAACGCTGTTTACCGCTTTAATTTTGATCAAATATTCGCCAAGTTACGTGATTGGCGCTCTAGCCGACAAGTGGCAAATGTTCGCTATCAGACCGCGATGCTGATAGTAGAAGCGCTCGGGCTTCTCAGCCACTACGCGCTCATTGGTTTCACTAGCAATTCACGTACGTACCCCGAGAGGTATGCAGCGTGAGCTATCCTGTGGATTTTATTATACGTCCCCCTTTCTTATCTATATAAAGCATAGGCGACATGACCGCTAATCCGGTTAAGCCTGTGTTGAGATCGGAATAAATCAATACTGTATATAGACGCCATCTACTCTAAATTTTATTGGTTGTTTAAATTTAAGTCACGCCTATTTAAAATTATTGTCATAATAATTTTAGCGTCTCATTCTAGATTATTCTCTGTGTTATATTATTCTTTGGCCGTGTTTACGCTGTACAGCTGCATCTCGTCACCCTCGCCGTTTTTCGCCATCTTGGTCGTCCTTTTTCTTTTACTTATTTTTCTGTGTACATAAATTGTTTCTTAGACTACCTAGAAGTGACATTTACTGCAGGTAGGTCTGTTGTTGGTGGACGGCCCAGCTTTCGACTTGACGGCCTTGGAAAAATTTATTATTCGTCATAAATATTCAGTTGATCTAACTTTTCATTTTTCACCTTATCGAGAATGCAACCATTTCACTTTCTATCCAAAACATCATAAAAATTATTACATAATTTTTATGTAGGATGACTGCCCGGTTGAGAGCTGTGTTGTTGTGTTTATTGTTCATTGTGCTTATTGGAACCAGAAAGGCAGTAGTTTTCGCCATAGGTATTTTTCAAAAACAATATCTAAATTCTTTCGTGTGAAAAGTATTATTTTGGTCCGAAATAGGTCAACTGACCTAGAGCAAATTCCGGGGCTGCTTAATTACTGATGCGTTAGGTATCTAGGGCGTAGCTGCCTATATCTCCCTAGGTACGGACAAATCTATAGTCCGTTTCATTTAACTTTGCGGTTTTCTTAGAAATTTTCCCACAAGAATTAGGCTACAAAAGCGGTTTAAACTTTTGATGCAGTAATACGGCTCAATACTGGCATGCGTCCCCAAGTGACTCGACATACTGCAGAATATCATATCAATTGTATTTAGTTTGAAATACTTTTGTAGTCACTTTGAATTTTTTCAAAAACCCTCAAAGCTAAATGAAACAGACTATAGGTCGAGGAGTTTTTAGGTCGTAAGTATTTTGAGGGTCAAGCGGGTGAGTAAAGGCGAATCGCCGTAGCATTCTGACCAGCGCTTAGTGTAGCCAGTTCCTTAAGTAAGTCCCGTAGGTACATATAGTGGGTCTGTTTAGGTAGCTGTACGTGTGTTGGGTATCTCCCGGGCGGCATGCTGCCCGTTTAGGTATCCGTACATACGTTCAGTTACCCTTCCAGGCCCATTATATTTACACGTTTTACAACTTATAAATGTTCCAGCCAGACTATGCTACGGTTTAAGTCGCTGCTGCAGCAAATCATCTGAATACAATCATTTATTGTATTTATTCAATTCAAAAGTATCAACGGATCAAGAGCCAAAAGCATATAATGTTCCAAATTTGGCAGTTTGTGTTAAAACGCTTACATAAGATAGAATAATAATAGCATGTCTCGAATTACACGAAACAATAGGGAATAGACGGCAAATGGTCAAATCTCAAGGTGAAACTTGCGCTTTGGCCGAAATCATCGATGCAAACTGCTCGTAGTCGTTGTAACCTAAAAATATGTGAAAAGAATAAAAAGAATGTACCATAAAATGAATATAGAAAAATATTCAATAAGTAAGCTAAGCAGAGTAAGAACGTCAGGTTTATAAGAACAGCATTTGCCACGTGCATGCGTGTAAACTTATCCAAAACGAATTAAAAATATGCATGCCCATACGTATTTCAAATGCCTAAAAATTAAAATTTAGAATTATGTAAACTACGTAGATTTAAAATCATGGAAAAATCATTATGTGGGAATTTTATTATTCAGTTCTGGTAAACTTCTTCAAGTCTGAGTGCAATCAGCATGTAGAAAATTATCCACTACTTTTGCTAGAATTACTTTACACCGTGTGAAAAAGCCACAAATTAGAATAAATTTGGAAGTATTGGACAGAAAAGAAAGATTTTTTATTACCTTCAAGTAAAGATGCGTACGTCTTGATTATTGTTTGATCGTAAAAAGCCCCTGCTATAGCGCCAGCCATGCTTCCGATGCTATCCGTATCGCCGCCTAATGATATAGCATAGGCGACAGTACGTAATACACCATTGTCTATCCCCTGATCAGAAAAAACCACTGTTTAAACATCTTACTAAAGTGTAAACAGCTTACTTCAAATTCTCTCCAATAATTTTCCGATTTATACCTCTCACCTAAGTTTACACAAACAATAACTTAACTTATTTTAGAACAGTTTAATTTAAATTTTCTCTCACATTTTCCAACTAGTTTACACAAAAACAATGCAACGCACTCAATTCTTAATACTCTTTCAATTTTATTTCGCATTTTCCTGTTTATGCTTTTCACCTTGATTACAAAAAACAATGCACTTGATTGTATAAACACTTTAATTTAAATTTCCATCATACTCACCCTAGTTATACTTTTTACCTATGTTTACACAAAAACTAAGGCATTTGATTGTCAACAGTTTAATTCAAATTTTCATTCATAATTTCCAATTACGTTTTTTACCTAGTTTACACAGAAATAATGCAGTTTGATTTAATTTATTTGAGCCATTACAGTCAAACCAATTTTGCTTGAAAAACAACCCGACTAAGTTCAAACTCGATCAATATTTCGTTTCTGGAATAGGTTTATCACAGTTTACATCACTTTCACACTTTTGCCAGAGTTTACACTTGGCTCTGATACTTTCGTATGTAGTCTTTAATAATGAATATCTTTTAGTAGAAAAAGAGAGCTCCAATTAAAATATCAGTCTACTCAATATGTAAGTGAAGCTCATTTCCCATCATTTTAGGCTGACATTTACTGAAAAGCAATCAAAAGCGAAAAAACTGATCTCCGGCAATTTTGAAATAATATTGTAAATACAAAAAGACTTAAGTAAATGAATAAATAAATAAATCAGATAAATAAATTATTAGAGGATTGAATAAATTAATCAGAGATCCTTTAATATTCCTTGGTCATTATATTTATTACATTCTTAACACAAATTAAGCATTTAATGCAGAACATATGATTAATATTTTAAAAATGTTTATAAATAAAGAATAAATTTAGGATCAATAAATGAATAAATAGATACAAGTAAATAAACCTGTAAGTCAGACTGCTCGCCAGTGAGCGCGATTTTCAAGAAAGCGAATATAGCAGCTGGTACGGATCTCAAAGCTACTACGTCGTTACCTGCAGAAATTTACACGAAAAATCGTTTACACTCTACAACTTCAAAAATCGTTTACACTCTATAATTCCTGGCAATACAATAGAGCTATACAAGAAACCATTTAACATTAGAGCGCAAAAAATATTATATATTACAGATAATAGAAGGTGCTCTTATTTTTAGTATATTTAAAAAATTAAACTAATCCGTCAAATAATTATGGGACGTTCAAAGCAGTTTCTTAAGTCATTATGCGCTAACAGCGATTTATTCAATTTCATATAAATTGATTACACAGATTTAAAAAAAGCGAAAAAACATGGAAGAATGTAAAAAAATTAAGCAATGTATTAAGAAAGGTCGTATAAATTGAATGAAGAATCAACCTGCATAATTAACCCTAAACAATAGATTTATCGCTTTACACCACATCGAAGCGTTGATTTTAATATTAAAAATCTTACTCCGAATACTTTCAAAAATATGATCTAGAAAAAAGTATGAAAAAATTGTAAAAAAACTGGAAAACGGAGCAAAATGTAGTAAAAAATTACAAGTAGAAACAACCTACGAAATAAGATTTCTGTAAAAAATAATTAAAAATAGAATCGAAAATGAAAACATCGAACAACATAACACAATAAATTATGAAAATAATAAAATAAATAAAATTGAGTCAAAATCTAAAATACCCCTATAATAAACATTGAACTTTTGTTGTTTTATCTCAAATTTTCGGCGGTCGAATCCTTAATTAGAGAACAGACAAATTATACGATCATGTCATCATGTCCAGGCAATCTGAAAGACCCCTATTGATGCGGATAGACAAATCAAGGTAGAATTACCAAAATTTGAATTACTCATATGTCTGCATTTCTATCCTGAAAAAATTTCAATTTATTTTTTCATTTTTCATTTATTTTTTGTCCAATTGTTTTTGATTTTATCCAGAATCTCAAATCTACGTATGATTTTTATTGTATTTTATTTTATTCATTCCATCTCATTTTATTTTATCTTATTTTATCTTTTTTTACTTATTCTATTCATTTCATTTATATTTATTCAATTTATGAGATTATTTCATTTTATTTTATGTGTATTTTTATTTTTCATTTTTATTCTATATTTTATTTGGTTTATTTTCGTTTTTATTTTTTTATTTTAGTTGTTTAAAGCGTAGACATGAGAATTGGAAATATTGAAAATGATATGAAGTTACATAACTGAATCGTATGTACATTGATTCTATGGAGCGTTTTAAAACTTTCCACTGATTTTAACAACATTTTAAAACTTTTTAAGCAATCTTTTTTTATTTTGTGACCAAATTTCTGATTTTTCGCAAAACATATGAACGTTTTATGACGAGAATTAAATAAAAATAATTCAAAGTATAAGGAAAGATATGAAAAATTTCATAAAAAATAAAAGGACGACCTCTCATTCCTAAAAATCAAGATCATCCGCGAAATATGCTCCTCAGATCTGTTAGCTAAAATTTATGTTTTTAAGATATTCAACCAGATTAGTGATTTTGATTAATTAATTTTTAAGCAGCACGTCACGCAGGCTTAATATTTACTCAATCGAATATTGTTTCCCGAATTGATTACACTACATAGTGCATTAATTTATAACGGCACCTAGATTAATTAGGAATTTGTTAAGTCCTAAATTTTAGTTTTAAATTATTTTAATTTATATTTTTATGAATTCGATTAGAAATAACAACTAAAACCATATAACTGTTCACCTAACCTACCCAGCTTGTTGGCTACAACAAAATTCGATGCTCCGTTATTTAGCAGCGTTTCGAATTGCTCTATGGATTGAATATAAGGATTGATTCCATCTCTTCAACAATAAAAATATGAGTAAAACATTTAAAAAAGCAAATAAAAGAATAAAAACTCAGACAAATAAAACGACCCGATAACAAAAAAGATTCATTTTATCAATGCTGCTGCAGACGATAACAGTGAGTCAATATTATAAAAAAGTAAAGGAAGCAATCATAGAGGGCATTTGTAGACATTTTTTTTCTGCGTATTTCGGTCATTTTCGGAAGTGTTCTTGTGATTTTTAACCAAAAAATTAGCTTAACCTCTAGCTTGCAATTTGACTCAAGCCAAGTAAAATAGGGTATTTTTAATTTCTACATGCTTAGACAAAACAAGTCTATACCATGCATTACAGTTTAAATAAGACTAAAATCGACCCGCAATAATACAAGGAAATCTGTTGAATAGATCAATAGATTTAAATAAGGAACGAAAGGGATGGAGTTAAATAATAGTGAGCTAGTGCAGGGTGGGACAATTCTTTTCTTTACAGACTTTACACTAGATTTCATTTTAAGCACGCCATTTTATTTTCCACTATAACGGATTTAGGCTTGCTGTACGCTGTACTTTACATTGTTGGTCAATTCGATATAGGCTCTACATAACAACAGTCGTATTTACACCACACGTCATCTAGCAGAAGAAATCATCGACAACTCATTGCCATAAACGCTCGTATACTTTCAAGGCTTATTTTATATAGAGCCTTACTTTACAGCATCAATAAACCACTTCACACATTGAAAGCGCTTCCTAATCCACTACGCATTATGTTAGCCCGCCACTTTTATAAGTTTACATTCAACGAACGTAATGATTTACATTCGGCTCTACTAACGTCTTAAACTGAATCATTTTGCACTCATATCATCCACTTCACAGTTTACACTTTAACCTTTAAAATATCTATCGTTAAACTTTACACTTTACACTTATAAATCACAACACGCACAATAAGTAAATCTACTTTTATTTAAAATCGTGTGATGTACAGTGTACCTGTGCAGCAACATACTGAGTTATAGTATTACACTTTACACGAAATCTATTTTATTCGCTATTTCTCGGAAAATCTGCATAAATAAGCTTACTCTCCATAAATATCGGTTGCACTGGAAATGCATAACCTCTAACAACGCGAAAACAAAATTACGTAGCTTCAAAGGATTCGAGTCATCGCAGTTTAAGGCCAAATAAACAGCTACGGCTTGTAAAATGGCTCCCATTATGGCGTCCGGATGAGTGTGAGTCAACAGTGACTGTTCTTTTGCTGTCTAATCATGATCAAATTCAGTAAAACAAGCAGAAATATACTTGCATTACCATGTAAATTCATACGCTGCATACGAGTGTAAAGTGTAAAAAATGTAAACTGTAGAAGGTTGCGTAAAGTGTACAGCGTTAAATAAAATTACGGAAGTCGTTCTCGGAAGCATGCATCCGTCAGATTTTGCACAATTTTAGACTCTGTCTTATTTTTTGCATCACTTAGTAGCGACCGATTCTGATATATGTATTCATCATCAACATTTGAATATTTTTTTGATACTAGAAAATTTCTAAAAGAACTCGAATAATTGCGTCTTTTTAATATCGATTAAATTAAACAAATACGACATGTTATTTAATATAAAACTAAAAAACATTTTTTTATTAATAATGTTATTACTTAATTATGAATAAAATAGTAATGTTGTTTGTTTGTTTGTGAGATTCCCATGCAAAGATAGACAGCTTGAGAATTATGAAATTCCGGAAGGGCTTGGAACCAAAAAATTTTTCACTGAACCTGGCATCATAAATTTTTATCTAACTTGGTTTCCATCCCATTTCCCACTATTTTTAATGTACATTGTGTTTTGCATCATTTTAAAGGTCAACCGTAGTGAAAATGACAACAAATTTTCAGAGTTTTGAGTAATTTTTATTCGAAAAGTGCCAAGAATTGACCGATTTCTGTATCTTTTAAGTGTTAAATGTGACATGATGTAGTCAAAATATACTAAAACTGCTTTAAAAATGCGATATTATCACTAAAAAACGTTATATAGGCTGTTTTGATCATTTTGGTTGTTCAAAAAGCAAAAAAATGTGCACCTTAAATTTTCTGTTCTGGAGTTCTAGGATTTTACCCCCTTACCTTACCCGCCAACCTGACCTTGTGCGCCTATGATCATAATATGGGTTTAAAAATCTACACTATGTTCATTTGAACTTTACATTCACACGCTGCGCTTAGCTGCAGTAAATTAGTAAGTTTTGCGGACGAGACTAAATCCACAAGTGTGCCTGGGGGTGGGGGGAAGGGTTGGGGAAGGGAAAAGGGTTACGCAACCTGTTAGAAGGCCGAATACCCCCTAGAAACCAAAATACCCCCAGAATTCGATTTTTGAAATGTTTGTGCTTTTAACAATCTTTTATTGCCAATAGATAGTGCACGATAAAAAACGTAAAAAATGGTGTTTTTTCGCCCTACCTCCATTTTAAAACCATTTTTTGACCTTTGGAAAAACTCGCACCCCTACCCCCGGAATTAGGTGCTGGCGACCTATGAATAGATCTGATGGCTCGAAATTTCGAGGTAACAGTTAATGGTCATTTTTAGATGAGGCTGGTGAATAAAATTAATTTGTTTGGCCAGAAAGTAGAAAAAAGGAAGTAAAAATGGCCAAAAACGTAAATTTTTGCCAAAAATCCATTAAGGTAGGTACAAAATTTCAAACTTTGGATGATGAGGAGACCGACTTTGGAAAGGGGATTCTCATCCCCTTTGTGACATGTATGGTCTGTATACCAGCTATATGTATGTGTAACGCACGTTAAATTCAAGTAGTAAAACTGACTCTGATGAGGTCACCCAGGTCGTCGTGATAAAACAGGGCCACCGGGAAGACCCTAATGGCCGCCCCGTTGCCCCGGCTGCCCGTGCCCCCGAATTGACCTTTGGCCGGACCGTATAAGTCCGAATAATTATTGTCGCGCCACTGTTAAATAAGTTAAGCTTATCGAGTTTCTTTTAATCGTAAAACGGGCCTTCCGACGAACTTTGGTCGAAAATTGCGATTTCAGGGAAGAAAAATGCAAATAAATAAAAATTACTTCTAGATAAATGAGTCAAATAAGAATTATACATGCTGTTAGACACAGAGCTCGCGATTAATAGAAATTTCAAAAGAAAGCTACTTCAGGCCGAGAAAGCATAGGTAACAGTCGTCTTTTGGAGCGCAATCGGCAGTTTCATTCGGCGAGTATTGGAAATGACCAATAGATGTACAGTTACTGAATAAAAGTTAAATTAGTCCAGCAATCGGGACGGAACTGTATGATTTTCAACAGAAAATTCAGTTCGAGGTTATACAATCAAAATTTTTTGGGACAGAGATGCAGCTGCTAGCTTTCAGGAAATTTTGCAAACCAAAGGGATCACTAAACAAATCAGTATTTCGCAATAGTTAAGAAAACTAAACAAATCAATATTTTACAGTAAATAAGAGGGATCTGCTAAGCAATTAAACTTCTTATGCTTATGCTTGCACTACAACTATAGCCATAGGTTGACAACATGGCCGGTCTGGGAATACGTCCAGTCAGGAAAAAACAAACAGCCAGCCTTTATTGAGCCAAAGCCACCCCAAAAATTAATAGGAATGCAAAATTAAATATTGCCTCAAATGACAGCTTTTCGCCAGGTTTCAAGAACTAATAAATGAAAAGTTGTAATTTGTGATCCACATTTTGGCCCTAGCTCGGCGCATTTTCACCAAAACGTTTTCTGTTTTACCTAATGATGGTCTAGACCAACAATTTCTTTCTATCTATGTGCCCATCTGACTATAACTGCCATACATTCCTTTTGCAGTGCAACTACACTTCTTTACACTTCCTATCACTTTACACCTGTTGCTCTTTCCGATCTACCGGCGCATCTATTCACTGGAACAGTCTGCAGAGATGCATTAATATGTTTTTACTAGCGTCAGATTCTTCTGCACGGTCAGCCTATATCACGGCTTACTAGGCATGCAACGGGTATCCGAACCCGAACCCAAATAAAATTATTATAACTACCCGAACCCGATCCCGAATGTTTATGGATTTTATTCGGGTTTAATTCAGGTGTTTTTAAGCTTCAAAATACCACAATTGTATGTCAAAGATTCATAAATTATCAGCTTTCTGCACCGATTCAATTTGCTCGACCCTAAAACGCTGAATTTCATGTAGTTATCAAGTAAACTTAAATGGCCATGTAATCATAGGTAGCGCGTTAGCGCGTACCTATAATATACTTGGGTACCCCTAACACCTGTGCACCCCCTACAGCTATAACAGGACACATCTAGAAGGTGCGGTTTTTTTTAAAGATAGATAATAAAAAAATTCACTGCCATTGTTTTTTGTTTTTCTTGAAACTCAAAACTGGCTGTGTAAAGAAGATGTAAAGTTTTTGTGTAACGTTAAAACATAGGATGAATTTTGGGAGGTTTTTAGAAGGCATGTGGACAACTCAGTATTGACTCTAAAATTAATTAATGGCACAGATTTGTAGAGGAAGGGATGCTCCAGATTGGCTTTTTTTGATTGTTGAAATTCGCATTAGTTCTCGAATGGGAGTGTAAAGAGTGCGAAAATCTGGGGGTGAAAAAGCACATTTCGGTCGAGTTGTCAACCTGCTAATGTCTGATACTAACTCCAATTATAAGTTTTTTAAAATGTTTTCTGACAGAACTGTAGATCGGATCAGGGGCTACATTCTGCATATAAGCAAAGTCTTTTACGCTCTATGGTGAGTTAGATCCTGGGGTTTAAAGTTTACGCTCTAGTAGATCGTGTAGAAAACGGATTTTAATTAAGATTTCTCTGCCGAATTTTTTCGCTTTTGAGTCAGGGTAAATTAAATACAGCAGTAATAAAGTGCCTTTCAGGGGCTACACATCGCAGCAAATTGCATTCAAAAAAACGCTATATTGAGTTATTTATTGGGGTGTAAAGTTCGAAATCAGAGGTGAAAAATGGGCAAAAAACACGTTTTTTCCGAATTTTGATCAATAAATCATACCAAATAATTTTTGCAAGAGAATTTTGGCACACAGGAACGTACTACGATTTAAAAGCTACAAATTGTACCAAACCGAATTTCTTTAAACTCAATGGGGAGTTCGGTACGGAATTTCAAAGTTTACAGTGTTCTAAATGATGGAAAATACGTTTTTGTTACGTTTTTTGTTCGCCACTTTCTCCGTCCAGAAGTCGGGATAAGTCCAATAGAATAAAAATAAAGTGCTTTATATCGGGTGCATGTCAAAGCAAATTGTCTATACATTAATATTTAACGAGTGTAAAGTCAAAATTTTGGTGTTTAAAATGCGTTTCTGTCTTGTTTTTTCTGCCTGCTTCTCCGGTTATGAGTCAGGGACACGATTATCAAGTCTAGAAATGGACCAGGAACCAAATTTGATATGCCAGTCTGGCGCATATGTTTACACTCTACAGTATTGTAAAGTGGCTTACACCTATTGTTAGTTTGCCCATAAAACATTATGGAGACTTAATTTTTTTCATAAATATTAATCGTAATATCGGAAAAATATCAAAATTACGAATCTGACCAAAATCTTCTTTACACTAGGTGTTTACATGAAGTTTACACTACATATGTATTTATCTTCGTTTTTGAGCATTCCAGAAACCTAATTTTTCCTGGAGTCTAGAAATTTTCAAAGAATCAAATGTAAGACGTTACGTGGGTGCATTTGTTTACATCCAGCAGTGATGTAAAGTACTTTACACTCATTGTTTATTTGTCCTCAGACCATTGTAGACATGCAATTTTTTCATAAATGTTGATAATAATATCCGATTAATATCAGATTTACAAATCGGAATAAAATCCTCTCTACACTAGGCGGTTGTGTGAAGTTTACACTGCTAATTAATCTTCGTTCTAGAGCTTTGCGAAAACCTGAATTTTTGCCGAAATCTGAAAATTTACATGGAATCTAATAAGGGACGTCAGCTGGGCGCGTTTGTTTACACTCAACAGTGATGTAAAGTGGTTTATCTAAATTCTAGAGCTTTGCAAAAACCTAAATTTTCTGCCGAAATCTGAAAATTTACATGGAATTAAATAAGGGACGCCAGCTGGGCGCGCTTGTTTACACTCAACAGTGATGTAAAGTGGTTTACATCTGTGTCTATTTGTCATTGAACCGTTATGGAGACGTAATTTTTTCATGAATGTTGATCGTAATATCCGATTAATATCGAATTTACAAATCCGACTAAAATCTTCTTTACACTTGTTGCTAGTGTAAAGTTTATACTATATAATAAGCTTCATTCTAGAGCCTCACGGTAACTTATTTTTTCTCTTAAGTCGTAAAATATATATGGAAACAGATGTGATACGTCTGCTAGGAGCGCATGAAGAGTAGTGTAAAGTGATTAACACCTAATCTTAATTTGTTCTTAAAACATTATAGAGGTTTCATTTCTTAATAAATGCTGATCGTTATATCAGAGCAATATCGAAATTATTAATCCCACTAAAATTCTTTACACTCTTGTGTAAAGTTTAAAATGTAAATTAAGTTTAGCTCTAGAGAGTTTTGGAAGCATATTTCTTTGCAGGATGTTCCACGCAACATAAGAATTACTAATCAGAATGTTTGTTTCTTCTACAACTAGTAGCTTTGTAAAGTTTAAACCATTCAATTGTTAGAAGAACCGCACAGTAAATGAAATCTAGTATTGTATTTCCAAATCTTGCTAATTAAAAGTAGGGTACTAGCAAAGAAAAATGCTCCGATGGAACAAAAAAGGGGAATATACTTGGGATTGTGAATCATCGAGGATGTAAAAGGAGGGGACTAGGAAAAATCACCCTATGTTATAAGCCAAAAATCGCAAAATATGTTAAAAATCAGACTTTCTCTAAACAATACAAAAAATCGAAGTATATTCTGCGGCCTTTGAAAAATGTAAAAGTTTAGTAAACAATTGTTGTAGACATGTGTAAAAGAGTATCTACATAAGGTCTGTTGCACGTCAGCTTCCGTGTTTCCTACTGCTTTGAACCAACAATCTCATCGATTGTCTTGAATGCATCGATATGTACTATTTCATTCGATTCGCTTAGCTACTGCATTGCTAATTCGCTGCTTTTTTCAATCAATTTTTTGGTAATTTGAATATTGCTTGCACTTTGACACTTAGAATGGCTGTATCTGCTAAATGACATGCTTTGTAATAATGAAATACGAACAACTGACTTATGATTTGTTAACAGCATTTCTCTTTCAGTCACATTATTAAGCAACTCAAAGTTGAATGAAGTCTGCAAAAAGTTGCATCACGTAATATGCTTTTAAGATATTATGTCAATCAGAGAAAATTATTTTAAAATAATACGTTTTTTCAGAGACCGCAGAATATACTTCGATTTTTTTGCATTGTTTAGAGAAAGTCTGATTTTTAACATATTTTGCGATTTTTGGCATATAACATAGGTAGGTTTTTCTAGTCCCCTCCTTTTACATCCTCGATAATTCACAATCCCAAGTATATTCCCCTTTTTTGTTCCATCGGAGGATTTTTCTTTGCTAGTTAAATAATACACTTCAATCAATTCACGTTAATTTTTAATCTTTTCATTTCACAAAACGATTGTCAAATGATATCGTATAAAATGCTAAACACTGCTTCTCTGGTCGTAATCAAACCTGGTTTTTATCAAACTAAACTTCACGGATGACACTTTTTCGGCAGTTTAAATTGAAAAGTTCTTTGCATAACACAATCCTAGACGACAATCTCAGCAGTAGTTTTTAATGTTATTTGTGGGCAGCGCACGAGATGGATAGCCCATGCCTTGGAACAGGATCAGGTCAAATAAACTTCTCATTCAGATAAAAATCAAAAATATTGCATAAAGCGACCTGATAAGGCAATTTTTCACCCAAATTTTGTCTTACAATCTTAACATCTCCAAATCTTTAAAAATTCAATGCTTTAAGTAATTTTGTGCCTTATTTATTTGTCAAAAGAGTTAAAATCTTTGGACACTTAAATGAGCGAGTAATTTTTCTAAATTCTGAAATCATTGATGTTCGATTCTTAATATATATTTTTTTAAACTTCAACTAAATGTCTTCTTAGATGTGTCATTATTTTACAAAAATCGCATCATTAATTATCGTCCTTCAGAACATTATTTCGAATGATTCAGATTAAAGACGCATAAGTGAAATTTTTTATAATTCATTGAAGGGAGTAGAAAATTTTGATTGCAAAAGCGTATAAATGAAATGAATATAAAATTGCTGATTATATTTTAAATAAAGCATAAAAATATAAATTACAAAAAACTCAGGTATCAAATAAAAGAAAACATAACAGATATAAATACAGCATGAACATAAAATATGATAAGATACAGGGTTGCCCATGAAAAGGCTACATTCTGATCGAATAGGTGATAACTTCGGCTGATGCGACCATAAATCTTTAGGATCAGCTGCACTAGATAAACAAACAGGTCTTCAATTGAGCAGCAATAGAAATGTTGGCCATCTGTCAGCTGTTCGTGCTGTGAGGCAATTAGTTACTTAGTCACAAAAATTAACTGGCGCATTTTTTAGACGCCCAGAGTAGATACGCGTCATACTAAGTGCAAAAACTTTAGGATATCGTGAAAAGAAGGCGCAAATCGATGACAGGACCAATGAAGCTATTAGCATTTGAACAATATTGAAGTAGGGTGTAAGCAAACCATAGTGGAGCCCGAACCTTTGCTATCTGACCAAAATTTTGTACGTGGCTTGAAAGAAAAACGTTTACATATTTAATGCAGCCGGTTCTAAAGTTTCTTGTCAAAATCAGCCGAAGACATGAATTCTTAAATTGGAATGTAGTCTTTTTTATGGGCCAGTAAAATATAAAGTAAGTACAGATTATATATTATAAAGAAAGTCAAGTACAAAGCGATAATTTTCCAATTATTTCTAAGCAATTATTCGTCAATATATAAAAGGAGCTAGCTTGGACGGATTTGTCAAGAGATATGAATGTGTGGGACGTCAAGAAAGATAGTGCTTGCAAAGAAATGAATCTGTCATAAAATTAAGGAAAACCTAAAAATCTTTAAAAGTTTTGAACTGCTTCTATTTTTTGACTTTAATCATGAGTGCTTTTGCTTTTTTTCTCGAATTCTGACTGAACACTGATGAATTCGGTCAACAGTGCCGTAAAAGTAACAAAAAAACAAAAAATAAACCAGACAATAAATTTGAATAATATGATAAATAACTAAAGCGGCTGTTGCTCGTTCCAAAAATATTGAGCTAACATTCGTTATCTGATATTCTATTCTGATATACTTCACATGAGGCGCAGCTTTTTGAGTTGGAATAGCATTCTTGGTCAGTCGTCTTTATTACTGATCCATTAAGCATTATGTTGAAAGAATTTTATTATATTGCAAGATTCCTAACTGATTTTGCTTACTGTATTTGCCACTTATAACTTCGAAAATGAAAAAAATAATATGAAAATCTCTAAGGTTTAAGGAATATGTAAAATTAGTCAAACGTTATACCGTTTGACCAAAATTAAGCTCGGATCCAAACTTTTTAACCTAGTCTCGCTCAAAAATACTATAATGCAGAGCTCGTTGACAATTTTGGTCATTTTTTGCGACTAATTTTATTTTGTTTTACGCCTTTAATCTGGCTAAAATATATTCAGAAAATTTTATTTTTTGCTCCTTAAAATGTCCGTTTTACCCCCTATCTCCCTCATATGCTTTTTTTGTTTTACCCTTAACTATATTATTACCCCGATCATTCGACAAAATGACTGATTGATTCGCAGAGAGATAATAAAATCACTCTTAATTCAGTTTGACGTACAAGTTCTTGAATCATTTAAAATGGCATCCGGAAGATTCGCCCCCGACATTTCACCCCCGACTTTTCGCCCCCGATATTTCGCCCCCGACATTTCGCCCCCAGGTACGTTTCGCTCCTGGAACTTTCGCCCCCAGACATTTCGCCACTCGGATGTTTCGCCCCCAAACATTTCGCCGATCGGATGTTTCACCCCCAAAAAATATCTCTTTATACTGTACCAATCAACTTGTCTCTGCAATTTTGCTTGGATGGTTAAAAACAGAAAATATGCAGCGATTTCAATCAGAATTCGTCGCATCGTGGTAGACATTGAAAATCGAGATTTAATCGATTATCTGCGGGGAATATCGTACAATTTAGAATTTTATTAGATTGTTTACATTTTTATTCTACAGCATTCTTTATCTTTGTGTTTTCGTTTTACTTTGCAATTAACAGCATTGTTTTTATTTGACGATTCTGGTTTTCTTTTTGACAATAAAAAGTAAAGCAGCAATTTGGTTAAAATATGGTTAACAAATTGTTTAAATATGGTTAAAAAATTGTTTAAAGAATCTGAAAATGAAAAACGAAAATATTGAAAACTTACCAAGATTGAAAGTGAAAAAAATAAAAATTCGTCACAGTTTAAATCAAAAAAGATTGAAAACAAAAAAGAAGAAAAAGCGGACATTGTATCCTCCCGAATTTTGACGCTGTCCATGTACATATAAGCATACTCCCGTTTATTGTACAGCTTACTTGGGGAAACATCCGGGGAGCGAAATGTTTGGGGGCGAACGTCCCGGGGGCGAAACGTACATGGGGGCGAAATGTCGGGGGCGAAATGTTGGGGGCGAAAAGTCGGGGGTGAAATGTCGAGGGCGAATATTCCCAAAACCTTTAAAATGAGGACTGATTTAGGCAAAGTCCTCTTCGGACTGCTGTTGTTTTTAATCTACGATAGAACAAGCGGAGCATTTTTCGAATAAAATATAAAAGCATAATTTTAAGCCTGAACTCGTCAAAATTGGCAATATGTCGAAAAATTGAAGATGCCGAAATTTGATTTTAAAAAAGCGGAAATTCAGTTCGTTTTATGGAAGATTAAATGCTTTCGAAGGAATGCACTTTAATTCGGATCTGATTCCCATTACACTAAACCCTGTTTTAATGCGTTGTTGCTTCGAAGGGCCTTCAATTAAAAGTCAAAAAAATTCCTCAATATCCAAAGGGTCGAAACAAAAAATGATCGCCTGAAGTGTTCTAAAAAAGAAATGTTTTTTAATTTTTAAGGGTTTTAATGTTTTAATGATGAATTTTTTCTGTGCTTTTACACGTTCTTGATGAATTTTTTATGATCATAAATTCAATTATCTTGAATAATAACTAGCCAACTTTTGAATCGGGGCTTTAAACCGGATCAATTGGCAAAGCAACTTTTATGAAGGATTTGGTAATCTAATTAAAAAGTACCATTAAAAGCGTCGCATAATAAAACAAAAGTATATAGAACCTAGGAAAATGATAAAAAAGTGAAGCGAAAAAATAGGCACATTTTATTTAAAGGCACTGTAACATTATAAAATCATTAATTATTTAAAATCCTATTCGATTTCATAGATTTATGCAAATTAGATATAGCAGTGCAACCAACAAGTAGGTGAATCATTTTCTAGTAATTTTTTGTCGTAAGATGAGAGGTAGAAGAATAGAAAGTGAAAGAATGGAGGATGGAAAAATGAAATACCTATTAGAAATAAAAATAAAATAAGAATAAAGCAATTAAGGAGTAAAAATAATTTAAAAAATTTAATGCGAGTTAAAATAAAAATTTACAATGAAATCAAGCGAAAGGTTAGGCGACTAATTAAAAAATGAGACATTAAATTATGAAAATTGCAGTGGAAAATTATGCAAAATCATGTGCTAACAATAAAAAATGCAGCTGATGATACGTCAAAGTATTTGAATGATCATTATATGCTTACTGAATGTTTAATTACTAAATTAACAAATTATTCACAATCCGTGGAGGGATTTCTGAGTTATCTAAAATTTGGACTATAACGGATTTAATCGCATTTTTTAATTCTATCTATCCGACTATTTACACCTTTTATTTATGCAATACCTTATTTGCAAAATTTATTTTTATTCAATTAATTAGTTCACATATTATTATCCATCAGTATATTTTTCTTTCGTTCGGTCATGAAAATGCAGAAGGTATAACAATGAAATCAATTTTTTTGTGCATTTTAATGTGTGTTAAACGACAAGCGACATCGTTAATGTTTTACATTGTATTTAAATAATAGTTTTATTTATCAATGTGATTCGAAAGTCTGCAATACAATGAAAAAATGTAAAACAAAAAGTAAACTTAGTAAGATTATATTTTTTGCTGCAATAATTTTAATGCAAATTGAGAGTCTATGAGATAGCACAATGAAAAGCCCGAAAAAAGCATTGTAGAAAAATCAAATAACCCAATATTTTTCTGCGAAAAGAAATGTGAAAAACTGATTAAATGTCTCAAAAGATTAGAATTAAGCATAAAATACCACTCAATAGCTATTTCAGCCGATATACCGCTTTTTGAGGACATTTTGGCTAATGCTTTTTGGCTGAAGCGCATGGCGGCAACCATTCGGCGTGGAACAACTAATTAAGCAAAGGTATGCAACTGAGAATTTGACAAGTGTAGCTATGAACTATTTATAGCTAATCTATAGGCGGCCATAAATAAATTTCTAAATCTTTATGCTGCCATGTTGGCTACTAATAAACAGCGCTTGATTGGAAATTTAAGGGCGATGCTATATCTGTCTGCACTTTACATGTATTATTGAAAATAATTAGGTAAAAAGCTTTCTTGTTTTTTGCGCTAGATGGCGCTAATATCGTAGTAATTTAAAAAATTCAGATTTTGCTGAAATGTGCATGTTGTTGGGTTATCTGACGCGAAGTACCTGAGCGTGAGCCTTACTTTTATTTAGTCATCTTATATAGCCAAACATTTTGTCGTAGAATTCGATATAAAAAATTAATTTTATCTTACTTTTCAAACTTTCTTCCCTTCCCAGAGATTTGAACGCCGGGGCTTGCTCCGCCCCGCAGTAATGCAAAAGTGACAAAAACTGAAAAAAACATGCCACAAATTTTATTCAGGAAGCCTCATAGGTGGGCAGCACCTGAGTTGGGTGCAAGATTTTTCAAAGGTCAAAACATGGTCTTAAAAATAGCGGTATGGCGAAAAAACATCTTTTTTCAACGTTTCTCATCGAGCTCTATCCATTGGCATGAAAACATTGCAAAAAAAACAAAAAATTTCAAAAATTGAATTTGGGGGGTTGGTATTTTGGTAACTAAGGAAGTACATACCCCAAACCCCTTCCCACTCCCGCGTGTGGTGGGGACGTCTGCCGGATGTTCGTGAGAAGTAGTATAGACATGACGCCTTGGTCCCACGCCCACGTGCAGTCGGCAGCCGTTCTCAACGATTTAACAAATATCCTTACTCTCTAAGAACACGTATGGTCATTATTTATAATTGACATCATGTATTTTGCGACCTCTTATTTGCTTAGACTTCCGGAAATTTTGCAGACCCGCAGCCCTTACCAGAATCCAACTTTTGCACATATGTGGATTTTAAGCAACCTCTCACACTCAAAATTTGGCTGCTGCACATGTCTGGTAGCGACTTTAATATCTGTGGTACAAATAGTTACCTAGCGCAATAAACGGTTATTTGAATTCGATTCAAATGACCAATAATTAGATCAGAGTCCTAATCCTTGAGGCAGAAACACATTTCCCGATTTATTAACTTTGAATCTGAAAACACTTTTGATGCTTTATCAGAACGGTGCCCTTTTTTAGTTTCATAAGAGAATTGAAAGAAAGATAACTTGGATGAAAAGTTATTAATTTCATGTTAATATTTAAATAAATTTTATCGGATAAAATGCCTTTTGACGACGTCTTATGCTGATGAAACGTCTTTCACAAAAGCTGTGAACAATTTAGCAGAAAACTTATTGTTTTTGCAATCTATTGACTAAACCTAATTAGAAAATTTGTGTAAATGTCAGTTTAATTTTCTGCATTGAACTTATGGATTTAGACTCTAGATTAAAATTCATTTTTATTCATTGTCATTTAATATTAAGATTTAGAATTAGGCAGAACGGTATTTTTTATTTTTTATTTAAAACTATAAATCTTTTCGACCTCGGGTTGATATACTCTCTTATTTGTTATGAATTAACCTAATACAAACATTTATACAGGAATATAAAAGCAGGTTTGCTTATTTAAGGGCCTTCACTTTTGAGTGTTGTGTTGATCTTTTCATAATTGTGCTGAAACTAAATTTCATCGTTTGCTGAAAAAAGGCCATCTTGTGAATTTTTACACTCTATCCTTACAGATTTTATTGACGAATTTAATTGTTTCATTGACGCTGGGCTAATAAATTCTGGGACAAAATTTAAATTTTTTGAGAGGCTGTGACAAGGATCTGATCAATTATCATTTTTCTTACAGAATGCTTAATTTTTTAGGCTAATGCACTAGTCTTTTAGGTTTTAATTAATAACAAGTTTTCATTCATCAATTGAGCTTGTTAACTTTTACAAATTTTCCGGGCAAGCTTACTTGATCAGACTTTTTTTATGTGCGGTTCCAAGCTTTTGATTAATTAAGTCAGGAATTATTCTGCTAAGGTTTTAATGAAAATTTATTTTTCTTGATTTTTTGCTAGAGGATAAATACAAGGACTCCGAACTGAATATTTTTAAGTGATGTCTAGCAACAAATCAATCGTATGTATTCTTTAAAAACTTAGGGCGGACTATTACAGAGTGTCTAAAAATGGATTGGCTTGAAAAATCATGAGAAGATATTGGATAACAGTCGAGTGCATTGACTGGGAAACTCGTCATTAGAAACACACAGTGTAAGAATTTGGAAGTATGGGCTGATGGATTCAAAAACGTTAGTAAGCTTTAAAAAGATCATTTTCAGAGTTTCTGACCATTTTTTATCGTTCTAGCACGTTAAAAATAAAAAGATATCGAAAAACATTTGAATAAATCTAACAAACTATAGTCAATAAATGAAAATATGGTGCGGAGCGCCTTGAATATGACACTTTTCAGCAAGCGCATAGCTAAAGATGTTTGAACATTACCTTTTTTGAGAATTTTCTGAGAAATCACAATTTCTAGGAGGTTAAAATAGTTTTTTTGGAGTAAACGTTTTGGGGGTATCATGTTTCGCTCTCTTCTCTGAATAAGATAATGTATGCTCCTCAACGCCCCTTCTACACTTGCTTTCGTTCGAATAATACAAGGCATGCCACATGAATTACCTCATATTGCGTATTTTTGATTAAGTTTGCTGTTTTTTGGCTTTTCGTCCTAGGCCGGATTTCAGTCATGTTCTCTGTAATTTATTTGACGAAAAGGTTTAAAAATTATTGAGCTATTGAACGATAGAAAGTTATTTTCTCAAATCCTCCAACTTTTAAAACGCCATCTAATTACTATTAGGCGATATGTTTTACAAAAATACCGATTTCAATTATCGTTTTTGCATAACATCACTTTTGTTGTCTATAATTTGAAAAAGTCAATAAAGGTTTTTAAGCTAATTAAAGGTGTTGATCGATACTTTACAATTAATCTTTAGTAATTTACGCGATCGCTTAAATCGATTCTGGGAATAAAGGTTTAATACTGTCGAATGTATTAGAGCAGCAATAGCAAAACAATATGCAAATTCTATTCAAAACCATTCGAAATTCTAAAAACATTAGAATTCGGATTGATCGATTTACGCAGATTGATTGCAGAAGTGCAATGAATATATTATGAACCATTATCAATCGCCTAATTTTTGTAGTAAAATGAGAAATAGAAAAAATACGGATTTAAGATTAAAAAGTTAAGAATGAAGTATTTCATAAAAAAGAAGAAACTAGTAAAAACAAAGTAGAATAAATAAATTCGATGATTAAATGGCAAAAAGTGCGTAAAACTACAAATATAGGGAAGTCAGACATAAGATTAAAATAGAAATCGCATCTGATGTAAAACGATGCAGAAGATTAGATTTAAAATCAAAATTAAAATTGCAAAATTAAATTTTTCTAAATCTTTGGAAGAACTTCTGCAAAATCCGAGATTAGGGTCGTAATAGATTAGCTGCAATTTTTTAATGTGTCGGGCAATCTATATGCTTTTTAAGTTATACATACTTTATCAGAAAAATAATTTTCATTCAACTAATTAAGTTGTCCAATTTTTTCTTGGGTCAAATAATAATAACACAAAAAGTCATTAAAATCTATTAGTTATGCATTTTGATGTAGCTTCTGAGTCAATCGACGCTGGAAATGTGGCACATACTTACTAAACAACACTATTATTTATAAAATTAATAGACTCTCTGTGGACTGCAAATATACCGGAATCGAATAAATAATGAATAGGCTACTGGTATAAAAAAGAAGAACTATTTTAAATTTATGGATTTTACTCAAATTTAATATAAAAAACAAAAAATTAGCGAGGTATGGACTCATTCAAGTTGTACTTGTAAAATAAGTGAGATAATCGCTTGATTATAATCCTTAGACATACAATTCAGGTGATTTGGACCTAAAAACAGTAGAGCCCTTCTGAAATATGAGTCATAACAGATAAGCTACCAATTTACAAAATTTCTCATCAGACTGTTTATTGGCTTTTTGAACTTATAAACATTTTTTCAAAATTATTTGCTAATTACTATTATCCATCGATTTATTTTTTCCTAGTAAAATAATAAAAATGGAGATAAGGTATAAAAGTTGATTTTTCATACATTTCAATGTTGGTAAAAAAAATCGACCAGCATCAGTAATGCTACACAGGGTAGTTAAATTATGTCATTATTTAACAATATAATAACATGATGGCTTTTTTTATGGAAAGATACGAAAATAAGTACGATTATGATAAATCAACAAAGGATGGAATACACGTACTTAGTGAGTGAAAAAGGCTATAAGTAATAAGAACAGTAAACTACCTTAAATTACGATTCTGTTCATTTTTTGTCAATCAAAGTAAAGAAACGAGCGAGGCACGCATAACGACAAGTATAAAAGATGCTTTTCAATGAATTGAGCGGCCCAAATTTTGTCCATCAGCCAAAATTTTTGAGCCACTTTATTTTCTCACGGCACGTAATATGCCTTCTCGAGCATTGATGTAAAACAATAGACATGCAAAAGTCTTAGTACTGACTCGCCAAAGGTTTCTTACCTAATATAATAAAAAAGCGATAAAAAATAGAAAATTTTGAATATTTAAAAAACACACTGTCAAGCGAAACAATTAGTAATTCTGTCATGCGCTGAATTCCGTGCCCTAAGTATTTCTTATAATTTTGTTGCATTGTGCAAACTTTTTTTGCAGAATCCGGATGTGCTACATTTTTTGCATTTAAGTCAAAATTGAAATTTTCTGACTTCAATTAAAATTTCTCAAAATAGTTAAGTTCAGCCACACGGGAGTAACCCAACTGTAATGAAAATAGTCGTTGCTGAATTTCTTATTAAGTGTAATAATGCTTAATATTTTGACAGGAACGGTAAGTATTTCAAAAAAATTGAGCAAAGACTAATATGGTCGTTGTCAAAAGTAGAAAGATTGTAAAATTGGCATATTCTTATTTTTTAATTTCAGCTCGAAGTTCTAATTCTATTCTTTGTTCCCCTGGACTCGCTGAGACTCCAAAAACCCTACACAATTCAAGAGGTAGCTCCTTCAAATTAACATTTTCAGAATTTTCTTGTCTTTTTGTGACTTTTTTCGGGACCCAAAAATTTGTGTTTTTTGTTCATAGAATCAACTTTGGTCATTTTTTAATGTTTTAGATTTTTTCGGACGCCAGACCCATGATTTTAGGGCTGTCTATGTATGGTCTGGATCCGCTGGATAGATTTAAAGGTAACATTTGTATGCAGTAATTTATTTTGAATTATATCATGCTCATCTCTGCAGTAATGTAATTGGAGTGAAATTTCAGAGGTATCAGATATAGCCATTTTCTACTGAGCTAGTAAGCACTAGGTAAATAATCCTTATTTTGCTGAAGGCTCAACCCAATCACGTTGATCGCGCAAATTTGGATTTATTAGACTATCAATCAAATTTAGCGGTTACATTAAGATGATAAATCGTTTAAGCTAAAAAATGCAGAATGAATAGAGAAAATCATTTGGCTTAGCCGGTTTTCGAACACGGGTCCTAAATTTTTTTAGCAGATAAGTTGGCAAAGATATGTTTTTTATCTTACTATTTATTTACTTTTTATTGCGTGCTAACATTAAAGTCAAACGTCTCCAATGATGTCGCGCTCCTTAATCAAACAATAATATTATTCAACAATATAATTATGTGATGGATTGGGAATGAGAGGCTTAGCATAGGATATAACAAATAACAAATGAGAAAAGCTTTTGGTCTTACGCTTGCACAGCGTGAGAATTAAGGGATGATATCAGTTCTTCCTTCTGAAGTGTCTATTTAGTAATCATAAGCGATAGGTACGTTCCAAGAAACCATGACTCTTATATTTTTAACATTGCTAGTTTTTTTGATGATAAACTACATAAGAAATTCAAGAATCTATCGAGAAATAAAAGGTAACATTATTTTTTTTAATCTCCTGTAATTTTTTAGTATTTTTGATGAATATTTTTTACACTTTCTTTGCTCTCACAAAACCCCTATAATTCATTAACCACAACGAGCTATAATGGTATTTTCTTAAAACAGGAGATATTCTATGATTTTTAAAAATCGTAAATGTGTGTTTTCCTGGTGTTGATTAAAGCCCCTAGATTACAAAGGAGTATGCGTTTCGTTAATGCTAACCATACATGGGCAGCACCAAAATTCTGGAGGGGTGTATAAGATTTTTGAAAGATCAAGAAATGGTCTTAAAAATAGTGGAATGGCAAAAAACATCATTTTTCAGCGTTTCTCATCGAGCACTATCCATTGGCATCGGCATCAAAAAAATTGCGAAAAAAACAAAAAAAATTCAAAAATTGAATTCTGTGGGAGGAGGGGTAGTTTGGTTTCTGGGGAGAAGGTATTCGGCCTTATGGGAGGCACATACTTCCACCACCCCCACGCACATGTGTCATGCTGATTAAGAGAAGAGCAACATGGTATAAGGATAAACCGAAATAATTTATTTTAAAGCAAGTATTGAAAAAGAACACACTTTTGCATTTCGGTTTTTGAGTCAGTTTTTAAGGACTTTCTGGTATATTAAGCTAATTCGCCAGCTACTTAATCAATTTTTCTTTGATAAGATAAATTAGTAACCTCTAGCTTATTTAATAATCTTTTACGGGTACCCTAATTAGCTTTTTCTTTCCTGCAACTTTTTCACTTTTTGCTGGAAATTCACTAGCTCATGTTTACCGTTATTAGGATAATTATCCGACCCATACATTTTCATTCTTTTATTCAGCACAATTCGATATATGAAGTTGTTTTTATTTTTGTCTTGGAGTTCCTGATTGAAATATCTCATTAAGCCACGCCCTACCACGAACACCTGTTCCAAGAAAAAGTGCCTCAACACACCCTTTACTTTGACCAGAAATCGCGCAAAACGCTGAGAATGGTTGTAAAGAGCAAGTTCCGGTCTCAAGTGAATTATGTATAAAACTGAAAATTTAGGGGAAAGCGGAATTGCCGGCATCTGATGGTAATCGCACATGGGCAGTAAAAAAATTCTGGAATATCCGATGGGGCAAAATTATGAAAAAAATTGAAAAAATGTATTCCGTTAGGAAGTGTCGATTTTTTCAAAGGGTCTAAGATTCTTTAGTGTTCAAACAAAAAGATGTACAGCACAACTGATCTGATGGGGTCAACCATTTTGAGTATCTAAAATTGGGGTTTCTCAGATTGAAATGACCTCAAAGACTGGCTGCGCTTAAGAAGCGTCAAAACTACAGGATTAAACAGTTCCTGGTCAATTAGGAGCACTTGTAAGGAAAATTTTAAATTTTCATGCCTTTTTTGACCTTAATTTAGCCTCATTTTTCTATTCTGGGAAGTCTAGACACCCAAACTCCCGCGTGTTTGTCTGCTCCACATTCATCCCTCCCCAGACCTACGAGTGGTAAAAAATATTTTTAAAGACTCTTCCAGGAGCTAACTTAAAAATCCGGCCGCTGATTGTTATTGTAGTGAAGAATTTGACAGGTAATTCATTTTTTGGTTTTTGGCAAATAATTTTTTTTTGATTTCTGTCTTGATAATTTGTCGGAAGTATTTCTAAAGCTATCCGGCTATTAGGAAACGCAATTTTTTCGATCTTTAAAATAGCCGACATTCGTTTTCAAATGGATGAAAAAAATTTGTCTTTGACCATGTTTCTTCGGTTTTATTTCAATTTATTTCAGCAATATTTATTTGTCGGAATATTCTAAAATTTCCGTGCAGTATACTGTAATGACAATTTTTTTAGTTCATGAAATTATGGACGTTTGCTTCTAATGATATAGTTTTTTAAACTTCATTTAATTAAGTTAGGAGTTGAATGATTATTTAGCGAAAAGAGTGACTGTAATTATCGTCCTTTTTGGACATTATTTCCAGTGTTTCGGAGTCGAGACGTATCAATGAAATTTTTATATCTATTTTCAGAGAATATACAATTTTTAATGCGAAAAAACTATACATAAAATGATCGTAAGATTGCAAAATATATATTGAATAAATCATATAAATATAGGTAATAAAAAAATTAAGTATACATAATCAAACACAACAGATATAAATATATTATGAACATAAAATATGTAAAATATATAAATAGAATATAAAGTACGACTCTGATAATAACGGCCAACAGTACAATGGAAGTGAAAGAAAAAGCAAATATTAATAAAAATAGACAAAAATACAGTAAAAATATAATAAAATACTAAACCGGGGCTCGCTCAAAAATACTGAGCTAAAGCTCGTTATCTAATAATCTATTTCGAATTATTTTACGTGCAGTGCAGCTTTTTAATTGGATTAGCATTCTTGGTCATTCATCTTTATTACTGAAACAATTGAACATCCTGTGGAAACAATTTTATTATATTGCAAGATTTCTAACTATGTAAATAGTGCTCGTCAATAGCGCGCTTGCAACCTTGGAAATGATAAGAATGATTATGAAAATAATAACGTTTTAAGGAGTATTTTAAACCAATAAAACGTTGAAACGTTTGAGCAAAATTAAGCTCAGGCTTAATTTTTTTTTAATTTGGCTTCGCGTTATCTCAAAAATATCGTAATTAACAGATTATTGACGATTTCGAGCATTTCCGCGTTTATTTTTTTTAGTGAGAGAGTGCTAAGTGAATGAGTGCCGCTACAATATTAACAGAAAATCTGATTTTTTCTATTAGTCGAAATTTCTCTTTTATCGCCCGATCTTCCTCTTACACCTCTTTATCGTTCCATCATTAATTAAATTAATGCTCCAATCATTTGACACTGTAATAACTGACTGATTCCACAGTCAGCTAGTGAAATCATTCAGTAATTCAGTTTAGCAAAAAAAAATTATACAGTCGTTTAAAGTTAGGGCTCAAAAGCTCTGGCAAATCTCGATTCGGACTGCTGTTGGTTTATTCGATGAGGCAAAGGCGGAGCATCTTTTCAATAAATTATAAAAAACATACGTAAATTCAGGCCGGAATTCGTAAAAATGAGCGTTATGCCGAAAAATTAAAAACGCTCAACTTTGTATTAGACAGCGCAAATCATAATCTAAAATTCACTTTGATTAAAGGAAGATTAAAAGCTTCCGACGGAATGTAATGAAATTCGGTATCTCATCTCCGTTTTACTTAACCTAGCTTTTATATACAGAGTTCCTGTGAAGGACTCTTAAAGATGTAAATAAAACTCCTTGATACATTCAAAACTCCAAAAAAACACTGGATGGGTCCTAAAAAACTTTGTTTTGATTCTAGACGTTTCTAATGTTTTAGTGAATCCACTTTTACATAAATTTTCAACTTTTTTACCCCATATTTATGTTTTCCCAAAAGTTTTGTGATTTCGCAATATGTCTAACACTGCAATAGTTAGGTTCAAATATTTTTTACCCTTTTTTGAAGCCTTCCTGCATAACTCGATTAACAGTACAATATATTGGATTTTTTAACTTTCTGCGTTCCTTAGACTCTGTAGCGTTTGAGATATTAATTAAAAGCAATTTTTCATACGAATAAGCCCGCTTAAATTTTTGCGAATTTTTCAGTCATAGTTTAATTAATTTGACCTAAGGTTATAGGTATATACGAATCGAAAGTTTGATGCAATTTTAATTGTGAAATATTCTAATTGTTTGAAAAATCGCACCTTTCTCGATTTCGGCTAGACATTAATAGTATTTCCCACCTGACTATCGTACTTTTTTATCTCGCAAGAAGTCCATCGATTCTTATTATTTCAAAAAAATTTGTATATCTTTGGTGTCTTTAAAGCCACTGACTGACAAATTTGCCTTAGAATGATTAAAAAGACGTCCAATCTGAAAATAGATTGGGTTTGGGCAATAAATTTTGGAAATGTATAGCATGAGTGGGGGACAACATTGAGTGGGAATCTGCTTACCACCCCATCGTGAAGGTGCGTTCGATTGACTAAGTACAGTGCATACCTAGAGAAGTATCTTAAATTGCCTATTTTTGATGAAAAACGCATGCTTAGGCTTTCAATCTTTTGCCTCAGTTCATTTGTTTTCATTTTTATTTATTTCAAAAAATGGATGAAATAATTTGAGCTGATTGAACGAAGGCAATTAAATTAATTTTTTTAAATTAATAATGTTCATTTTTAAATTCTTAAATTATCTTAATTTGATCAAAAAATTATTGCTTGACTGCCGAATATTTTATAAAATCGAGAGTATGATTATCCTTATTGAAGAACATAATTTTTATTTTCCATCATTTTTAAAAGTTCAAAACGAGCTTTGCATATTGAAAGAATCGTAATTTATCAATCGAAAGTAATTATTAGATACGAAAAGGATAATTTAGAAAATTTTTAACGCAATTTTTCGTCACTGTCTCAAACGTACGCACTTGATTTAATTGATTTAGTTAAAAAATGTAAACATGTAGGAGTGCCGAATATTTTTGCGCTTAGGAATAAAAGTAGCTCAGAAATTTAAAGACAAAATTTAAAATTGTAGAGTTAAATATCTCATATGTTCCAAAAACTTATCAAAACGATAAATTGTGCCGTAAAAATGGCCGTCGGATCCCAGAATTATAAAACTAACGCTAATCATGTGATAATTCGGATTTGTTTTAAACAATTTTTTGTTCGCCGCAGCATTTCAGGTCATATTAACACAGTCAGTCATATCCATACCTGGGCGTGGGGGGTTTAGGCGGGTATGCACCTCAAGAAACCAAAATACCTCCCACAAAACCAAAATACCCTGCAGAATTCAATTTTTGTACAATTTTTTCTTTTTTTCTGAAATTTTTGATGCCAATGGATAGTGCTCGATGAAAAACCTTTAAGAATGGTGTCTTTTCGCCATACCACCATTTTTAAATTCTTTTTTTGACCTTTGAAAGATGTAATTTTGTTATTTCATATATTCTGATCATATTTTTATGAATAGAAATGCTTTTAAAGCTTATTTTATTCAAACAATGCTTATGTCTACATTTATTTCTGTTTTTATTCTACCTACATAGGATCTTGCGTGATCCAGATTTCATTCGATTTTGGTGTATTTTATTTGCCAAAATTGTTTTAAAGATTTTAGACTACAAAATAAATGCAATTTTATTGATTTGCATAATTATTAACGTTTGTTTTTAAATTCGTTAATTGTTAAAACTCGACTCACTTTCGAATTTTGATTAACACACTATTTTTGCGTATAATTATCGTAATTGCGGGACATCATTTTTATGGTTCAAGATTTGAAAGAGTGTTCATTGAATGTCTCAACTACAAGGATTGTAACCATAGATGCACAGCGTGACCGATCTGCGGGGTCAACCAGTCTGCAAAAAGTCAAAAAATAAAGCTTTTTGTGCCAAAATGGCCTAAAATACTGGTATAAATGCTTAAAGGGCGTTAAAACAACGTTATTACACAGTTTCTCATCGATTTGAAGCACTTTTTTGAAGAAAATTTCCTATTTTCAACCGTTTTTGACGTTGATTTTGATTAATTTTCTCAACAAAATTTCCTGTGCTTCCATTCTGGGGGTCAGGACCCCCGCAAACTCCCCGCTCGTGCATGTCTGATTGTAACTCATTAATTAAAGGAATCCTGTACGCGTTGATAATTTTGTAAATTATTCCAATTTAGGTATTTGCCGATATCTAAAATAGGAAACGTTGAAGAAAATGTAAGTGTATTGAGTATAGTGACACTGGGGTATACTATTTTTTTGAGTTTAATTTATAAATTTTAATTTTTCTTCAATTCTGATTTAACCTGATAAAACCGGCCAATTGTTCCTAAAAACGCGACGGTAACTTGCAGTTATACTTCATTATATGATAATTCTATTTACGATTATTTTATGCTTAGCTTATATCAATCTAATAGGCTCATCATATTGCAAGGGTGACTAATATTATTTGCCTAATAAATCCTAGCCTCTAATTTGGAAACGAAAAAATGATTACAAAACCATCAAAAAATTAAAATTCTTGCGATCAAATGACCGATTTAGTAAGAAAATCTGTATTCGAGTGATTTTCTAATTTTTAGCTTTATGCGTTGAGATATATGTTTGAACTTAATTATTCATTATACTTATTTAAGATTGTTATTGTAATACCTCAACACAGAATTATCGAATTCAAACTCTTCCCCGAATTTTTTTCAAATTTCTAATTCTAGATTTTCAATGTGTTTTTTGATTTGCGATGCTGACATATTGATACACGAATACGGATGCGGGTTTGCAGATTTCATTCAGATTTTTTTAAATAATCGGTACTGTAAAGGTAGCAACTACAGGATGTGCCGCACATATGAAATTAGCAATAGAACTTTACAATAGTATAGTCCGCTGTCTTGTTTGCTGCTTTAGGAAAAGCTTTATAATATGAGAATAATTCCTCTCAAGCCGGACTTTTCTCCTTAAACGTTCACGGTTGGAGTTTTGACGCGAAAATTTTTTAAAAATTTGGTCAAAATGATAATTCTTGAAATTCTGTATAAAGCTTTGAAGGAAAATTCGTGTACAAAATGCCACTTGAAAAGGCAAACGTTTAAACCCGGAAAGGCCTTTCAAAAAAAGTCAATCGCTTTGCCGATCAGTTTGACTGTCATTTAAAAATGAGTGTCAAACCTGATGCAGAGCATTTGTGGGTTACATTAATGCAATGCTACAGCCAAATTTCAATTGTATTAAATAAAATTCTTTACATTTGGTTTTTTTAGAATTGATCTCTCCAAACCTTCAAAATTTAGGCCTTTTGCAAGTATTAGTTACTAAATTATCAGCGACCATCACCGTTTTGGCAAAAAAATTGGAAAAAAATACGCGACATAACCTGAATCCTGTAGTTTTAGGAGAAAAGCTTCGCATTTGGGAAATATCTTTACAATATTATAAAATATTGCCGAACAAGCAAATAAATATCAAACTATCCTCCAGCGAAGTTTCAATCGCTAATTTTAAGCATACGTTAGAAATCCCCTTTTACGAGCAACACCGGTTTTTTTACTAAAACTATCTGTAGTAGCCATCTCACATGTACAACACAAGAATTCTTGGAGAAGAGTCACGCTTGGGAATTCTATAAAAAGTGCCATTTGTGCCCTTTTTGGGTTAACAAACGATTGGTTCACGTCAAAAACAGTGTTTGTTGACATTTCAGACAATGCTCGTTTACTTCCTAACATAGAGAAATTTCGGAATAATTTTAAAAAATTGAGTAAATTAACCAAAATATAGTCAAAAAGTATGTATATGGTGCGAATCGCCGAAAATTTGACTTTTGTGCCAAAAATGAGCTGAAAACTTGAAAACTCCGGTGTCACCACAGCCGTTTTGCGGGGTCAGTAGGCCCCAAGAACGCTTATGATTGCCACTAGTTATTTAGAATTTAGAATTCTTCGGTTATTGTTGCTGAATTTAAGTCTCTTTTGTTTTTTGATGCTTTGACTTTGTTATATTGCTGATTTTTAAGTTTTATAGTATTAATAAGATGTTGAAAGTTCATTCATTCATTACTTTGTTTTCTTACCTGTAGCAAATTTTTCCGCGTATGTTACCGTGTAATGAATGGAACAATAATTTTAGTGATCATAGTGGACAAATTTAATAATTTAAAACGACGAATGATTGTGTTCTATGAACAGTGATTTATTATTAAGTACACACACACAAATCCTGCTAAAAATGATTAAAAAATTCTTTTCAATTGAATAAATGTAATAAGTGCAATGGTAATCATTTCAGTAGGGACTTACTATCGCAAAAAATATATCGAAAAAAATCATAAAAATATCATTATAAATCATAAAAATATACATCACTTATTAATTATAAAATTGTTGGAACAGGTAGCGATAATTTTTAAAAATTCTCCTAATGGAGTTCAAATCTGATATGTACGGTCTTGCTTCATTAGACTACGCCAGGAAAATGTGACACATAATGACTGATTTTTATTTTAGCGTTTAGAATGAAGAGTTGCTCCTAAAAATTTCAGAAAAATTGCACCTTTTAGATGCAGACTGTTGAATTATTTATTCTTATCTTTTTACTTCAATCTTTTAATTATTGTTTTTTCGTAAATTCTGACTAAACGCTGATTAAAATGAATAATTGTGCTTGTAATTCGCCATATTCTATTCCGAAAAAATTCGTATAGCAGGTGCGTTCGCACAGAGAAGTAAAACTCGTAAAGAATTGTTTAAAATTGCGTGCTTTTGCGTACAATTGCCGCCCTTTCTTCATTTTATGCCTTCTGCTGGATTTCATATAATCAATTGTTATTTGTTCGTCAAAAATGGTTTTAAAATTTTTTATGATATCAAAAAACTATATCGACGTATTATTTATGCAAAAGTTGTGAGTCTACTTAATCGTATTGAATAACTTTTATTTTTTCCTATGTTTTGACTTCAGCCTTTTAATTTTTTGCTTCTTCTTTTCTAACCAAATACTGATGAAACCAGTCAGTTTTTTCAATCAGTAGTAGTAATCTGCTTCAAAAATTTAGGGCTGACGTTCATTATTTTGATGTTATTATGCGCATTTAGTTTCCATCTTCAATAAAAAATCAGCGAACATATTATTGAAACAGTTTATTATATTACAGGAAGCCTCACTAAACATTCACTGGACTGTGAGAGAGCTTAATTTCCGAAACAGGTATAAAATAAAGTGGCATTTCGGTCGAAGCGCAGAAAAACAGATAATTTTCGAGCCGAAAAGTGGATAAAAGCGCAGAAAACTGATTTTTTTCCTTGATTTTCCAATAATTCCAATCTTGGGAGGTTCAACAGTTTTTTAGGGCGGACTGGGTTAAAAATCATTTTGAGCCATGTATGAACAGCATCCAAAATCTACTTAACCAAGTTCTGGGATCTGATGAGGCAAAAACCGCAAAAAACGCTAAATGCTATTCAATTCTGGTTTGTCCGCCCGATGTTGAGGTCTTGATCTAAGCCAGCCCTACCACGAACACCTCTTCCAAGGAAAAGTACCTCAACAGACCCTTTACCTTGACCAGAAATCGAGCAAAACGCTGAGAATGGTTGTAAAAAGCAAGTTCCAGTCTAAAGTGAATTATGTAAAAAACTGAAAATTTAGGGAAAGCGGAATTGCCGACATTTGATGGTAATCGTACATGAGCAGTAGAAAAATTCTGGAATGTCCGATATGGCAAAATTATGAAAAAAAATTCAAAAAATGTATTCCGTTCGGCTGTGTCGATTTTTTGGAGGGTCTAAGATTCTAGCACAACTGACCTGGCGGGTCAACCGTTTTGAGTATCTAAAATTCAGGTTTCTCAGATTGAAATGACCTCAAAGACTGGTTGTCTTAAGCAGCGTTAAAACTACATTATTAAACAGTTCCTGGTCAATTAGGAGCACTTGTAAAAGAAATTTCAAGTTGTCATCCATTTTTGATCTTAATTTAGCCTCATTTTTCCCAGCAAATTTCTCATTTTTCTATTCTGGAAGGTCTGGACACCCGAACCCCCGCGTGCATGTCTGCTCCACATTCATCTCTCCCTGGAGACCTACAAGTGAGACCTACGAGTGGTAAACAATTTTTTTAAACCCTCTTCCGTGAGCTACTTTGAAATCCGGCCGCTCATTGTGATTGTATTTAAGAATTTAAGAGGTAATTCATTTTTTTGGTTTTTCGCAAATAATTTTTTTCGATTTCTGTCTTGATAATTTGTCGGAAATATTTCTAAATTTATCCAGCTATTGTTCGTTTTTCAATGGATGAAACTCTTGTCTTTGACAATGCTTCTTCGGTTTTATTTCATTTATATTTCAGCAATATTTATTTGTCGGAATATTCTACAATTTCCGAGCAGTGTACTGTAATGACAATTTTTTATGTTCATGAAATTATGGACGTTCGCTTCTAATGATATAGTTTTTAAACTTCATTTAATCAAGTTAGTATTTGAAGAATTATTTAGCGAAAATAGCGACTGTAATTATCGTCCTTGTCAGACATTATTTCTAACGTTTCGGATTCGAGAAGTATCAATGAAATTTTTCATATCTAATTTCAGGGAATATACAATTTTTAATGCGAAAAAACTCTACATGAAATGATCGTAAAATTGTAAAATATATATTGAATAAATCATATAAATATAAATAATAAAAACATTAAGAATACATAATCAAACGTAACAGATATAAATACATTATGAACATAAAATATGTAAAATATATAAACGGAATATAAAGTACGACTCTGATAATAACGGCCAACAGTACAATAAAAGTAAAAGAAAAAGCAAATATTAATAAAAAATAAACCAAAAAAATAAAGTAAAAATATAATAAAATACTAAACGGAGGCTCGCTCAAAAATACTGAGCTGAAGCTCGTTATCTAATAATCTATTTCGAATTATTTTACGTGCAGTGCAGCTTTTTAATTGGATTAGCATTCTTTGTCATTCATCTTTATTACCGAAACAATTGAACATCCTGTGGAAACAATTTTATTATATTGCAAGATTTCTAATTATGTAAATAGTGCTCGTCAATAGCGCGCTTACAACCTTGGAAATGATAAGAATGATTATGAAAATAATAACGTTTTAAGGAGTATTTTAAACCAATAAAACGTTGAAACGTTTGAGCAAAATTAAACTCAGGCTTAATTTTTTCTTATTTGGCCTCGCGCTTTCTGAAAAATACCGTAATAAACACATTATTGACGATTTCGAACATTTATGCGATTGATTTTTTTGAATAAGTGAGTGCTAAGTGAAGTGCTGCTACAATATTATCAGAAAATCTGATTTTTTCTGTTAGTTGTAATTTCTGTTTTATCGCCCTATCTTCCTCTTACACCTCTTTATCGTTCCATCCTTAATTAAATTAATGCTCCAATCATTTGACACAAAAACCGACTGATTCACAGTCAGCTAGTAAAATCATTCAGTAATTTAGTTTGGCAAAAAATGATACAGTCGTTTGAAGTAAGGGCTCAAAAGTTATGGCGAATCCCCATTCGGACTGCCGTTGTTTTATTCGATGAGAAAGAGGCGGAGCATCTTTTCAATAAATTATAAAAAAGGTAAATTCAGGCCTGAATTCGTAAAAATGAGCGTCATGACAAAAATTAAAAACGACCAGCTTTTGGTTTTAGACGGCGCAAATCATAATCTAAAATTCACTTCGATTTAAGGAAGGTCAAAAGCTCCCGACGCAATGTAATGAAATTCGGTATCTCATCTCCGTTGTACTTAACCCAGCTTTTATATACGTAGTTCCTGTGAAGGAGTTTTAAAGATAAATAAAAGTTCTAATATATTTAAAACGCCAAAACAAAAAAACACTTGAAGGGTCCTAAAAAAATTTGTTTTGATTCTGGACGTTTCTAATGTTTTAGTGAAACCACTTTTACATAATTTTTCAACTTTTTTGCCCCATATTTATGTTTTCCCAAAAGTTTTGTGATTTCGCAATATGTCTAAGACTTCCATAGTTAGGGTCAAATATTTTTACCCTTTTTGAGGCCATCCTACATAAGTTGATTAACAGTACAATAAATTGGATTTTTTACTTTCTGCGTTCCTTAGACTTTGTAGCGTTTGAGATATTAATTAAATGCAATTTTTCATACGAATAAGCCGGTTAAATTTTTGCGAATTTTTCAGTCATAGTTTAATAAATTTGACCTAAGGTTATAAGTACATACGAATAGAGACTTTGATACAATTTGAACTGTAAATTATTCTAAGTGCTTGAAAAATCTCACCTTTCTCGATTTTGACTAGACAATAATAGTATTTCCCACCTGACTATCGTACTTTCTCATCTCGCAAGAAGTCTATCGATTCTTATTATTTCAAAACAATTTGCATATCTATAGAGTGTCTTTCAAGCCACTGACTGAGAAATTTGCCTTAGAATGATTAAAAGACGTCCAATCTGAAAATAGATTGGGTTTGGGCAATAAATTTCGGAAATGAATAGGATGAGTTGGGGATCTACTTACCACCCCGTCGTGAAGGTCCGCTCAATTGACTAAGTACAGTGCATACCTAGAGAAGTATCTTAAATTGCCTATTTTTGATTAAAAACGTCTGCTTAGGCTTTCAATCTTCTGCCTCAGTTCATTTGTTTTCGTTGTTATTTATTTCAAAAAATGGATGAAATAATTTGAGCTGATTGAACGAAGCCAATTAAATTAATTTTTTTAAATTAATAATGTTCATTTTTAAATTCTTAAATTATCTTAATTTGATCTCGTTTATCGCCTGCTGTTTTTTGCATAATTCCCGAGAAGGATCCTTCAAATCATTAATGAATAGAATCCGTACAACTTTTGGGAAATTAGAAGACACAACCGATCCGCCCAAACAGTTTGGAAAAATTGCCTGAAAATTTTCCCAAACCATTAAATATTCTTAGTACTTATCTGAACAATAATTTTCAAGGAATGCTACAAATTTGATACAGCTTGTTGTCAAAACAGTAAGTTTTCTGTTTCGAGGCTTCGGTATTTTAGTTGACGGTGTTGGTCTTATGGAAAGCGTGTACAGGTCATTTTTTGAGTGCAGTAAGAGATTTAAATTTTTAGTATTACTAATTGTATTATTAAGTGACATTTTTTATTCTAAGAAAAATTTAATATTGGAAAACTGACTTTATTAATCGTATTATTTATTGATCAACCTTTTGATTAATGCAAAAATAAGCTGGTTAAGTAAATTTTTGTGGAAAATTCGTGATTGAGCCATTACACAATATGAGGACTTATAAAAGAATTTTATTCTTAAACTGAAGTAAGACTTAGTCGAGTCAGTCAGTAATAAAGGGATAAATGGGAAAGTTCAAACGAAAGATACTCAAGCAATAAAAATTCCTGAAAATATTTCGGAATTTATCTATTCATGGAAATTAATTAAAATAATGACGTAAAAACAGCCATTTTCGGTCATTTGTCATCGTAATCTGAAAAGAAACAAAAATTTTAAAGTGAAAGAATGTACGGATGAAAACGAAATATTTGATTACAAAATTAGAATAAAACAATAAAAGTAATATCAAGGTAAGAATAAAGTAAAATAAAATAAAAAATAAGAATAAAAGGAAAGCAAAGATTGGATTGAAAAGACAAATAGCAAAAATTAAAGTATTACAATTAAATAGAAATCATAAATGCGTTCTATCACATGTGAGTGTGGTGAGAGGTTTTTGTTGTAGACCCCCAGAATTTCGCAAATTTAGCGATTTTGGCTTTATCCACATCCCCTTTTAGAATTCGGTTGCTGTCAATGTACGTACTCAAATGGAAAAACGAATCATCACCAAATTAGATTGTCGTCAAGTGCCAAAATGCCTCACAACAGTTGTATAATTATTAAAATAAATGAATAATTGCAAAATTTCGAGAATTACTTAGATGTCTGAGGTGGACTATTGTACAATCCGAAGTTAGAGTTTATTTAACAAACAAACTGACAATGTTAAAATTTGTCTTAAAACACTTATTTTATTTTTACATTTATAGATTTAATAACAAAATTATTTTAATCTGATTAATTATTATGCATCGATTCATTTTTAGTAAATAATATCAAGACAAATAAATTTAATCGATATCTTTTTTGCACGTTATAGAGTTTGCTTTAAAATCAACCGACGCCAGTTGTGTTGCACATCGTAATAAAAAAGATAGAATTATTTAACAATATGATGCTTTTCAGCATGCGATATTTAGAAATAAATAAGACTGAAAAAAGTAATTGAAAGTTGGGATAGGATACGTAATAAATGAAAAAGGCTTTAGGCATCAGAACAACAAATTGCATAGAATTACTGATTTCCGTCAGTTTCATACCAATAAAATGGAAAAAGGAGTCATTAGCATAGTCAAATGCATTTAAAATTAGGAATCGAGCAGATCAAGTAAAAACAAGTAGAAGTAAGCAGAAAAAAATTAAGAATTTAGTGAACTAATAGCATCAAGCAAGGTAGCAATAACAGTGAATTAAGTAGAATTTAACAATTTGATTTTGTTAGAATTAAATGATAATTGGGCCAAGTCTAATTTAAATAAATAAGTCGAATCAAGTGGATAAAATTGAAGTGGAATAAATTGTAATCGCTCGTATTTTTATAATTAATTGAAGTGAATTGAATATTAAGTAAATTACGTGAAATGACTCTAATTGAGTAGCCGAGTACAAAATTTAAAGACGAACTAAGGTCCCTAAATATTTAAAAATTAATTAATAGTAAAAATAAATTAAAAATAAATTAATTAATTAAATATTATTCTTTAGATTTAATAAAGATACCGGCATTAAAGGCCTCTTTCATTCTGATGACATTTCGGACAAAAATTTTAGGGCGCATTTGTACAAGTTGTCGATCTTTTTTTGTCAGTGAGATATTTATTAACATGGCTTATATAATTGTGCAGAATTATTTATACTTCAGCTGTGTCCTTGCAACCTAGACATTAAGGCCTGTATGATCATAAATAGGCTGATATATTTCATGGAAGCAATGTATTATTAATGAATGTTGTTTATTCTTTCATTTGAGTAATGAGTTGATTGAATATGTAATTTTAAAAAGAAATTTTAAGGCATTGTTTGGTTTGTTAAAAAATGAATAGTAAAATTAAAATAAACAAAAAAGGAATAAAAAATTTTAGAAATTTTTCAATAAATTGTCTATAAAGAGCAATAGTTTGACATTGTGTATTCAACTAGATGAATTGATTGCACTATGGAGACTTGATAATAAATCAGTGGCGGATAAATCACTAAATCAAAGCATAGGTACGTTGGTCGTAATGGTCTTTCAGGCCAACAAAAGTTTAATTGGAGCCAACATGGAAAGATACGTCGAAAGATTGCTGGAATTACGTACGAAAGTATGATTGTTTTTTCAAAAAATTGTTTTTATTTGATTTAGGTAAAAGTGAGGTAGCTTCCCCATGCGGCCGATCCTCGACTGATTCTATGTGTATTATTAATTTATTGGTTGTTAATTAATTTAATTCTATTTTAATTAATTTATTTTATTAATTTATTCAGTCTTGCCAAAAAATTTTTCTAAATTGCCGGGCTATTAAACAAATGCAATTATGTTGATTTCTAAAGATATCAATGCCCATTTTTGAATTGGTTGTGATTTTGATTGATCATTAGGGCATTCCACTCACTAACTAATTTTACAAAAACCAACGAATATAATTATTATTTTTGCAGAACTTTATTTTTCTATATTTATACGATGAAGGTCATTAAGGCTGTAATATTAAATTTTAGGGGACGGACTATTTTTAAATGACGGTAATCCGATGTGCATGAATCATTTTCGTGAAAACGTCCCTTTACAATTATAAATTTAAGAATCCACGAAAATTCAATATAAGTTCTTTTATGGTTCTATATATTCAAGTATCAATAAGAAAGAACGAATGTCGACATTTAAACAAATCAATTTTGTAGTAAATGAGATTTCCTAAAGTTTGAAATATGAATCAAGTGATCGTTTTGTTCGTTTTTCTCATTTTATTTTATTTATTTTATTTTAAAAATCTTCAATATTATGTGTTCCGACTGTTTTAGTTTCAACTGTTTTTTAAAAATAAAATGCTGTTTCTAGGTTCCCCGCCTGTAATTATTCGATGCCCAATGTCACTGGTATTTGGCTTCCAGAGATGATCCAGGAATTTCCGGGTATTTAAAGCAATTAAATCATGTCCATTAATAGTCAACTTCCATTTTTTTACTTCGATAATTTTTTAAGGTCATTGTATGCCGAGATAATACAATAATACTTTTTTTCATAGGAAGCGGTTGGCGCGTACCTATCATATACTAAAATACCTATAATATATTATACTTGGGTACCCCTAACACCTGTGGACCCCTACACCTATGACAGAACACATCTGAGGTGCGGTTCCTTTAAAAGGTAGATAACAAAATTCGCTGTCCATCTTTTTTGTCTACTTTGCAACGAGCGTGTAAAGTTAGGCTCAGGGACATTTAGTATGAAACATATTACCATCGGACATGCATCCTAGGGATTGGACAACCTAGAATCAAGGATTGAAAAATGGAAAAATTTCGAGAAAAATACGGTTAAATAAAGTCAAGAATTGATGAAAATCAAAAGTCTTTTATAAACTGTTCGAAAGTGATTAGAAATCGTTAATGAACATATTTTTCACATTTTGGTATTTGTGTAATTGACCCTCTGTTCAACGGAATTAACACGGCGCAATAGTGAATCACTTTATTGACATTTTTCATCTTCCTTATCCCTGTGTCTAAAAGTTTTTCTAGCCTCGTTTTGGCTCTACATCGCTTATAATGGCTTAGCTCTGTGAGACGTAATAGAGCGGTAAGAAATAATCATTTTTTGGCCTATCACTGTGATATCTCTAAAACATTATAAAGTGAAAATGGAATTCTAATAAAAAATTTAGTGGTTTACACGTTTTCACCTTTTCATCCCCTGGTTGTGCTTAACACAACAGAAATCTACTTTTTCTGGTTTTTTCTTGGATGCCCACCACGAGCCAATTTTACGCAATTTTCAATAAAAGTAACATTAAGCAGAAAAATTGCATAAAATGAAAGTAATAATTCCAGAGTATAAAGAAGATGTGACTAGACCAGCATAGTGTCCATTCATGGTACCCTCTGACCATACCTGGGCGTGGGAGGTTTTGGGGTTGACACCCCCAGAAACACAAATACCCCCCAGAAACGAAAATAGCCCCCACCCCCTCAGAATTCAATTTTTGAAATTTTTTCATTTTTTCGCAATTTTTGATGCCAATGGATAGTGCTCGATGAGAAATGTTGAAAAATTCTTTTCTATGTCATAATACCATTTTAAGGCCATTTTTTGACTTTTGAAAAAAATCTTGCACCCCCCTCCCAGAACTTTAGTACCGCCAACCTATGACTTCGACTGCAAAAACATGGTGGTAAACAGCTAAGTTAATCCAAAGTTACCTTCCTGATTGATCTCTCAGACCGATTACGCTGTTATGTACCTAGCGCCGCGCTACGGGTGTCTTATATCCGGCTAAGTATGGCGCATACATACTTTGTGCTTTCTTCTTTATCATTAGAATGACCGTTCTGCGCTTTAACCGAATTCTAAAGGTAATTCCATACTCTTGGTAGTGAATTGAAAATTCTGCATGCGATCCCGAGAAATAGCTAGTTTAATCAAAAATCGCAAAAATGCTGACTTTTCACTCTGAACTTAGTTGAAGTGTCGAGATTTTGAATTTGATTGAATAAGATACGGACTATACAAGATCAATCTGCCGCGTCTCTAGCTTTTGAGTCAAATTATTATAACAAAGGTGGCCTGTTCTAATGTCGTTGCCTTACAAGCTTAATATTGCATAGAAAATATTGTTTATTAATGTCACGACCACTGTGTACGATATTTTAAATTTGATCGTTAGTATGCTTACTTATTCTGCGTCCCTGATTAAGCGTGTCGTGACAGATTATTTTGAATAAGGTCGGAAATGCGCACTTTTTTTAGAAATTTCGGAGAAACTGCACGAAAAATTGACTAAATTGTTACTCTCTCCAATGTTGTTTAAAAGCAAATAGCTACTCACCTGTTATTTATCGGTCTTTCCGGCAAGTTTTTAGCAAAACGCAAAAAACGTGTAAAATCGTACAAATTGATGGAATTAGTTATCAGATAATGAGGCAGGACTTGCATTCAGGCAGCAGGAGATCGCCCCCTCCTTCACTCAGACAGCAAAGGAAAAATACCTGCGGGTTCCTAACAAGGGTTCCGATAGCAAAAAAACAGATTAAACATTGTTAAACTCCTCGAGAAATATGGTCCAAAAGTGATTTCTGGATTTGCTTGCGTTTTCTCGTGACATATATTTAAAAACTGCGTTAAGATTACGAAAAATTATTCAAATTTTCAGTTAATTCTTTAGAATATTTTGTGGATAGTGAAAGATTTTTCGAAATATGCGTTCGGTTTAAGCTATAACTTCAGTGAATCTGCGATTAGCGCAGACCTAAAACGGAGGCAGATGGGTAATAATCTTCCGGCCAATGTCCGCCCTTCTTGTCCCACCCTAGAAATTTGAGATTTATCCACTCCGCCCACCTTTCTCAAAAATTTTGCGCGAAAATTGACTTCTTACGCTAATTTTTAGCTTTCCGTTTTTAAGTTTATGATATCTTCTGAGTTAATGATAGTGGACCTGTTATTATTGCAAAAAAGAGTATAATTATCGTTATCGCACAACATAATTTGTGCTGTCGTTTGTCTTAAAATTTCCAATAAATGTTTTTTTAATCAGAGTCACGGGAAATTAAGGATTTGTGAATTGCGGGAAATTAATAGACAGCATTATATTTCGAAAATGTTTCTTCAAAATGTATTTATTCATCGCTATCCTGAGTCTAAGTGCTAGCTTAAAGAGATTCTATCAGAGAAGAGCATAGTGTAAGACTGCTAAATATCTTGTCGAATGGAGCGTAAACTGTTTTGGAATTTCGAGTGAAAAGCAGAAACTAAAATACCCCCCAAAGAATTCAATTTTCGAAATTTGTTTTTTTTTCCGCGATTTTTTGATACCAATGCATAGTGCTCGATATGAAACGACGCAAAATGACGTTTTTCGTCATACCACCATTTTTGAGACCATTTTTTGACCATTGAATAATCTTGCACCCCCCAGAATTTTGGTGCAGCCCACCTATGTTTAAAACTAAAATCGATTGTGTCTGAAGTAGATAAATTGTGAAATTGGTGTATTCTTGTTTTTGAAGTCTAATCTGAAATTTTCCTTTGCTCTTCGTCCTTCTAGATTCGCTTAAACCAAAGACTCTTAAGAATTCGAACGGAAATCTCTTTAAATATAGATTTTCAAACTTTTTCCATTTTTTACGGCCGACTTTTTTATTGCTTTTTTGGTACTGTAAAAATTGCGTTATCGCATTTTCAACATTTCTGATGTTTAGAAATTTTCGGACGCCAGACTCCGAAGTTTACGCGCTTTTTATGTATAGCCTGGATCCGCACCAATGATTTAGAACTAACATCTGTGGTGTAGTAAATTATTTAGAATTATTTTATACCTATCTGAGCAGTAAGCTAGTGAGCATTAGGGGACGTTTTCTTATACTGCGAGAGGCAACCAACTAAATAATAATTACACTAATTGCGCAAACTTTGAATGATTAGAATAATAATTAGATTTAATGATCACAGAAGGATGATAAATTGATTAAGCTTGAAACTGGTTTCTGTCTTTGACCAGGTTGATGATTTGCCAAGAGTGCTTCGAAATCTTTTTTTGGCAATTAAGCAAACGCAATTTTTTAAATATTTCCGATATTAGTCACGTTTCTTTTGAAATTCACTCAATATTTAAAATAAATTCGTTCGATAACCGACTGAAAATTAGTTTTACTACAATAGCGCATATAATTAACGTGATTAGAGAAAATCATTTTTATTGTTCATGATTTTGAAAAGTGACAGTGAGCGTTTTAGCAATCAATTACAGGAAGCGTAATTCAATAAATACAGGAATCTAGTAAGCGTCGATAATTTTTGTAATTTTTCCGATTTTTTTACTCGCTAGTATCTAAAATATTAGACGTTTAGACAGCTGAATATTTCAGTATCTGAAAAGGAAATGAGTTCAAGGAATCCAGCAAATACTAAAAGTCCTAAAGTTATATGTATAATAAAATTGACATATTCTTATTTTTTGAGTATGATATTTAATTTTTAGCTCTTTTCTGCAAATCAAACTGAAAAGCGATAAAAACGCTTAATTGTGCCCAAAATAGTGGCCGTGTGGCCCGCTCAAAAAAAATTTACAGCAAGTTTATTAGTGATCAACCATTTTCGACTACTTCACGTTCAGCGCAGCGTTTTAGGTCGAATGAAAATACTTGGTCATCCGCCATAGGCCTGACTTACTATTATTTGTCGAAATTTGCTTCAACGAAAAATATTTTAAAGATAGCCTCACTTCCAACCTGAGTATGAAAATAAAATGATTGTGTTTTATCGAAAAATTGATATTTTGGCGATAAATTGACCAAGTTAGCATGAAGATGTACGAATTATTGTGAAGGGCTGGGCTGGGAAGGACCCCTCTACCCAAAATTGGTCATCCCACCATCTCGCTAAGCCAGAAAATTTTTTTACCCCTACCCAATTTTTGTGAGAAAATGCATGTTTGGCCATTCAGGTGCTTCTTGGCCCTTATTGGCCCAGAAATGGAAGTCATTTATTATACCCCCTCAAAATGGCTGGGACAATATCCGAAATTTTGAGGCGTTACATATAGGCTCATTAAGATGTCAGCGACTAAGTTAAAATCGTTATTTTGAGTTTGAAATTATCTACCCGAGAAGATGAGAGACCTTTGCCGCCTTCTAACATTACAGTGCCACACATAAAAAGAATCAAATTAGCTTATTATTCCATCAGAAGCGAATTGTTTAACGATTTTTTTAAGCCTTTTTAGTTTGGGCTTTCATCAAAAGCGCAAAACACATTTATTTTTGTTTCAGTTTTTTATGCTTTTATTTTTCCTGTTACTCTTGTTTTTCTTCCCACAAACCCGAAATTGAGTACTCAGACGGGACATTTTCTGAATCGAATCAATCTCGCAGCTAGTTCGGACAATCATTCCACGTTGGAGTTATGCAGTCGGGCCTTCAGAATGAAAAAAATGTGAATTTTTTAAGAATGGTGATGCAAAATATATGCTTCAAACCGATAAAATTAGAAGATTTACTCATAAAAGTGACTGAAATTGACCAAAAGCTGCAGCAGATTAATATATTTTTGAAGCTGTTTTAGCATTTATACCGGATTTTAGGGTCAGATTTTTAAGTAGAAAGCTTTTGATCCCTAAAACGCATATGCCGGTCATGCTATATTTGATTTGGACGATACGCTGCGATTCGATGTTTAAAAGTTCATTATTTTCAAATTTTCCGGAGTTTAGTTTCTGAATTCATGAATTTTTTAGTAATCGATTAGGAAAAGTTACGTTAAGCATTGTTAGTACTTCTGTAAGAATACCGAGTATAATTATCGTCATTGTAGAACATTATCTTCATTGCTGTCAATTTGGGAAGTATACAGATTTTAATTTATAATTACTTACAGGGAATAGAATTTTCGTTAATTAAAAAATCTGTTGAAGTGATAGTGGCAAATTTTAAAAATATATTTCAGTGCAATTATTCGTCAGTATCCTTACGCGCTTCTAAAACGTAATTCTTTCAGAGTTGATGTGACTTTCACATTCCCAAATATTTTTAGTACATGTCGAAAGAATTATGTAAGAAAATTTATTTCAAAGTAATGTAAGTGTTGTAGGTATGCAAAATTGGAAAATAATCTTACTTTTCACTCCAATCATAAAATTGTAGTTCCTTGCATTATGTCTTGCCCAACACTATAAAATAGTGTCACATAAAAGTCAGACTTGAGCATAACATGGACGTGGGAATCTGGACCCCAAAATCTAAGAGATCCCAGCGGAATACAGCAAACCCTCCATAGTCCAATAAACATAGGAATAAGCTTTTTACGATTTTTTTTGTTTTGCGATTTGTTTTGCCAATGGAATATGGATCGTCTAGAAACGTAGAAAAATAGTGTTTTACGCTCCTGCCATCTATTTTGAACCACTTCTTAAACTTAAAATTTTTTTTGCTCCCATGACGCCCACAAACTTTAGGCGCTGCCTTCTGGACCTGATTAAAACTTGAGAGGTAATATTAATTGCGTACTAAGTTATTTCGACTGTTTCATGTATACATCTCAGCGTTGATAGTTAAGTTGGGATATTACACATTAGTAATTTCTTCTGTAGCCAGCGAGCATTTTTGAATACGCATTATTATATTGTGAGAACCATCGGACTGAGTTCTCACAGATTTTGATTTATTTATGAAAAATTATTATAAACTGATTAGTAAAACCTAATGTTTAGAGCAGAACAAAACACACGATAAAGGCGTATAAATAAAACTGTGTTATGCGCAGAGCAAGAATTTTAAGCAAAGCGGTAAACAAGTCAGCATGTTTTATGCGCTCCAAAATTAACCTTGTTGAGACTTAATGATCTTTTGCGTCTGCCTCTTCTGCTTTTTTTGAGCTTTTTATGCAGTAAATCGACTGTTTTCTGCCGTTTAAAGCTAAAATTAAGTTCTGTTTCATTGACGTGCACCAAAGTCATAATGGAAATAGCGTTTATTACGGTATTAAGTCAACATATTCCAATATCGGAGTATATTGATAACTTTCTATTATTATAATTCTGTAACGTATTTAGGCTTTGTCAATTCAGTTCTATTTGTGATTTCAGCTGTGAAGTACTGAAAATTGTGTATATTTATGTAACAGTATAAAAATACATATGAACAAAAAATTTTTGCATTCAGTGAAAACTTTTCTGTCGATCTTTCTACATTTTCACGGATGCTCATGCAAAACAGAGTAGTACTTGGTCTATGCAATGAAGATTTGATATTTAGTCTTAAGTTTTTCACTAGTTTTTTCATGCAACGACATCGCTTCCGTGTTTTGTAAAGAAGTGAAACATGACGGCGTGATTCTGTATCAGCCTAGTTTTTCTCTGATGACCCCGCCTCCTGTTTATGTATTTTTTGGTGTTTTTGTCTATTTTTTCTTTAATTACTCCTCCTTATTTCATCGCGTTTCATATACTCTTGATCCTCGTGTCTACATTCTCGCTATTTACCGCGTCTTTTTGGTTTCTCCCTAGTGACAACAGTGCGTTTTTACCTCTTTCTTCCCTTTTTTCTGGTTTTTTGTCCTCTTAAATTTTTTTTTATTTATTATCAATTTTCAAAGTAATATTTTTTATCTGAATTTTACTAATTTTTTATTCTTGCTCGCCTTTCAGTTTTTTTCTTCAACTTGTATTTCGTCGTATTGACGAATGCTTATTATTCATGGGAATTCAGCGAAAAATACAACAAGGCAAACGATGATATTCGAAAAATAAAGTGTCAAGTAAGCTATGTCGATTTGAAAAATGAACACACTTTCGAATTGTAGACAATAAAAATTACGTTTCGCGATAGCAATAATCACATTAGCGATTTTCGTAAAGATAATCATGGCGAGTTTCGGGACATTAGAATTAATTCAAAAACGGATGGATTTAAAACGAAAATCGCTTATTCTAATGATGCGTGAGATATAATTTTTTAAAGATGCAAATATTCCTCAATCACATTTGAAACATAAGTGATATTACCGGACAGTACTATCCTCTGAAAAAGTCGATCAATAGATCAACAGTTAGTAGGTCCATGGAGAGCGAGGGTACGATCGCACCATTAATGCACAGCATGGCCGATTTTGGGTCACATATTGAGGTTTTTTGCCGAAATAACGTCAAAAACTATTTTAAATGCTAAAATATTGCACTTTTATTAAAGCACTACAGCACTTTCATTATTGCAAGAGGCTTGAGAAAATATTTGTTGATGGAAGGTATCTTACAATTTTGCAAATGTACATATGATAATTACTCAAGAATTAGCCTTAAGACGAGGATTTAAAATCAATCAAGCGTCATTAGAAAGTGTGGTCAAAGTTACGCTCGAGCCGAAGTTTATATGTAATTGCACTGCGGTGCAAATTGCCCAACCTTAATTTACAACTCAAAAATAAATTTGTGGATTTCTGTAACTTAAATGCCATTTTTCTTGTTTTTTTAAGACTCAATTCACCTCATTATATTCAGAAAAATTCATTACTTCTCTTCTATCCCCTTGTTTTACCAGCTCGTCCTTTCTTCTCCCCCTACTCCTACAATCCCGACACTTGTTTTCTCAGCTGCTCTAAAACTCCAAGTTGTTGACAATGTGTCGTATTAATTTGCCGTCAGTCTGGAATCAATCACTTGCTTTAAAGAAAAATTACTAATCTATGTAATTAAGGGCACAAATTCAATGCGATGTCCTCCTACGACTAACGTACTACCTTTAGCAAAAAAACATATGTCTCTTATCTATCACAACAAATGAGTCTAATTTTCGGCCAGAAATCGTCACGAATCAGTATTTTATTGAATTATCGAAAAATGCAAAAATTTGTCACAAAAACGCAGTAAATATCTATCGAAAGCTCACTTTAATTTAGAGAATATTAAATCTATTTAACGAACAACGATTATCTTTGGATGCCATGCCAAAATCATTAAAAATTCTAAAAGGGTTTGTGGACAAATTAAATGGGGTCGTAAAAGGAAAGCCGATAATTTTAAAAGTTGTATTTGACTTTCACTTTTACTTTTATGAATTATTTCTAACGACATTAATTTATTATCGATTAATCTAAAAGTAGTGATCTGATTGGTTCATTTTTCTCTTAAATGATGAAAAACACAAATGTCTTTAATCGGAAACAATTTGCATTAACTCGAATTCAAAGTAAGACATTCATCTTAAATAACAAAAAGTTATTTACTAGTATAATGCTTACTCAAAATGGCGAAGAAATGAACAGGATTGAGAAAAAAAAGTGTGAATAAAAGGCAACATATAATAAAAATGAATGAAAAAAAAACCTGTCGGCATCACAAACAATAAATTAAATATATAATTATAGATTTTTCCTTAGTTTTATAGTGATTCGAGGAAGAAGGGAGCCATATTGCATACTGAAAAGCGTTTAGGATTAAGAATGATAGCATATGCAAACTAAATAGAACCAGATCAAATAAGTTTAGAGATTAAAGATCGAGGTGAATCGAAGATTTAACTTTATTAAGTCGAATTAAGTCGCATCAAAACAGGCTCACGTTAAACTTAATTTGGTGAGACTTAAGTAAAACTACTAAGTTGTTTAATTGAGAGAAAAACGTCGAATAGAGTAGATAGAGTAAATTCGATTGAATAAGTGGAATAAATTATTATTAGAGGAAATCAAGCAGAATGAAGTGAATTAAATGGATCAAGTGAAGTAAAGCGGAATAGATTCAAGTAGACCACTGCGTTTCTAAGAATAAACATTTCAAACAAACACTAAGCCAAATGTCACGCATAAAATGCTTTTTTTCAGAGTATTAACTCAAAACTTTGACGTAATAAATCGCTGAGTATTGACTATGTTTACTGAAACAAACACCGTTCTTCCTGTCAACATGCCGAATTATTTGTTGGTAGTCCTTTCACAATGCTTGGACGGTATGGTCGGTTGCATAGGTGGGCGACATGAAAGTTCTGCGGAGAAGGGAGGTGCGAGATTTTTTCAAAAGACAAAAAATGGCCCTAAAAATTAGCCGTCAGGTATTTTGATTCCTGGGGGGTGTATACCACAGAGCTTAAGAGAGTTTGGGGATATCCGTCCCCTTGAGAAAACCGAAAATACCCCCCAGAAATCAAAATAACCCCCAAATCCAATTTTTAAAATTTTTCCTTTCTTGCAATTTTCTGATGCCAATGGATAGTGCTCAATGAGAAACGTCAAAAAATGGTGTTTTTTGGCCATATCACCATTTTTAAGGCAAATTTTTGACCTTTAAAAAATCTTGCACCCCCCCCCCCCCCCAGAATTTTCTAGCTGCGCACGTAGGGTGTACACCCCGAACCCCTCCACGCCCCAGGTATGGTCGGTTACCTGTTGGACTTTTTTGCATCATGAAAATACCATCAGACTAATGAAATCATACTTTCTGAAATTCTGGCCCACTTATTATTAATTTGCAGTCCTCCTTTTTATACATGTTTAAAGTTGAATTTATCGATATTTAACTAATAACTGATCAATAGAAAATTCATATAGTTGAAATACCTCAAATATATTATATAGTTATGATAAAAGATTGACTCTCAGCCATATTTCTTTCAATCGGAAGTCAAATATATTTAAGCAAAAAACATGTGCGTGAAATCATTTTTTCATAAATTCTTATCAAAAATTATTTCTTTCTTCGCTTTTACGTCAAAAATTCAGGCACATAAATGATATTCGCAAAAATTAGTTTAAAGTAACTGAAATTTTGAGATTATTCGAGAACTTTCACACGGGTCAAATAAGGAATTCCTGGTATTTATTTTCGTAATATTTTTCTTATTTCGTTTTTTGTGTCGAGTTGTGTTTCCTCATTGTATTTGTATAAACTTTGCTTGATTTTTAAATTTTTCACATTCGATCATTGCTTATGTTTCCATTTATTTCCAATATGTTTTTGTTTACAAATATGTCAAATGTTTTTCTTGAACATTTTTCTTCATTTTTCTTTATTTTGTGTCAAGGATTTATCCCATGTGCATTTATTCGCAGGAACTTGAGTTACTTCCCCCCGGATACGCAGGATTACTTAGCTACATATTCGATTAATTAGCAACTTAGATTCAGAGAAATTTAAAATGACAATTTGAATTTAGTATCACTCGTTTATTTTTTCGAGGATCGTTTTTGTCTAAGAAAATATTTAGCTTCAACTGATTAAATTCATCAGACAGTGACTTAAATTAACGTCATGTTTCTGAAAACCTTTCAGGGAGAATTGGATCAGAGGGAGTCCTACCCATACCTGGGCGTGGCGGGATTTGAGGGGTATGTCATCCCCCAGAAACTAAAACACCATCCCAGAATTCAATTTTTGAAAATTATTTTTGGTTTTTTTTCGCAATTTTTTGATGCCAATGGATAGTGTTCGATGAGAAAATTTTAAAAAATAGTGTTTTTGCCTAACCACTATTTTTGAGGCCATTTTTTTTGACCTTTTAAAAAATCTTGCACCTCCAGACCTTTGGTGCCGCCCACCTATGGCCTACCCTACTGAAGATTCTTAAACTTATTTGCTGTCGAGGGATTTGCGCCCGATATAGAGACACCTTCAAGCCCTTTTTGACCTTGATAATCACAACTTAAGCGGAAATCCAGGATTTCACTACTCGCTCTATACACATTTTGGATTTCATCCCTCACAAGTCACTCTAACCTAACTGGGAGCATCTAATGTTTCCAACAGTAAGTTTTAATTCAAAAGTATGTGCCTGGGTAAAGAAAATCTTAAAAAGTACAACATTGAATAATGATCTTCTTACTAGAGTTGTAGAAGATAAGAAAAGAATAAACAAAGAATTACAACTCAAATTGTAATCAAATCGCTCAAGTCATGCTTCACCCCCTTTACCTGTTACTCTAGATGCACTTCTTGAATAGCTACAAAAAGAGTGCTATTGACCCACTTGGGGACGAATATGAGCCTAGAAAAATGGATTTTTCTTTCGAAAACGATTTTAAAAAAATGTCAAACTCATTTCAACTCACGATACGTCAATTCCACTACACAGATTCATTTTTGCGAGAGCAAAACATTTATTTTTTTTTCATATCCTATACAACACTAGTTCTTACCACTATATACCAAACAGCATGTGAATTGTTGACGTTCCAAAAAATTTTTTAAAACGTTTCGTTTTTTGCGCTTAAAAATGCTGTTTTTTTTACGTGCTCACTCAAAACCCAGAATTTATCGACGTGAGGGAGCTCGTCCTTTCTAGAACATAAAAAGGAAAATTTTCGAGATAGGATATTCAAAAAAATTCATATGCAATAAGAAAAATCTTGCCAAAAAAAACATGGACAGCAGCGGTCAAATTCTGGAGGTCAATCTAATCAATTTTATTTTTCGACGTATTTGTAAATAAAATTTTGCCAAGACCGCCTTTCTTCAAGCTTTCGCCTTTGCCCGAATTTCACTCTACTTAGTTTTATTTATTCGCCAAAAAAGGTTCTAATACTTTCGGTTCGTTAACAACTAAAAATTTCATCGGCTTAACTCGTTATTTCTTCAAATTTGAATCGAAATATTTTTTGAAGCGAAAGTCTTTTTAATCGCATAGACTCGAAAAATATGCATCGGAAAATATCAGCGAATAATCTGTTTTAAATTATTTTACAATCCGATGCTTTATGTTGGATTGGCGCGCTTAGTCGTTCATCTTTATTGTTCAACCATTGAGTATTATGTTGAAACTGTTGTATTAGCTTGCGAAAATGATGATTGAAGATTAATGAAATTTTTGGGCTTTTAATTTTGGAAATGTAGATATAAAATGAATGTAAAGATCTCTGAGGTTTAATTCAGTATGTGAAATCGATGTAAGCGTTAAAATGTATCAAGTTCGAGCATTTGATTTAAGATTTAAATGGATGGCATCCATACCTGGGCGTTGAGGGGGTTTGAGGGTATGCACCCTCCACAAACCAAAATACCCCCAGAATTCAATTTTTGAATTTTTTTTTGTTCTTTTCGCAATTTTTGATTCAAATGGATAGTGCTCGATCCCACCCCCCGCCATCCCCCAGAAAACCAAAAATAACCCCCTAGAAACCAAAACACCCCCCCCCAGAATTCAATTTTTGGAATTTTCTTTGTTTTTTTTTCGCAATTTTCTGATGCCAATGGATAGCGCTCGATGAGAAAGGTTGAAAAATGGTGTTTTTTCGCCATACCACAAATTTTAGGGCCATTTTTTAACCTTTGAAAAGGAATCTTGCACCCCTCCTCCAAGAACTTTGGTGCCACCCGCCTATGTAAGTATTTATCCTTCGATTTTTTACTTTTAAAGTAAATCAAGAAACATGATTGTATTGCAACTAAATATTTTGCATATACGTATCAGGCAGTGATATTAGAATCGTCCGCAATTAAAAGCGTTAGTGAATGTTTTACGAATCGGCTTTGCTTCTTCTACACTTTTTCTCCTTGCAGCATTATCGGTTGTCGATTCGTACACTGTTCCCGCCATCATGTTAAGCTTGTTTACGGCGCGTAGCAGGAATTCAGTCAGTACGGCGAAATTAAACGCTTATTGTCTTATCACGACATGATTATTTTAGATTAGCGTAATCTTAAATTAATGCACTCCTTGAGGATACACATCCATTTTGTTCACTCTTGTATCTGTTCTGAAGAAATCGTTGAAGTTTTAGGCAAAAAATGACTAAAAGAAGCATTCTGCAAATTAGATGAAAAACGCAAGTTTGTTTGCCGAAAAGCGGGGTGGACGTGAGTCTTTTAGGGGATGAGTAACAGTCGACTCATCTGTGGGGATCCGCCCATTACCTCTAGTACGTGTAAGTTTTAGACCAAAAATCAAAAAATGACAGAACATTGACATAGAATGGTTAAAACAATCAACATTGGAAGAATTAAAAAATTAAAAGTCAGTGTACAAATAAATTGGAGAAGGAAATTTTTCGAACCATCTTTTCTTCGGCTTGTAGTCTTAAATCTAATTTTCTTTCTCTTTTCCTGTTTGCTCTTATTGATGACTTTTTATTATTTCATTCAATTTTCGTGTTATTCGTTTGTTACTCATTTATAATTCACGTTTTTAAATTATTGTTCTTTCAAAAACCTTTTACTCAACCGAAAGTACTTCCACAACAAAAGCGAGTGTAATTATCGATATTTCGAAACACAATTTTCATTGTCGTTGATTGGTAAAGTGTCAGTGAAGGCTTAAATGATAAATTTAAGAAGTGGTCCTGTCACTCAGTGCCAAATGCATGGAAGTTGATCAAATGCGAGTATTATTCAACGAACAATTCGAAGAATGGAGTTACAAACGATTTATGGCTAGCGCAAAGATATGAATATAACGTACTACCGTAAAATAATATAAAGTACCGCAAGAAGTGGCGGATCTAGAGATTATCCTAAGGGTGGGGGCGGTATCCCCACTTTTCCAATAACAGTCAAAAATAGTTCCAAAAATTTGCACTTAACGGTGCGAAATCGCGTTTTTTCAGGTGTTTTACATTGTATACTTTTACATAAAATCACTTTTGACGCAATATTCTTTCTCGAAAATTTTGAAATTCTAGACCATTTTGTGCGGAAGAATCATAAAATTTATTTGACCTCAAAAAAATCTGGCGCGTCGCGCCAGAAAATTTGCGAAATTAAGACGGAATGACGTCTAGAAGCATTATTTACTGCTAGATTTCCTGTATTTATAGCATTTGATGCAAAACATCGAAATTTTTAACTGAAAGTAGAAGAAAAATATGCAAAAATAGCTGTTTTTGCTGCTTAAAATTGTTTTGAAACCTACATGAACAGAAAATGGCTTCCAGGCAGTGTTTTTTGTATAAGGTCCCTTTGTACATGTACAAAGATGGTCCTTAAAAGTCTTTGTACATTTTGTACATACAAATTTTTGGGTACTATGATATAATGCGGTAGCGACTTTAGTGCGGAAAACCACAGTTGTTCGACCTTAAGTAGTGTGTTTTGGCTAATTCCTGGTTTTACGAGCGCAAAAATTATTAAGAATCGTCTTAAAACGGCGCGAAGCGCCAAAAAATTTGACATTTTATTTTTCGAAAGGCGATTTCTGCTATTAAAAAGATATATAGGACACACAATTACTCATTTCAGCGCGGAGCCCCGAAAAGTTTTGCGAATTTCAGACCTTTTTTGTAGTTTTTGTCTTCCCGAAAATCTTTGCACATGTACAGAGACGGTTTCGAAAAGTCGTTGTACATCGGGAAAAATCTTTGCCGGATACAAAAAAACCGTACTTCCAGGTCGCCAAGAAAGTAAATAAATGTCATTAATAAGTATCATCCGGCGCGTAGCGCCGGAAAAATTTGAGAAATTATGGTCACTGACGGCCAAAAATCATTGCAAATTGCATATCCATTCTTTATCTCGCCAAATATTTTTGGCCAATGGGAGGGGCGGCCGCCCCCCTTAAATTCGCCCCTGACCGCAAGTATAATTAGTAAATAATTGATAAAATTAATAAAATAAATTAATTAATAGAATTAAGTAATACAAATATAATAATTCAAATTTTGTATACCAGCTTATAGCTTACGTAAGCGTATGGAAAACTTTCGGCGATATTTGATCGGCCTGCATGTTACACGTTAAATTGAAAATAATCGATATGAAAAGTTTACTGTTTTTGAAATAAAAAAGCATTAATTGCGCTAAAATTTAAAAAAGATCAATTTTTTTAGTTTTTGATCAAATGCCAGTCGTTGGAATATCTAAAACGAACACCGGTGCAAGCTACACACTACTTTGATTTTTTGGAACAAACAAAGATTGCGTTGAATGTTAGATAAAAAGATCAATCTCATCAAAATTTTACCAATCTGCACTTTTCATTCGAAGATTCTACCACCTGGGCCTAGCCAGATTTTTACATGGGGAGAGACGGTTAGGGGTTTAGATTTCCAGAATGCAAGAAAATTGAAAGTTTTAAGGGGAAACTAAGGCAAAAATGGAAGGCCAAGGACAGATGAAAGTTGACAAGTCTCTTGAAGTGCTTGAAATTGACCGTAAACTGCTGAATAACGCAGTTCAAACGCTGTCCTAGCGTCTATATAACTTTTGTAGGTCATTTTGGCCCCAAAACTGATGGTTTCTGCAGTCCTGGGTCGGCTATGTTGTACGATGTTACAACATGGGCAACTATGGACATAGAATTTTAAGACTAGCAGCATTAGATGGATAAACACAGGGGCGGATTCAGGGGGCGGGGGGACGGCCGCCCCGCCCCCCACGTAGCCCAAAATTAAGGATTTTAGAGCGATTTTTAGCGACTTTCGGGTTAAAACTGCTAATTTTTCCGCCCAAGTCAGAGGTTCCGCCCCCTTAGGGGTACCACCCCCCCTTAGGAAAATCCTGGATCCGCCACTGGATAAACATGTTTTGTTTAAGTGGCATAAAAGTTTAGGCCAGGTGCCAGCAGTTCGCGCCCTAGGGCGGCTTGTTTACACATAACTTTGATATGCTTAAACTCAGATTTTATGCAGTATGCACGCAGGTGCCTATTTACTCGTACCTGCCTACCTTGCTGGCTTATTACAAAAATTAAGAAAAGATAATCGTATAAACTCATGGTCATTGGAATGAAAATGAAAGTATATTTCTACGTCAATTTCTGTTTAAGTATATTACACCTTTTTTCAAGATTCGAACAAAACTTAATGTTGCTGTTCTTGGTAAAATAACTTTTTGACTTTGTATTTATTAGCAAAAGTGCAGCAAAATTAGGCGAAAAAACTTGGAAAACAAATGGTCCGAGCCCAGGCTAATGTGTATTATCTAAACATAAGAGTGGAGGATCTTGTGGTTCTGAAACCCCAACCAGAATTCGGAGGACCCCCATAGTATTTGTGTCGTAATTATCGCTCAGATTGATTGAACTTTATTAAAGACTACAACACAGGACAACCATAACGCTCAGAAACATCCGGCTACTGGTCCCCAATCGTAATATTGGTTTCTACCGTAACCTTCACAAGAAGCTGAGTGCCCTGGCTGAGCGATCAATTTCGTCAGCATACCTTGAGAGATAAGTAAAATATTTATAATAAAAATATTCATAATAATAATAATAATAATAATAATAATAATAATAATAATAATAATAATAGTATAATAATAATAATAATAATATTATTATTATTATTATTATTATTATTATTATTATTATTTTTATTTTTATTATTATTATATTAATAATAATAATTATTATAATAATAATAATCATAATAATAAGAATAATAACAATAATAATAATAATAATAGTAATAATAATAATAATCATAATTATAATAATAATAATTATAATTATTATAATAATTATAATTATTATTATTATATTAATAATAATAATAATAATAATAATAATAATAATAATAATAATAATAATAATAATAATAATAATAATAATAATAATAATAATAATAATAATAATAATAATACATAATAATAATAATAGTAAATAATGTCATTAATAATTAAATATAAAATAATAGAAGTCGCGATACACAGTGTGCACAATGAGTCTTGGATGTCTGGAAAGCATTTCTTCTGTCCGGCCATGTTTCAACAATTTTAGGAAAATCGATTCGTTTTTGAAAAATTGAAAATTTGAAGACGGAAAACATTTGGAGGAAAAATTCGAAAAATTTGGAAAAAAGTTCCAATCGTTTTTGACCTCTAAGGCATATTTAGCAGCTCAAAATTTAAGAGGAAGAGTCGCGCAGTCATTTTGAGGGGAAACGACCTGGTTTTGACCAAAACTGACAAGAGCGCACCTAAAATTGCAAAAAAACGCAAGTTTTAGCCTAAAATCGAGGAAATAGCGTCTAAATTTTGTGAGTTTGGCGGGATCGGGGATAATCGAGTTTGGATGAGGATCCCTACATTCCACGTATTACATGTATATAAGCACTATGCATTTTTAACACATATTGAATTTCAGGTTCTATCAAACGGACTTTGATGTTATTCGAAAGTCAGAATAAAGTTCATAGATATATTCATAACTTATGCCACAAATGGACAACATATAACATGAAGTATGTCTCAATTATAAAACGATAGCTAGAAATGTCGATAATAATAGATGCAAAATTTGCAAATAGAATGAGCAGTGAAGTACCAGAGGAACAAGGAACCTGGATGCTTCCAATTCTGAATTTGAAAAAGGAGTTATAATGTTGATCAAAAACTTGCAGGTACATGAATTTGACTATTACACTAACTTAGGGCGAATTATACTTTACAAGCATGCTTGGTTTTAAATTAGAAATTATGAAAATTGTCGAAAAATTAGAAATTATAAAAAATTATAATTACAAAAGTCCATTACATTATTCTTTTCAGATTCATTTTGCATGTATTACAGACATTAGGGATGCAGTGATGTATCATTAAGTGGTTTAAAAAGTCCACCCCTTGTTTTTTAGTTTTAATCGGCGATGTTCAGACAAATTCAAAGTGTAACGGCAAATGGACTAGGGAGATCTAATTTGACCCCCTCAAACATCTGAAAGAACCTTAAAACTATATAAAATTCTAGATTTAAATTTTTAGCAATTCGGCTCATTAGCTTCCCCCAGAAGTTGTTGCTGCCCATGAACCTTTATTTCTGCAGTGGTTCACTCCAGGTTTGAAATGCCTGACTATTATATTTTTTAGTTCAAATGACTTGACCCACAGTTATTGAATCTATATTTTTACAATGAGAGCTGTGGTCACTTGTGAGCTGCTCCGAAATTCGAAAACAACTTCTACGGGAAGTCAAAAATTATTTAAAAAGATTTTAGAAAGCCAAAAATAGTGGTTTTAGGGCGCAAAAATACGACTTTTCAAAGTTTCTCATCGAGCTTTCTTTGACATCAAAAAAATCACCAGAAAACAAAGCAGATTTTTAAAAATTAAATTTTTTTCCTTATTTCGGGAGTCTACCTAAAACCCCCATTCCCCAAGCCACGTGTGACTGTGGTCTGATTTTTCTCAAAACAGCTAAAAGCACGTACTCGTAGTGTAGCAAAAAAAGACGGATTGTTAGTTTTACCGAGCAATTTCGAAATTATGGTAAAACTTTGTTTCAAAAAGTGCTCAAACTGCAAATATGCCCAGATTTCCAGGAATGCTAGAATTCAGACGCGCGAAGGGTCAAAAAATTTATGAGATTTAACTTAGCGAGTAGAATAAATTAATTCTAAATTTGCACCGTGACGTTTAGCCGATTGAGACGCTTACTCACATAATCGCAACATACTCCTCCCAGCTTAGAACAAATTTATCAAAATGAAATATAAAATAAAGTTAAGAAAGTTGCAATGGAAGCATGGGGCGTAATATAAACTTGATACGGAATAGATTGAGATTCAATAAAAGTTTATAATTAAAATTTATATGCAAATATATAATTTCTTTTATTAAGCATATTTATATCCTATTACATTTTATTTACATAATTTACTTAAGTATATAATTTTATTTTTTCCATAATTATAATTCTAAATGTATGTGTGTATGTACCTGCAGCAAATTTGGCGAAAGGGGTCTATAAAATGACGCAAACCTTGTACTGAACCGCGACCCGCTCGGCTTCTGGAATAATTTTGAGCAACTCGTCGATCGAGGGCCTATCTTCCTTGGTGGTACACCAATGCACGAATAAAGGATTACACTTAGAATCGATCAAAACTTCGCCCCCAAATTGAAAAGGAACCGGCGGGCTGATTAAGCCGCTCAACGAAAGCTGGCCCTCAGAAATTAGCGAGGCTCCCAAATCTTCGCCTCGCTATTGGGAACAAGAATATTAAGCGGACATATGACAACTCAAAATTTTGAGTAGAGGGCACACATGGGCGTGGGTTGGTTTTGGGAGATCTGGACACCTCCCCTCTCCGTAGAATCTTGCTAACCTTCCAAAATTGTTAGATCCCCTAATTGAATTTATCGTGCTATTTTCGGCAATTTTGCCCCATTGGACCCCGCCCTCCTCCAATTTGACTGCTGCCTATTCGTGATCAGGGGATTAGTAGGCCATTTTTAGGGTTTTTGGAGAAATTACCTTTGATTTCTGGCCAAAAATGGCAAAAGAGCACCTTAAATTGGTCAAAAAACGTATGTTTTAATTTTTTTAAGTTTCGGTCGGATGCTGCGTGTAAGACTGTAATGGAATGTTTAAAATGAATGGAACAATTATGTTAAAATGTTAAAATTTTTAAAATGTTAAATTAAAATCTTTAATTTAAAATTTAAATTCTGAAATTAAGAAAATTGATATAAAAAATTAAAATTAATAACCTAGAAAATTAAAAATTTAATAAAAATGTTTATTAAAACAGAATGGCTACTCTGACCACGAATAAACCTTTGCTTATTCACAGCATAATCCCAAAAACAGCAAGCCAGCTAAGAAAATGCGATTTGATCGTTTCAGCTGATTTTTTGCTTTGAATGACAACGTGCATAGCTTTTCGGGGTTTTTATCCAAATAACTTATTTTTGATCAGTAAGTTTTCACTATGTACGCTGGTGAAAAAACGAGGTCGGAAGTTCCGCAAATTGATTAATGTATTAATAGATTAACAAATTTATTAATTAATTGCAATTTAATGCAGCAAATTAAAAAAGTAATTCAAATAAATTAAATGATTAAAATCAATTCAAATAAATTCTACATATTCTGTAAATTATTGCAAACTACGCTCCAAAACGTCACTCATATGAAAACTTCTCATGCAGCCAACCAGATAAGTCCACCATATGTAAATGCTCATTATTTTAAGCACCCTGATTAAAAAAAATTGAATTTTCAAAAAAATTGAATTTAAAATTTGAAAAAAAGGTTCAAATCCGTCAAAGATTTAAAAAACAGCACAGATTCTAAAATAAAATTTTTTTAAAAATTCTTTCCTCGTTTCGATATTTTTATGTTTCCTATTTTTATTATACATTTACTACATTTTTATTATTTTTGGTAGTATTTTATGGGGAGAAGTTCTTATTTTAGAATTTTAGTTCAATATAGTGTCCAGAGACTTTGTTCAAAGCCGATTGAAATAGATTCGCTGAAAAATTTGCTACACAATGACTGATAGTCTGTAAAATTAGTCGATTATTAAATTTTTTATCAATTAAGTTTTTTGGCAATAGGTAGCGTCGTACGCACGGGTTACAAGCATAGGTGGGCGGCACCAAAGTTCTGGAGGGGTACAAGATTTTTCAAAGGTCAAAAATGGCCTTAAAAATGGTGGTATGGCGAAAAAACACCATTTTTCAACGTTTCTCATCGAGCACTATCCATTGGCATTGAAAAATTCCGAAAAATAACAAAAAAATTCAAAAATTGAATTCTGGAGGGGGGTATTTTGGTTTCTGAAGGGAGGGATGGGTATTTTGGTTTCTGGGGGAGTGCATATCCCGCCAAACCCCCACGCCTAGGTATAGTTTCCAAACAAAAAATACATTTTTTGGTAAGAAATTACGGATTTTACCGAAACTAGGCTTTTTTTTAACTTGCTTAATTTATTTGTATCTAATAATACTAAATTTTCAATATTTGTGTAATTTTTATGATTTTAATAACCTTTATTACTTCTCTTCTGTACCAAATTGCACATAAAATAACAACAGCTGAGTTTACAGGAACTTAAAGTTAGGTTTGGCTGTAAAAGCTAAAGTAATTAGTACCACAAGGCTTAACCTCCCTCGAAAAGCGGAAGGACCCCTAAACATCGGTTAACCCCAGAATTGAATTTTTAGTGCTATTTTTAGCAATTTCGCTCCATCGGGCCCCTCAGAATTCCGTTGCCGCCCATGCATGCATGCTCGAGACCCCAGAATTTCGCGTACCTCCCTGGTCGACGGGTCGCCCACCATGCGTTCGGCGCGTTGCCTAAGACGCGCTGCGCGGCACACGGACCACGTGGACGACGACGCGGCGAAGCAGTCGGCGAACGCGCCCTTTTCGTCGGCCATGACGCTCAAGCTGACGCCCAGCATTTCGCGCCACTTGCGGCCGCCCTCGCGGCCATCTTTGCACAGCAGCACGACGTTGCAAAGGCGACGCTCGAGTTCTGTGTGGCGCGACTGCAGGTCGCTAACGAAAGTACCTGGAAAAAGCCCAAAACGCACATTCAAATTTCCAATATAGCTAGACGTGTGACAGAAGTGAGTTATCCCCACCCCACCCAAGGTTGGTCCCCCATCCACTCAGAGTCGAAAACTTTTTCACCCTTCTTCCCATTTTTTGGCGGAAACTTGCGTTATTCAGCCTTTTTTATGTGTTTTTTGCTCTATTTTGGGCCAAAAATTAGAGGTCCTTTACCTCTTCTCCTTAAAAATTCCATCAGACCATTGATGCTCCGCATGGCCCATCGGGTCAGGGGGTCATCACTTTTTTGGACCAAAGCTGACTAAAATAGCCATAATTAAAATTACGTTTAATCGACAATTTCTATTCAATTTCAAACACTTTTGAAGAAAATGTTCAATTTTCATCCATCTTTAGCCTTAATTTTGTCTCATTTTCCACTGAAAATTTCCCATTTTCCATTCTTAGGATCTAGACCTCCATATCTCTTCCCTATACGCGCATATCTGCTGAGGTCCCCATCCGAAATTAGGAACTCATACATGCGTGATTTCACTCCTAATTTTCGATGTTTTTGACAAATTTTGGGAGATTGAGCTCAGTGACCTGAGGATTTTTAATTGAGATATAGATCCTAAACTTCGTTCTTCGTATACGAAGTCGCATTTTCTTGTCGTTTTGCATTGTATAATTATATTTATAATAGTTTTTGGCGCAACATTCTTCAAACGAATTTAAGTATTTTTGACGACTTTAGACAAGAAAAATAATTAAATTTTTTTGACTCAATCGAAAATCCGGTGCTGTAAAATTTAAGTTAGAAAGACGCTTGAAACTTGAATTACTAGACTCGATTTCCTGAATTTTTGCAATTAGAGCAAGCATGGGTGGGCAGTGCCCAATTGTGGGAAAGCGGTTCAATGGAGCAAATTCACCAAAAATAGCATCAGATATTTAATTTTGGGGTTTGTCGATTGTTGGGGATCTGCCGGATTCTCGAAGAGTCCCCACTCCAGCACACGCACGCGTTGGAGGGGTCTGGACCAGACATGCACGTGGAGGATGTGGGGGTTCCCCTGACCCCTAGAATGGAAAAATGGAAACTTTTCTCGGTAAAATGAAGCAAAATTGAGGCAAAAAAGGGATGAAATATGGAAATTTTCTTCAAAAGTGCTTCTTAGCGCTTATATCAGTTTTCGAGAAGATTTTGGCTTAAAAAAGTTTCATTCTAAACCGGCTGACCTCCTCTCAGATCGGCCCGCCATGCTGTATATCTATGGTCTCGGACACCCTGAATCTGGAAGATCCAAAATCAATAGACCCTCCAGAATTAAATATTTGGCGTTATTTTTGGCAATTAGGCCTCATCGCACCCCCTTGCTCCCCCTAAAATTTTGTTGCTGCCTATACAGGGTCCCCTGACCTCCTTGCTCACGCACATGTTTAGAAATGAGCCCTTGCGGGAAGCACCAGAAATTTTTTAAATATATGTCTAAGAATGAAATCCGCTCCTAAGAATTATGTAAATTTTTGTTGATTTCAAGCGCTTTTAATGCTTTCTTCGTTTAATTCAAATTCATAGACCGCTTTCCCGATTTTAGTTCGAGAATTTCTGGCTGTATGATTGCATGATATGATCACACATGGGCATATCTGGAGTAGTGTTGTTACGGAAAAATTCGGGTTATTTGAATTTTCGGCGCCAATTTTTACAGTAGGCCGTTTTAAGTTGCATTTTTGGATTCGCAAGACTTTATTCTATCAGAACATATGTAACAACAATCTTATGTTGAGGCTTAACTTAGTGAAAAACGTAATAACCGCATTTAACCTTATCTCTTCCTTAACAACACTAGTCTGGACTTCCCTCCCTCCTGAGAATCTAGCGGATCTCTCCGCCCAAAATCAATAGTCCAGCTTAAATTTTTGTGCTATTTATGGAAATTTTGCCCGTCAAACCTCCAAATTTGGCTGCTAACCACTTAGTAATATGGTCCACAATTGCCGTGAGATATCAGTTTCTTCGAATTTATGTGACAAAATATGCATTTATATATATATATATATATATATATATATAACTACTTTTTTTTAAATTTTTTCAATACTTTTCAGCCATGCTGTATTGGTATTCTACAATATTTAGTTTGCCTTTATATTACTTCGTATTCGTAACGCAAAAGGCTTAAATATTTGTTGTTACATAATAATGCCTATCGAATGAAGATTTGACGAAAACAAAGAATGGCGCACAATATTTTTTGCTCATGTTATTCGTTCATTCATATACTTATTTTACGAGTTTTTATTTTGTTCATGTATAAACATACGACATTAATAGTGGAACAATCAAATATATTGATGAGACGTCGATGTAAAGGACCGCTGTTCGTTCAATTTAAGCACTTTTACGGAAAAAACTTTAAAAAGTAAAAGATTAAATTTTTTTACATATTTATGAACATTTCAAAGTCAACCAGTGTTCAGCTGAATTGACCCTGAACGTCAGGCAATCAGGCGGATCAAAGTCTACCATCAAAAAAATTTGCAAATTTTCAGCTAAACACTGAAGAATTGTGCACAAATATACATCGCATTTATTTGCACCAAAAAATATTCCAAGACGCATTTAGCTTAAGCTCAACAAACGAATGCCTAGTTGCAGCACAGTTAATTGTATAAAGCCTACAACAGCACGGGGAAATGTCTTCCAGTAGTTATATTAGTCAAATTGATATCAAAATACAAACGTTGAAATATTTACTAGATAAAACGCAAAAATATCAAGTAATATAAATAATAAATAAATAGCAATTTGCATTTCAAAATTGTGACTGCCCTACCCTGCATGGGTCATCCAAAATAAGGCATAACGACGAATAGAGTGAATCGGCCGTACTTGGAATTCACGCAATCTCGCAAATTAATTTCATGTAAAGTATCGCAGTCGACGAGTTTTATAAATTCTGTTTGAAAAAAAGTGATACAAAAATTTATTGATTTTGATTAGTATAACTTTGATAATTTAATAAAAACAAATTTAAAATTAAAACTAAAAATAAGGTGAAAAATATTTTAATGAAAAATAACTTTACTTTTCCGAATTTCTCGCTTTTGCATGGTTACTCTAAAATTCGACCGGTCCATTTCGATTAAAAACTCGTCCCACTTCTTTTCGATTTCGGTCAGCATACAGCACAAATTTTCTATATCTCAAAAAGATAATAAAACAATATAGAATAAGGCACTAATCATGTGGCTTGAAATTTAAGGGGTAAATGATTCTGTGGTTTTTGTCTAAAAAGTCAAAAAAAGCATTTAAAAATGGCTTAAAAAGACAAATCGTTGTCAGAAAAAGTTGAGAATTTAATAAATCTTAGTCTTTGAATGGAGCTTATGGATGTCTAATTTTCGGGATACGATTTATATTTCGCATTTGATTCTTATTCTTGAGCCCTATGCATCTCAAACATATTGAACGATTAGGCAAGATTGAGCAAAACAAAATAGTTGGGATTAAAATTATGACTAAAATTTAAAAAAATAACGTTGATAGGAATCAAAAATGAAGAATCGGGGAAATACAAAAAAGAATAAAGAAGAAAGAAATGTTACGAAGACTTAATAATAGAAAGAAATTTAAGATACAAAAGATTAAAAACGAAATAAAAAGAAATAAAATGAATATTAAGAGTGAAAAAAATCGATCGAATGACAAAACTTAATAAAATTTAAAAAGATTAAAAGGAAATTTAAAGGAATTGGTGAGAAATACAGATGACAATAATAGCCTATGCAAATAAAGTTAAGCCACCTGATCAAGATAAATAATTATATTGGATACGACGATTATACGTGTACAGCATAAAAAATGCCTTTCTTGCGCTCGAAAACCAGGAGTACGCGTCAAAAACGCTATTTTTCGTCGCGCTAGTTCTTTCTAGAACATCAAAACATAAAAAATTTCGAAAAAACTTCGAAAAAATAAATTGAACAAAATGTAGTAAAAAATGGTTAAAAATTAAAAAAGCGAAGATAAAAAACTCCTACAAGAAAATTAACAATTTTTGAAAGAGATGCCTATTTTGCAAGGGTCAGCAGCTCCGGGGACGGAGGTCTAACCCAATCTCAAACTCCCACCCAAAGAACATAATAGTAACGATCAAATTTATGTCATTTTCATTGATGTTTCTTATTTTTAGAAGAAAAGTAGTTAAAAATTGCCCGATATCGTACTACTTACAGTTTCAGCCACACCGAATGTGTAACATGTGCTTTTCCTGTTTGAGTTTTGTGAATTTCACTACAGTATACCTACCGTCTATAGTGAACCTAAATAGTTCGCCTTCCTATGCTTTTCCTCTAAATTGCCGAATTTTCGAATCAATTATTATCATTTCTGAAAAAATTGGCGAAATTGTCCCCAAATCCAACAAATTACAGCTTTGGTTACGTCGAATGTATGCATTACATACTCTCTTGCAGTAAAAGTTTTGTGAATTTTCCTACAGTATACCCACTCCATACAGTACACTTACCGTAATTCGCCTTCCGATGTTTCTCCTTCAAATCGTCGAATTTCCGAATCGAATTAACGACCAGACACACCAAACATTCGGCGTAGGGTCGAGACAAATCAGTTTGAACGCGATCGTTCCAATTCAAATTTTCCACATAGCCCCGACGATCGTCTTCATTGACTCTTTCGTTCAATTCTTTCTTAGTTTTCTTGAAATTTATGTTCAAATCGCAAACTAGGACGCTCAGTGCAGTTTTGATCAATTCTCGATCGCTTTCGTCCAAACGACCGGTCAACGACGAGAGGCTTTTCCAATCCTTATTCATCATTTCGTCCAAAAATTTCTACCAAAAGTGGCTATTTTTCAGTCATGTTTATAAGAAATGGGTCGTCATCACACCTGGGCATGGGGGTTTGGGGGTATGCCCCCCCCGAGATACCAAAATACCCCCCCCAGAAATTAAAATACCCCCACCCCAATTCAATTTATTTTTTGTCTTTTTCGCAATTTTCTGATGCCAATTGATAGTGCTCAATGAGAAACGTCGAAAAATGGTGTTTTTTGCCATATCACCATTTTTCAGGCCACTTTTTGACCTTTGAGAATTCTTGCACCCCCTCCCCCCACAGAATTTTCTTGCTGCCCACGTATGATCGTCATAATACGAATGTGCATGTCGCCTGTACAATATTATATTCCTGGTGGAATTCGTTAGCTACTATACTGAACTTTCAGGTAAAGCATGTAGGGTGTTTGAAATTTTAGACACACGTTGAGAAGGAGGATGGGGGCGTGGAAAGTTTCTAGGACAAAATTATAGCTAGGTACATACATATATAGAAATGAATGAAAATTAAACGTTTTTCGTAAAAGTGTTTTTTATTGACTCGAAACTATAATAAACTAATGCAGTTTCATGCCAATTTAGCATTTATGTCAAGGCATTTTATAAAAACTAAAAATTCGCGGGGGATGAGTTCCCAGACCCACTGACTCTTAAACAAAATGCTCGTGCAATTTTCGTTTAATTGAAAATCTGAAAAAAAGGAGTTTAAAACTATGTATTTAAAATTTTTCAAAAAAATTTCATTTCAAAATAAATACTCTTCAAAAACCAAAAACAATTTAAAACTTATTTGGAGCTCAAGCAGGTTCTGAGGTACAAATCCACCTTTAATATAATCGTCAAGTGTGCTGAAATACAAACTAAAGACAATGCGTTTTTAATTTTCCAGAAGAATCAAGAGCGGGTTTCCATAGAAATATAGGGAAAAATTAAGACTATAAGCAGTGCAGGAAAATAAATAGATACCTTTTGCAAAAGTGTTTGAAATTATCTGCAAAATGTGAATAAAATCACTTCTGACCACCTATGTCAGCCACCGATTTTCGGACCCCCAGCAACTTTACGTTTGCAGTTTAAAGAACGGCAACCTCATTAATTTCCCCAAAAATCCGTTAATAATATTTTTTCTATTTATCTCAAAAGTACTCAAGGACAATGCTCGATAGCTTTAAGTAAACAAGTTGTCAGACAAACATAAATTAAGTGTTCATTAAAAATTTAGAAAAAAAATTTAAAAATCTATCTAAACTGAACAAAAGACACACGAAAAGCTTAAAATTTGACATTTTTGGGCAAGAAACTAACAAAAAATACTTTTGAGAACACTTTCTACGGTCGGAAATCGATAAGTCTGGGGATAGTCGCAGCCATTTCGCGACGGGTCAGTCAGTAGCACACCTGAACGTGGGGGGTTAGGGGTATGCACCCCCCCCCCGAGAAACCAAACTACCCTTCCAGAAATCAAAATACCCCCAGAATTCAATTTTTAAAAATTTTTTTCGTTTTTTTCGCAATTTTTGATGCCAATGGATAAAGTGCTCGATGGAAAACGTCGAAAAATGGTGTTTTTTTCCGCCATACCACCACTTTTAAGGCCATTTTTTGACCTTTGAGAATTCTTGCACTCCCCCCCCCAGAATTTTCTTACTGCCCACGTATGGTCAGTAGCCCTTCTCGGTGGGTCAAACCCATATTCCCCAGGAACACGGATGGTGAGAGTATAGATGAGGCAGTTAGGTTATGGATGTAAATGTGGGGGGATAGTAAATCGAGGGAAATCTGGCTCAATTTACAGTGCAAAAACAGAAACCTCTGTAATGAGAACAAGTGAAATAAATTGTACGTGCCGAATCTCGAACCCGTCAAATCAAATCATATTTTCAGCGGGATACGAAGACATCATCAATTTATGCAGAATATCTGAGGACGACGGGTTTCCAGATGAAAAATACAAAAAAATCAAACAAGCTTACAATCTGCAAATATCGGACAAAAAAGCTAATTACGTAAGCTCAACGTGGCTTCCGTCGTTTCGTAAATCGTGTTTAATTAGTCCCAAAGGACCTGAAGCATCGTCTCGTTGATACTGTACCTACATAAACATGTGTCTACAGTACTAAGAACATCAATAATTCGAATAAAATGACCTGGAATAATCTGAGAGAGGATTTATTAATCCAGATAAGCAAAAGCAATAGTGCACACACTTGCAAATGACAACCTTCTCCGGAGCTCATTTATGCAGAATCGATTATGTAAATGCCTATTGTCCATCGAAAAAAACATCCGGGTCATGCGAAATACATCGCAAAGCGACGCAATAATATTTTTCTGAATAAGTTTTTCTTCCCGTTTCTCATTCGCGGGATTACCTGCGAGAAATGCATAATTATTTTCCAGAACAAAAATAATTTATCAAGCGTCATCATTTTGTTAAGACACATCCTGTGTTGAGCTAAAAATATGCTGTATCGATAATATGTATATTTATGTATATATCATTTATTGTGTTTTAGCTAGCAAGTACAAAATAACTTATATACAAATGACTCTTTCAATTTGTGAAATATAAAATAACGATAGCATGAGTTTTATAACGCGAAAAAACGCTCTGAAAATGTGCAATCATGGCAATCTGTCGACTTGCCAGTCGGCATCCTCTCAAAAATAAATCCTCGCTGTATTTTATCAAAATCAATTAATTTTACATACTTAGTTGTCTGCAAAAAATCATCGCATAACAAAAGTGAAACCATGTGGAAGATCCTATTACATAGGTCGTAATTTTCACAAAACGGCTGTGAAGCTAAAACAACAATCGAAAAACACATAAACTTTGAGCATTCTGAAAATCTAATTTAAGGAGTGGTGGTTGCAGATGTAGTTTGCAGATCGCTTGACACCGTACTGCTCAATAAAACATTTTTTGGTGTGCAGTGTCATAGAGTCATCGCATCAGTTCAAGCTACTTTTCTAATTAATTAACATTAATTAGCTGATGAAAACATTGTTATAATCTATTTCGTTTATTCGAGACTGTTATTTTTTGACGGCTACAGCACAGCAGGCATAACAAGAATGAATTATTGTGATTCGACAGGAAGTTCATTGAGGGCGAATGGCTGTCATTCTTCCATGATCTCTAATGCTCTACATCGTCCGTTAAAAATTCATTACATTAAGCATTTAAACAGTGGGGATATACCACAGTAAGTGCGCTGAATAAAAATCTAGCGGCTGAAATCGAACCCAGGTTGCAACGAAGACAAGGCAGATGTTTTTTAATGTAACTGTCGATGTACCTAATTTCGCTGTTGGTTGCAACAAAGTTCTAACTATCAAACTTCAGACTTTTACTCCTCAGTGTAGAAGTTTGCGGCGCTGCTAAAAATGTTAGTCTATTGCGTTTGAAGCGTCAACTTATGATAATTAAATACGCGAGACTTTTATCAGTCAGTTGATTGGACGAAATTATGCCGCAAAAGAATTTATTGATAATTCCTTCCTTGCTACAGTGATCTCTAGTGACATACAGCAAATAAAAAAGATGGAGTTGAAAAGATTTACTGGAAAAGTCTCCGATAAATGAAACCGACTATAGTATATTTTTAACCTGTATAGTGCATGAATTCGACCGAAAAACTTTATTCTGTTTCACATGACTTCGCGCATAAATTTTTTTGAATTTTCGTTCCACTAGTAATCCAATAATTACGATAATTATATACATATGTATCACATCAGTGCCATAATCGCAATCTCTCAGCTTGTCGATTATATTCCGAAATTCATTGACCAAACCTATATGTAGCAGACTATAATTTCCTTTTCAATATAGCACTCGATTTTTCCCTGGCTCGCCGGAGTAGGCGGCGAATTTTTATAGGTCGAGCCGGCCAAGCGATGAAGAAATGGGGTGCTTCAGTCATAAGGAAATTGGTTTGCCGAGCGGATTTCATGCACTAGATTAAAAAAATAGACAATGTGTGCAAGGTTGTGCAAAGCCAATACATAGCGGTAAAATCATTAAAAGAAAGAATAAAGTTGAAAAAATTGAAGCAATGTATTCGACTTAAGTACTTATATTCTGTTTCAGACAACTTCGGTCATAAATTTTAAAACCATCTCCGGCAATAAGCTGACAGATTGCGATCATAGCATTGGTCTAATATATAATTATGGTAACCCTCAGCTTGATGTCGAGGAAAATTCTTAGAATTTATGCACGAAGTTATGTGAAACCAGACTATTAGTCATATGTCAAACAATGACATAATTTATATATAGGATTATGATTTTTGCAACACAATAATGTAGTAGGGAAGCTACGAATCAATGGTTAATGTATTCTATATTTAGCATATGTTTTCCAAATTTCCATATTTTTAGGCTCCATATCAAAGTTTTTTTACTGTTTCGATGCAAAAACATTCTTTGCTCTTGTACGTACTATATTCATTCATAGCTAACACTATGAAGAACATCTATTGCATAGAATCATTACCGGTAATTTTTACTGGTATCAGTAGTGCTAGGGTTAATGAATATGTTGCGCAGAAATGAGAAGAGTCTGAGAAGTCGATTAGTACCACATGTGCGTGTCAAAGAGCGGAAGATCTGGGCAACCGGTGCGGGCAAAATTTTGCTCACAGAGTAACGTGGTTGGCAGGTTGCCACGTTACAATTGGAGGTCTCAGAGCTTGACGAACTCATTGCCTGCGCGGTTCTCCTCTTAAAGACGGAGGAATGTAGCAGGGAAGTTACGGCTCAATAGAAAATGTAAATTTTAGTGTTCAACCCGCGAAGATGATGTTGTATAATCAGTCATATTTTAATAAATTTGTTGCTTCAAAGTGAACAAGAGCAGTAGTCGGTTCTATTGTTATTTTAATAGCCCAAAAATAATTAAAATATGATATTGCAGAGGCGTAGCCAGGGGTGGGAGTCAGTGAGGTCGCTATGTATTTCCCAACATAATATTGTTTACTTCAAAATTAAAAATTCTGCATCATCTATAATTGCATGGTTGCATGGTTGGTCGCATGTGGGGCTAGGGGGATGTAGTCCTAAAACTAAACCCAATGATGCGAAAAATGCGTTACAGAATAGTAAAATTTCAAAATTTTCTAGCGCTTCGCACCGGACTTACTTGCTTCTTTAACTTCCGTTTACCATCATGTTTTTGCAGTCGAAGTGCACCATCATGGCATAAACTCCTAGTGCATATTAAGCCATGCCTTCTTAACATTCTCTGGCAGCTATTACTTTCATTTAGAGCAATTTTTTATGCTATTTCTGAATATGTACGTTATTTTCTGTGAAAATTATTTTTGAAAGAGGTTTCATTAAAAAACTATCGCAATGCATAAGAATAGGCACCTACTGGACATTATGCAAAAACAAGAAAAAGTAGATTTCTGTTGTGTTAAACACATCCAGGGATGCAATTAAAAGAGCTGGAAATAAATGAACCGCTACATTTCCTTATTAGTACCTTATTTTCCTATCTTGAGGTTTTGTGATATCACTGTAAATAGGCCAAAAAATGCCTATTTCTTACTACTCTATAACTGCTCTTCGAGCTAAACCATTAAAAACGATGTAATTGTAGCCAAAACGAGGCTAGACAAAGTTTTGGACACATGGATAAGGTAGAACAGAATAAAATGCTACGAAAGTGATTCATTATGCCTCCAGCATAGGATACGGTAAACGGAGGTTCAAGCTCGAAGCTAATCGTGTCAAACAAGCTATGTGATTTATCTAACAAATTCTTCTGCAGTTTTGATAGTCAAATAATCCTCGCTTTAATTTGATTGCGGTGAAAGTGTTATATTATTTGCCACAATAAGCTATTAACTTTTCAGATCGTCTGCCCAGCAATTAAAACTTGCCTAGAACATTTGGCCGAACATTTTCGCCTTTCGCAGTGAATTTAGATAGGCAGTTCAATGTTTCGAGCTTTTTTAACGCATATTTCCACGAAAAAATCCACAAAAGTTTTTGGTGCTTCGCACCGTACTTTATTAAAACTGTCCATTTGGCCCCAGGCGCGCACTCGAAACGCTACAAACTTGTCTTTGCATTAGTGCAATGGGATTTTGAATTAGCATTATGAAATTATTGTTGCGGTGGCACTTTGCAGGTGTCTAGGCTTATAAGCATATTTCATCAAAAATTCTTACGAGTAAAAGTTTTCGGTGCTTTGCTCTATATTGTATTAAAATTGTTTACACAATTTTAGGCGCGCACACTGACCACTATTGAAATAATCTTTGCATTAGTGCAATAGGATTTCAAGTTTTATCAGCATTATGAAAATATCGTTGCAGTGGCACACCATGCAGGATTCTAAGCTTTTTTTAGCATATTTTATCGAATATTCTTAAGAAATTTTCGGCGCTTTGCGTCATACTTTATTTAGATTGTCTAGGCAGCGCACCCTAAACACTGTGTACGAAGCACCGTTTTCCACATTTAGGTGTTTTTGAACCAAATTTTGAGGTGTGGAAAAACATTTGGGTTGATTTACATTGTGGAAAATTTTTGTAATGCAAAAAATGTGTTTCCAGAAAGGAAAAATTCCAAACTTTTCCGGCGCTTCGCGCCAAAATTGATTTAATTTCATACTTGTTGTTACTGATGTAGAGGCCGCACACCGCCGATTTTGGCATTTTTACCGACAACTTGCTACTAGAACTTAAGTTTAATTGAAAATCCTTATCGTCTGAATGATTTGAGCAATTTTTGAAATGCAAAAATGCGTTGTATAGGGTCAAAATTTCAAAATTTCACGGCGCTTCGCGCCGGCCGGATTGATTTAATTTTGTACTTGCATGTTAGACCGTGCCGCGCCAATTGTAGTAATCGATAAAAGCATCACTATGATTGATGATCCTCATCTTCTGCGCGGAAAATAATGCCTCTGATTAATCATTGGCAAGTTCACTGCGTTTTTATATCACAATTTCAAACTTATGCACTTTAGAAATTTACTTATCGTTTGACCCCCTTGCCCCCAAAGTAGGTATCTGCATACGTATGTAAGCAAAATGGTTGGGGATTAAAATGCATTATCAATGCACTGTAATAAAATATGCATATTCACTCGTTCATTAGACTAGGTATGCAAGTAATCAATGTTTTTTGAATGATTATCTCTTATTACCAATGCTTTTCAACTTAATCGGAAGCAACAATAACAATGTTATGCATGACTAAGCATATCTATAGTCTGTTTCAAACAACTTCGGTCATAAATTTTAATATTATCTCCATCAATAAGCTGACAGATTGCAATTATAGCATTGATTTGATATATAATTATCGGGTATTGGTAAGGTGTGTCCATGGGTCGATGCCGAGTGCGCTGCCTACTTCGAGTAACAACCATTTATTACGTAATCGGGACGTTGGGCATCACTCGCGCTGGCCCAATTACGATTTTGGCGAGTTCCATGCTAATGTTTTAAGCCGAGAGGCTCGAGAATCATGCCGTCAGGGGATCAAGCGCCCTTTAGAAGAGCACGCTAGCATGAATTCGAAGCAGTTCCTGAACGATTCAGAGACAGAATTGATACTGCTTCAGTAGAAGCTAATTCACTTGAATATTCGTCGATAAAAAACATCTTTGAAGCGCTGGGTTAGAAAGGGTCGAGTACCCGTTGATGATCCATACAATCTGCCGAGAGAATATACATACAGGTACAATATAAACAAATAGTCTTGGATTGCCATATGCTTATAAACACAGGGCGGGGTTAGGATTTTGGGTCTTAGATTCAACAAAATAGAAAAATTGGGAATTTTCCGGGGAAAATGTGACAAAATTAAGGCAAAAAAGTGGATTAAAATTGAAAACTTTCTTCAAAAGTAACAGGAATTGATATAAACTCTATATTGGCGTTTATATCAGTTTTCGAGGCCATTTTAGCCCAAAAACTTAATATTTGACCATGCCATACTTTCCATCTCTTCATATGGTTCCGACTATCAAGAAAGCCATTCCCATCCACAAGCAGCTCCAAAATTCTAATTTTAATTTGTATTACTGTTTTTATTATATGATGAATGGGAATGAGAAGAATCAAAAGATGTTTTACGTTTTAATGCTAGCTGTCGACCATACGTGGGCAGCAAGAAAATTCTGGGGGGGGTGCAAGATTTTTTTGATAGTCGAAAAAATGGCCTTAAAAATGGTGGTATGGCGATAAAAACACCATTTTTCGACGTTTCTCGTCGAGCACTATCCATTGGCATCAAAAAAATTGCAGAAAAAAACGAAAAAAAAATTTTCAAAAATTGAATTCTGGAGGGTATTTTGATTTCTGGGGGGGGGGGGTATTTTTGGTTTCTGGGGGGGGTGCATACCCCCCAAACCCGCCCAGGTGTGCTGTCGACCATTTTTTCTTACTAACAACATTTTTGGGACTATGTTGTTCTATGAGTGACTTGGAGACATCAACGTTCTAAATAGATGTTGATTGCTAGCTACTAAAGATGGAATGGAACAGGCTATCACAATTATTACTCCTCAACAAAATGAAGCAATTCGGCTTGTTGTTTGAAGATTTTTTCACTCTATTTAAAGTTCAAATTAAATTATTCGTACAAATGCAAATATTAAGATATTTGAGGTCAAAATCTAACGAAAAACTCCAACAGTTAGAATTGCATGATCTCTGGAATTCAGATTAACCCGCAGGAGAATGGGTTAGAATCATAGAAGCGTTAGCTATGCTACCCGAATCCCTGATACGCCCTGCCTTTTATTCAATTGTGAGACAGGAACCTGTTGAAGATGACCCGAATCAAGCTCGAGTTATTAGAAAATTACCGTCGATATTTTGAATCTATGTGGCTAGACGGCAATTTTCCTCTGGACTCATTGAGTCAGTGGAATGATAGTGGACCAAGGACCACGAATCATGTGGAGGGCTATCACAGCAAGTTGTTGAATATGGTTGAATTAAGGGATATGACTCTTGCAGTTAGGAATTTCTTGAACATTCTACAGGCATTGCACAATCGTGATCAAATACGAGTAAGAAATCTGATGCGTAATGTTGCCCAACCCAGGGAAAAAGATATCACGTATGTTGCTTTAGATACCTGAATCCATGCTGCGAAATTTCGATCTGAAGGAGTGACTGCGCATTGGAATGTTCCTAATTTCAACGCTGGTGCTTTGCAAATCATGAGTTTCAGTTTCTAATGACGGAAGTACATTATTATCCGAGACAAATACGTCATCTCATAGGCAAGAAAAATCGAGAGTGCTAAATGTAGAATGAAGAGCAAGTGTTACCTGTTTTTAATTAATTTTCCTATGACTTTTCGGTTAATTAAATGTTTTGTCACTTATGCAAAAGAATCACTCGTTAGCACAAATAATATTTACGTGCATTTGTCTGCACGTGTAACGAGAACAGGAATTTGGAAGAAATTAACACAAAGATTAACTGATTTTCTTTCTAATCCTTGCTTTTTGATGCAAATTTCTTTATTACGTACAGTCTGTAGACATTTGTTCATTTATTATGTATCTCATGCAATTATCTTGCCTAATGCTCATTTCCGGTTAATAATTCTGGACGCTTTTCCAAAAGCGTCGTTTTTGGTCATCTTGAATTCTATTTAAATATTTTGGCGTATTGTCGTCGTTCTTTGCCTTTTTCGGCCGATTTTTGTCAGTCGAGAGTTAGGACGCGAAGCTGAGTCGGGCGGCGGTGTTTACCGCAATTTATTTACGTATTCATTTGGCGTATTGTTATTTTGGGCCTAATGCTATTATTATTATTTAATATATTACTCTGCGTTAGGGATTGTCGTATGTACTACAGCATAGCGATTCCTCACATTGTAGTCTGAGAGGGGCAGGTGTTAAATTACTAGATTTCCTGACCTCTTTTTGGTTACAATTTTGGAGGTCCCACATTCATCGAACTCTTGTTCTATTTAGGACCGAGTGAACTATCACGAAATCATTTACGGATTGGATTGGTGATTTGCTATTAAAAAAGATGAATGCCTCGTCCGCGATCCAGTCATCGTTCGTTGCCACCATTAGCGGTTGAGACACGTAGCAGAGCTCATTCGGAGAAAGGACGAGAAGAAATTTCGGTAGTAAAAGGAAGTAAAGAAAAAGGTAGCCTCGACGAAGGTAAAATTTTTAAAGAATTTTGTAGACTCGGTCGAGCTTTCGATTTATTTGAGTTTGAATCTGAAAACGAGGAGAAAATGGCGCAAAATTCTGAAGTAGTAAATGCATTGCAGCGAATGCAATTTCTTCAAATTGCCGAGAGAAGTGTCAAAAAATTTGCCGGTGAAACGGGCAAGTCCATTTTTCACTTTTTCGAAGAATTTGATTCGTTATCATCAGCGGGTGGATTAAACGATGAAGTTAAATTAGCTGCTTTACCTCTTTGCTTGTTATCGTATCCTCGTTCAGTATTTTTTGGAATACCTGAAGATCAACGTAACGATTATGCAAATGTAAAAGCTTATTTAATCAATCATTTTCAACCTCCAGCCGTTCGAGAAAAAACGATCATTGAATTTCATGGCAGAAAACAAGAAAGAAATGAATCAATAGATCTGTTCTGCCATAAACTTACGACTATGTGTAAACGAGCTTATCCTAATTTAGCGAATAATAAGGCGGAAATGGAAACGCTTATAAAAGTGCAATTTATGAATGGGTTGTTGCCTAAATATCATAACATTTTCACGATCTCTGGCACACCTGAAACGTTAGAAAAAGCTTTGGAAATCGCAAAAAGAGTAGAATCTCCGTTTAAGCCTGACATGTGGGCTGGCATACCTGTGCTGGGAGCTGAATCTTCTCAACCCGAGTCAGTTTTGACTGTAAGGACTGGGGAAGGAAACGACGGAAAATTATGGTCGGCTATCAGTGAACTTTCGCAACAATTAAAAGAGATAAAAACAAATTTATCGTCAGAAAAAAGGGGTGAAAATCGCGACAAAACTGATTCGAATCAAAATTTGGATAGATGGCAGAAAAAGCCTCTAACTCAAAGGCCTTTTAGCAGTTCAAATTATAATAATTATCAGCGTAATATTCCAAATTTTAATAATTATCAACGATATAATGCTCCTAGACCTATGTTGCCAAAGGGTCAATATAGTAAAGCTAATTCGCCTTTAAATTGTTACAGGTGCGGCGGGAAAGGACATTTGAGCTATCAATGTCCAACGGCGTTTGCTGGCAAGCCTCGAGGAAATTGGCCGCGCACCTTTGAAAATCCGAAATTCGAAAATCGGCCACTTAGCCTTTCTAAAAAGACGTCTCACGAAAATTATAACGATAGTTCGCCGAGGAGTTCGACGAATACCGTTGGCGACACGTTAGAGCAGCTTCTCCAGCAAAATGCGGAATTGGTGAAACGACTTATGGAGCTAGAAGGACCGAATTCTAGTACGGTAGGAATGATGAGACAACGTAAGTTGCCGATAGTGAAAATGTGCATAAACGGTAATGAAACTAATGCATTAATTGATACTGGAAGCGACGTAACTCTTATATCTATGGAATTCGTAAACATGCACCTAAAGATGAATCTGAAAAAAGGAAAGCCGATAGCATCATGTCGAACTGCTAGTTGCTCAAAACTTGATATTTTAGGTAAATTAGTTTTAGATTTTACCATTGGAAATCAAGCTTTTAACGAAACTTTTTCGTTGGTAGAAAAAGCACCATTCAACATCATTTTTGGATGCGATTTCATCGATAAGCATTACGTAATTCCTCATATAGCTGACGGATATAGTACTATAAATGGTGAAAAAATTTCTTTATATCAGCCTATTTATAGTAACTTGGAATCTGGTTCTAATCTTGCATACGTGTGCACTACGGATTCTATTTTCATTCCTGCAAGATGTGAAGCTTTATTTAATGCTCAGTTATTAAACTGTAATACGAAAAAGGAAGCTTTATTTGTTCCAGATGAAAATCTATGTAGCGAAACATCTTTGTTCGTAGCTGCTGCTTTAATAACATCTGAAACTAATTCTGTGCCTGTACGTTTACTTAATGTGCATAATAAGCCTATTCATATTGAAGCCGGTACACAGGTGGGTCGGCTAGAGGACTTCACCTCTATTGAAAAATTCTCATTTTCGACGGGCGAAAATAATGCTAAAAATATAAAAAACTGCATCGAGCAATATTTCGAAAAGGCGAAATTTTCAGTGAACGAACAGCAAAAGAAAGAACTTAAAGATTTGCTTGCAAAGAATTCCGATGTTTTCAGCTCAGGCAATGATTCCCTCGGTAGGACAACCATAGTTAAGCATAAAATTGATACGGGGGATCATGAGCCAGTCAAAGCAAAGCAGTTTCAAATTCCATTTCGGCAAAAATTGGAGTTGCAAAAAATCGTGAAAGAAATGGAAAAGGATGGAATAATTGTTCCTTCCAGAAGTCCGTGGTCGGCTAACATGTTTCTTGTTAAAAAGAAAGATGGGACGGCACGACCTGTTGTAGATTATCGCGGTTTAAATAAAGTAACCAAAACCGATATTTATCCGATTCCTAGGCTCCAGGAATGTTTGGATAGCCTGTCGGGTGCAAATTTTTTTCGACTCTTGATTTGCGTTCTGGTTACTGGCAGATAGAAATGGACCCGGACTCCCGGGAGAAAACCGCTTTCACTACAAGTTTTGGACACTACGAATTTACGGTAATGCCTTTTGGAATTAAAAATGCCCCAGCAGATTTTCAAAGAATTATGGAAATTGCTCTATCTGGCCTACAATGGCGTTCATGTCTAGTTTATATAGACGACATTTTGGTATTCTCTAAATCATTCGAGAAACATTTGAAAGATCTAAGCGACGTATTTTCGGCATTAAGAAAGGTGAATTTAAAGATAAAGCCGGAAAAATGCAATTTTTTACAGTCCGAAGTGACCTACTTGGGTCATGTGGTATCTGAGAAAGGGATCCAGCCTGATCCCAAGAAGGTTTCTTCTATTGTCAATGCAGAACCTCCTAAGACTGTAAAACAATTGCAATCGTTCTTAGGTAGTGTGCAATGGTTTAAACGATTTGTACCTAATCTAGCTAAGAAAGTTGGTCCGTTATATAAATTAACAAGCAAAAGCGTAAAATTCGTTTGGACAGAGAAACATACAAAAATATTTGAAGAATTGAAAAGCGATTTTATTAATCCCCCGATTCTGAGATTTCCAGTTTTTGACTCAAGTGCTACTTTTGTATTAAATACTGATGCAAGCAGCAATGCATTGGGGGCAGTTTTGAGCCAGAAACGAGGAGAAGAAAAATGGGTGCTTGCCTATGCTTCTCGTGTTCTTAATGTTCATGAATGTAACTATTCTACTATCGAACGTGAAGCTCTTTGTATTGTATGGGCTACTAAATATTTCAAAGATTATTTATATGGAAATAAATTCATAATTATGACAGATCATAAACCTTTAAAATGGTTATTAAATTTAAAAGATCATAGTGGGAAGCTAATGCGTTGGGCTTTAAAGCTTCAAGAATTTGATTTTGAAATTTCATTTACGCCTGGGAAAGAAAATGGAGCTTCTGATTGGCTTTCTAGAAATCAAAACGTTGCGCCGGTTATTTTAAAGGAACCTGAAAATGAATTTCAAAGCGAGGCAGAAAAAGACGAATTCATTTGTAATATTAAAGAACAGCTTAAATCGTATGAATGCCCATTGGAAATTAAAAATGAATTCGATATTTTAAATAATATTTTAGTTCGCCGGTACAGACCGAAGAGGAGCAGCGCGATGATATGGCAAACAGTCGTTCCGCGCCAGTGGATTCCCACAGTGCTTAAAGAACTACACGACTCCGAATTCGGTGCCCATTTCGGGATAGCTAGAACAATGGGTAAAATTTTGCAGCGTTTTTGGTGGCCTACTATAACGGAAGACGTTACAGCATGGTGCAAAACGTGTGAGATATGCATCAAGCGTAAGTCACCGGTAACAAAAGTACGTGCTCCTTTGCAAAATATTCCTGTTGAAGGCCCTTGGGATAAAATAGCTGTTGACTGTATGGAATTCCCTATTGCTTCAAGTGGAAATCGCTACGTTGTAGTATTCCTAGATTATTTAACAAAATGGGCGGAGGCATACCCCATTAGTGATCTGAAAGCTTCTACTATAGCTAATATTTTCGTGAAAGAAATTGTTTGTCGGCATGGTACACCTAGACAGCTTTTGTCGGACAAAGGTGGGAATTTTTCGTCGAAATTATTGAAAGAAATTTGCGAAATTTTGGAAGTACAAAAAATTTTTACTTCGGCGTATCACCCCCAGACTGACGGCTTGGTAGAACGGTTTAATCGCACTTTAGCATCAGCTTTATCTACTCTAGTCTCTCGACAGCCACTTTTGTGGGATTTATATGTGCCGTTTGTACTTTTTGCGTATCGTGCATGTTGCCAGGAATCTACTGGCATCTCACCATTCATGCTTATGTATGGTAGAGAACCTAGATATCCATTAGAAGTCCAAATTTCGCCAGATCAACGTTCTGTATTTTCAGAAGAGAACTTTCTAGATTTTCTGAAAAATACTTTATCCGAAATGCAAGAAAATGCTCGAAAATCGATTGAAAAGGCGCAAAAACACCAGAAAGAACAGTATGACAAACATTCTGTTCAAATTAACTTTAATGTTGGTGATATTGTGTACTTACACAAGGCTGCTTTGGGCGAGGGAGTTTCTCCCAAATTAGCTCTCAAATGGGATGGACCATTCAAAATAATCGAAAAAATTTCGGATTTAAACGCAAAAATAGCTTTGATGGCGGACGAACGCTTTTCAAAGTTAGTGCATGTAAATCGATTGAAAAAAGCGGAAAACTTTGAAAATTCGAAATTACGGCCGAATTTCAAAGTTGGCGACGTAGTTTTTGCGAAGATAAAAGGTTATCCGTTTTGGCCAGCTAAAATTATCAATTTTACGGACATTCCAGCAAAACTAAATCTGAAAGATTACGAGAAAATTCCAGTACACTTCTACGTTTTGAAGAAATGCTTTGGACTTTGTGATTCGGAAAAAGTGCTTTCGTTTGAAACAAGTACTCACTTGTTTGGTAATAATCGCATGAAGGGATTTTCTGAAGCACACGAGTTAGCACGTAAAGACTACTTTGCGTCTAATGCTTCAGTACCTTCTGAAGCTTAATATTAATTTATTTAACTAATCAAACTTTTGATTTAGTTTTTATTTATTTACAATTTTTTCTATACCTTTCCTCCTCACACTCTTGAAGCCCTGTAGTGAATTGAACGTTGTTAATGATTTTTGTTTTGAGCTATCTTTAACATGAGTATATTGCTTAGCGGAGGAGTGTTTGGTCGACCTCAGAATTCTAATGAGGGCCTGTCCGAGGTTGATGGCCCGAAATTTGAGTGTTTGCGATTGGTATGGCTGCGTGCTCTGGGACGTCAGCCCCTGCAAGTTCGCAACGTTCGGACGGTGCAGTCGATTGTCGAGTGTGATGAGGCGGTGGCGGTTTTGAGGAAGCCATGGGCGGAAAATGTGCCGGTGGTGTTGGGGGTTGATGCAGAGTTCGTCAATGGGAGCAGACCGTACGAACAATGGCATTCCAACCAGAAAAAGTTGTTGGCGCCGAAGATTGCCAAGACGAAAAAGGGCGGCTTCGCCGGGATAATGCAGATGGCTAAGATCGAAGGAAATGTCTACATGTTCGATTTGCATAAATTCGAAAAGGTGCCCGAGTCGCTGGCCCGATTGTTCATGGACAAGGCTGTGCTGCGTTTCGGGCAAGACTTCGACCAGGACGTTCGCGCCATTGGCAATACGTTTGGAGGATCGAGGATCGATGGTGGGGGTATCTTCGATTTGCTCAAACACTATCGACTGGTCGAGCAGCAGGGTCGCATCCATGATTTTCCGGAGGCTTGGTCGTCCAAGAAAGCCACTCTGGCTTCGTTCGTGGCACGCGGGTTTGGTCTCGAGCTTTCCAAGGAGGAGCGAGGGATCATGTTCTATTGGAATAAGGACTTTCAAAATTTCAAGTCATCGATGGTCCTGTATGCTGCACGGGATGCACTTGCATCCCTGGATGTTGGGTTGCTATGGAGTCGTTTGGGCGTGTGGACAGTCGGAACAACGGTGGCCACACTGAGAACGCATCTTGGTTTGGCTGTCGCGGTTCGGGAGACTTCTCCCCCGTGTGCTTGTGCTAATGATATTGTGGTTGTGGCGGCTGGGCGCCTCGAGTCCTTGCCTTTCAAACTGGATCGGCGCGTCAAAAGGGATGCGTATGACTTCCGGAAAGCGTGGAGGAAGGCGTACGACTACAGTACGCCATGGAATTACTTCTGCAACGAGTTTTTGGGCCGACGGTTTGAATCGTATCGCAAGTCATGCGGCAACCATGCTGAGTTGATGAAGGAGCTGCTCCGTCGAAGGTTGGACATGCAAATCAATTCCCATTCGATAGGACGACGCAAAGGGTTGCTGACCAAAGCGCAGGCCGAGTTGGGTCGTCCGGCCAAGAGTCTGGCGGAAGCGATGCGCACGGTTTTAAAAGATCGTCGCCACACGCATCGTCGTTTGGTGCCACGATTGGAACGCGAAGCGAGAAACGGAGGTCGAGCCACAGGACGAGAGGATCGGCAGGATCGACAGCAAGCTGCTGCTAGCGACACTTGTCGTTTCAGCCGATTCGTTTCAGAGCGTTCTTAGTTCTTGTAGAACTGGGGGTCTTCTCTTGAGGCGTAAGGAGTGTAACGAGAATAGGAATTAAAGAAATTAACACAAAGATTAACTGATTTTCTTTCTAATCCTTGCTTTTTGATGCAAATTTCTTTATTACGTACAGTCTGTAGACATTTGTTCATTTATTATGTATCTCATGCAATTATCTTGCCTAATGCTCATTTCCGGTTAATAATTCTGGACGCTTTTCCAAAAGCGTCGTTTTTGGTCATCTTGAATTCTATTTAAATATTTTGGCGTATTGTCGTCATTCTTTGCCTTTTTCGGCCGATTTTTGTCAGTCGAGAGTTAGGACGCGAAGTTGAGTCAGGCGGCGGTGTTTACCACAATTTATTTAATGTGATCTATTTGGCGTATTGTTATTTTGGGCCTAATGCTATTATTATTTAATATATTATTTCCTGCGTTAGGGATTGTCATATGTACTACAGCATAGCGATTCCCCACATTGTAGTCTGAGAGGGGCAGGTGTTAATACTAGATTTCCTGACCCTTTTTGGTTACACACGTACATACCTACTATCTATGTGCACAAATTCTCAAACAAAAAGTGTTGACAGAAAACGATGATAGATATCTAAGCTAAATGCAGCATTGGAATAAGATATAAGTACATATTTATTACTACAATAAGTGATATGTACCCATTGTACATCTGCTAAGAGGCTGCAAAGCTTGGGAATTCTGGTGGGTCGGTCTTAAAAATCCTTTTTTGCTGGAATCAGTCAGCCATCTTGGGGTCTTGCCCCAAAAACGCTTATGGATTCCAGTGTAATCAATCGTACCTACTCAGAGACAAAGCGGTAGGAAAAAACATAATTGTACATATGTACCTACTTACATACTTGTGTAACTACATGCTGTTTATTTGGCAGCGCACTTGGCCCTGTCAGCGCACTCAACTGCGGCAGCACACTCGGACCTTGCAGCGAATTCAGACTTGGCAGCGCACTCGGACTGGGCAGCGCACCTGGCCCCCAATCTGTGTCCACATATGTCCACGAAGGTTATTACCTTATATTTACACGTACACGTCAGCTGCTACCTAGGTGCTATGGTCTTGTGTTCTAATGAGCTCTTGAGGCAGTTGAACCGGAAGCGTAATAAAGTAATAAAATAATAGTGAAAATTGGTAACATAACATGTCAAAAGTCCAAAACATTACGTGTATGATTGAATAACAAGCTCTGTGCCGTTGCTCTTGTGTTCTTATACAGTTGTAACTTGGGCGTAAGCAATGTTATAGAAAACAGGAGTAATTGGTAACAAAATACGTCTAAAGTACAAAAAATTAACAGATTGAATGATATTTTGGTAAACAATGGTCTTCATAAGCTGCACAAAGTTATCTGAGACAGACTATAATCTGTGTTACATTAGGTTGCTGGAAACGAATTTTGTACCTGCTCGCTAGATCGTAGAAAATTGATTTCAATGCACAAGGTTTTGTGAAATAGACTATAACACGAGCATCACATTTTAAGAAGCAAAATTTAAAAAAAATTATTTATTAAAAAACTTTCAAATTTACGAGATTGAGTTTCAAAATTATATGAATTTCTTTAACTTTTTGTCAAATAACAAAATTTTGGAATGTTTGGGTCACAATCAGCGAAGCTCAACAGTCAACAATACAGGTGGCAAACAAGGATTGAGAAACAAATAATCTGATGGGTCAATATCATTCCTTGTGTTACCTACACTAAATGTTTTCTAATCTCCCAGATGAATTAGGCCACCGGCCCTAAATGAGCTGAGCTCACCGCTGTTACGCATTTATCAACACAGACAAATGTTAACTTCACTCATACTATGCTGCGCTAATTGTATGTACATAAGTACACACGATTAACACTGGCGCACACAAACCTCAACGGACTATATGTATGTATGAGCTGGCTCGGCTCAGGTATATAAACCTGAGACCTTACTTATACGTATTGGTCTCCATATGATAATACGAACTGGAAAATATGAAAATATTTGCTGCATCATGCGTACAAAATAAGTAGGTAAGGTATAGGACGAAAGGAGGAAAAAGTGCTACCACTTTATACTAAAATTATACCAAAATTATAATAAAAATATTTTCACATTTTCCAGAGTTCTAATATGATAAGAACATTATATAACAAAATTCACATAATTAAATTTTGATATTGATAGTCCATCAAGTGCCTACAAAAATCAGACAAAAATTTATTTCTGGTATTTCAAAATAACACTAGTACTACACACGCGTGTTAGAGCAGATTCGGGAAACCGGTGCGGGTAAAATTTTGCTCACTAAGTAAGGTGGTTGGCAGGTTGCCACGTTACATTAATAGAGTACAAAACGGTTTAAACTACAGCGGTACTGTGCATAGCAATAAGCATATGTAACGGACACACTCTTACCTGTGATATCATGATTATATTTCTGTAAGTACATAAGTATAGATGGCCTTGAGTCTCCAGTTTTATGTACTATCACTTTATATAAGCAATATGCGTATTAGTAAATACCCTAGTGTTCGATTATTAGTGTCGTAGAACAATAGGGCAGATAAAGTGGAAATCAGATTCGCTAATATAATATATTTGAATATATTGTAGCATTTACATAGTTCGACCATGAATGTTGCACATGTTTTGAAGCGCCTGAAAACCCATTGTGCGTGCTTGAGCGCTGAGAATTGATTTCCATGCACAAAGTTTCTCGTTAAATAGAATATTAATTTTGTTTGCATTTTAACAGCCTGCTTCATTGCTCAGAAATAGTGTTATCGTTAATTTGTAAAATGCTTTTTCAGCATTATATTTTTATGAATTTTCGCATTCTTCAAATATTCAGGTAGCAAATCTTGTAGCTAAAAATACACTATAGTCTGTTTGGGCATAACTTTTTAGGAATTTTTTCAAAAGTACAGTAAGCCGACGGATTAACGATAATTATATATCGAATCAACGTTATAATCGCAATCTGTCGGCTTATTAGCCCGACATAATTTTAAAATTTAGTATGTCCAAACTTGTGTGAAATGGACCATACTAACCCAATGGCATTAATATTAAGATCAAAAAATGAAATTAACCTCAATTTAAAAAATTTTCTCCAACGCGGAAATGTCGAAACATTGTTTCACTGCGGAAAGCATCAAAGTTATGTATGTATAAGAAGAATGTTTCATTATTCTACAACTAAAAGTTGTTAAAACGATTCACATCCCCACTCAGGAAGCAGTTTTGCATATGTTATTTTTTCCAGAATGGTAATTTCATTTGTTCTACTGTATGCTAAGCATACTCAAGATGATAAATTTTCAGAGCGCTCTACAAGTTGTTTCTAAGCAGAACGCAATAATAAGTCTGTTTCATTTATCCGAGAGCTTTTTGAGTAAATCTTTTCTGAGACTGCAGTAACTCTATCTCCCTATTAGGTCATTTAGAGACCACTGTAGCTAAATAGGAAGGAAGGGTTTTTGAATGAAATAGCTTACGGCATAATTCATTCTCATGTACCAGCATGTAAAGCAATACAACATGCGGATGGAATTCGCGCATTCAGCTTGCCATAAATCGACCCTTAAAACAATAGACTAAGCATTATAAATATCGACGAAAACTTCCGCTTAGCGTGGTGATAGAACACCTGATTTTCGTCAAAGCAACATGGGTTCGATTCTGGCTTTAATATTGTGTATTTAGCGCACTTACTGTAGTATGTCACAGCACTATTTATGCATGAATTAAGTCGATATGGACGGTTTAGTGCATAAAAAATGAAAGAATGGCGGTCGCTCGCCCCCACACAACTTTAGTGTCGAGTTACAGTGAATCACCCAATTAGGCATACGGTACCCTTTAAAAAATAAATTGAAAAATCTCTCAAATAAATGAAAACTTTTATGTATCAAATTCTAAGCAAATATGTAACCATCATTAACATCAACATGAAAATCGTGCTTTGGTCCACGAAACAGCAAAATACCTGCTGTTGTAGAATAGCAATGTAACGTTGATGTGCTTCCAATTGTAACGTGCAGTTCGCTTGCAAGATTTGCGATTGCTGTCCATGCATAGCATTTTTCACCTTCATATGCCTACGAGCAGTGTATCTACAGTCTTTACTATTCTAAAGATGTGCACGATGTGTTACTTTCGCTTCGAAACCATATATAAATTGTCGTAGATGCGCATGTAGTATTATTTGACGCGCTCTACATTTGAATTGAATCTCAGGAGTGTAGTGCGCGCTATCGATTGATAATATGAATGTTACTGTGTCATATAATTTTTATCGTTGGTTTTCTACATCTACACCACCAGGGTTGCCAAGTTATGATTTCTCCCCATTTTGAGGCTTTTTGTAGACCGTTGGAGACATTTCATGGTGTTTGAGGTTTTTTCACGCATATGCTTAACCATTGGTTGGGGTTTTTAGGCAGTTTGAGGTTAAAATTGGTGTTTTTTGACAAGAGCAGAGCACTTGGCAACCCTGATCTACACCCATGCAATACGATCGCGAGGCTTGCAATGTGTGTTGCGTGCGTGAAGAGCTGGCCTAGAACTTCACTGACTGAGAATTTGCTTCACATTATTTTCAGTGATGCTAGACTACTGCAAAACTACATGGTAACGATATTCTTTTGTAAATCGAAGCTCAGTCAGAGTCTGAAAGAAAATATACTGTAAATGTTTTGAAAAAACCTGGTTAGGTCGCATGGGCGTGGTCAGGATTTTCGTCAAGATGACCACGAAAAATTTTTTCCTCTTAAAAACATAAAAACGGGGGTTACGTTTGAGTAACGTGTTTTCGGACTTTTTACATCGTCTTGCCACTTATTTAGGCAATTATGATTTTTTGTAATTTTTCATGTTTTTGACGGAAAAATGCTTATTGTGCGGTCAAAGCGCTATTTTTTTAGTTTTTTTGCAATGAAACGTTAGAAACTGTCAAAATATAGAAGAAATGGCATACTTATAGAATCGGTGACCTATCTTTTCTAAATGCAGCAGTAAAGTAAAATGCGCGAGCGGCTTACTATCCTGTAATAGCCGGTGCGCGACTCATTTAGAATTCATTTTGGTGCGGCGCACGCGTAACAGAACAATGAAGCGAAAAATCTGGACTGAACTTCACGTTTGACCTAAAAAATATGCAAAAAACATTCTATCGGCTTAAAATCGCCGGACAGTACCTGTCCGGCTGACCCTCAAGAGATAATATCCCCCTCACCCCACTATGTGCATGTATGGTACAGCGAAAATTTACTGAAAGATGATTTCGATATACGGGTCTTTCTTATGATGAAAGTCTAAAAGCCTTAAATTCAGAGAGAGCTTGAACTCGGTAGAATTTACTTTGATTTAATTGATACGTATATTATTCATAATAATCTCTTACCTTAAGATTTTTATCTGTTTAATGGTTATTCGCGTACCAGGAATGCATTTGCAAATCAGATCTATATCAGGTAAATTTCGACTTGAATGTAGAAAGTATTGTTTTGCTACTATATCAGGTAGAATTTGGAACGATCTTCCACAATATATTCAAAATTCTCCAAATGTTGAGACATTTAAGAGAAATATAAAAAAGGTTGATTTCGGAAATTTTCTGATGGGGCGCACGTGAGCGCAATTCACTATTTGCCTGTGTGTTCAGTACATTTCGCATTTTACACTCTGCTACCGTGTTTTCCTTACCACTTTTTTATTCTTGCGTTTATTCCGAATAAAGTTTTATTATATTTAGCACTTGCGCTTCGTGCGGATCGTTTTTAAACGCTACGTAGCCTGACCAAAAGCCATTTAAAATACGCAGCTCATGCGTTTTTAGCGTTCTATTAATCATGCTGGCATGGAAATGAAAAGTTTTCGTGCTTTGTACTGATTGTGTTTTTTAATATGTGTGAATTGCAAACTTTCTGGAAAGACACTTGCGCTTTTATATTGGAGCTCAGGAAAATTTTTGCGCTCCGTGCAATTTTCTGAAAACCTCGTAAAATGACTAGAGCCTTGAAAAAATTTTCAGCGTGTGCGCTCAAGCTTTCTTCGATTTTCTATTATAAATTTTTCCTTTCGTCCGAAGCCTTTGGGAAGAGATAATTTTGGATCTTTTATGGCGAAAATTTTGGCTTTGGCAACATATAAGTGCCGGCGGTGGATAAATAGTCTTGCTGGCCCGTGTCCGATGGACGGAGGGGGGCACGTGCCCCCAACAAAATATGAGAATGATTTTTCCTTTATATTCTTGTCTTTTTATTCAAAAATCGCAAAAATTTTCGCCGCTTCGCGCCGAATTTTTGTTAGAATCAGTCTATTTAGTCTTGAACGCGTGGTTTAAACACTCCATTTTTAGTCTTTGCACAACCTGAAGCACATTTTGCATCTATATGTATAATGTTCTTTGCAGGTTTTGTGCAGTAAATGAGATTTGTTCAAGAAGCATGGATGACAGCAATTTTTTGGCGATGAATTTGAATTTGCTGATGAACTCTGACCATTTTAGGATGAATTCAGAACAATGGTTCGGCTGATTTCGTAAAAATTTTTACGTTACGAGTCAAAATTGAGGTGCTCTTTTTACAAAGTTTCTTAGGGCTCTGTCCTAGACTCCGCTGGGGAATGGGACGCTTGAGCACCATCCCATACCCCTAGCCCTAAAAGGGATGGTTTGGATTCTCACCATACTTGATTTTTGGGGTCAACCCCCAGAAAAATTCCCTCACCTGAAATTTTTTCACCCCCAGAATTCAGAATTAACGATTTTTTGCAAGTTCCCGAAAATTCTTTTCTAGAAAGAAGAAGAAGAAGAATTTTTAGAAGCGGTTTTAGCTAGCTATTTGATCAAAAGTGCCAAATTTTCGGCGTTTAACGCCATTATACTCATGTTTTGACTATATTTTATTCAATTCGTTTTGACTTTTTGATTTTTTCCAAATTCTTTTATGTTTTTATGCTATAGAAAGATAGGGCATCGTCAGAAACGCTGAAAAACGATGTTTTTGACGCGTCGTACCTACAATTTTCGGACCCGAAACAAAGCACTTTATAATTTTATTCCCTACTCCAGAATTCCCATGCTGTGCATGTTAATGATTCTCACCATATCTAAGATATCTGGGTGGCCGAATTTGTAAAGTAAACTTCATCCTCTGGGCGCCCTCTCATGTTTAAGAAAAATTTCGTTCGAGCCCCCTTGAAAATTGCCTCCTAGCTCCACACCACCCTCCGTCATTGTGCGCGTATGAATGCAAGTTTTACTGCGTTTGTCTTTAATTAATTTTTGATCGCGCTAATTTTCTTTTCGAGTGAGGAATGCTGAGTAGGTACCGTCTTGTTCTGAAAATTTTATTGGTACGATTCACGCTGCTAATTTTTTCTAAATATGAGGTCTCAGATCAACTTATGATTTGTTAGCATCACAATCTTCCGATCTGAATGCTCTAGAACAATGATATTTACCTCTAATTAGCATTTTATTCAATTTAGCCGTTGACTTATTTGAAACTCTGCCATGGCTTTTATAAAACGGAAGTATACGTGCAGTGAATGTGCCAAAACGTTCAAAAATGCGGAAGATATGCATATGCATGCCGAAGCATGCTTACTTGACGCTTTCGAAATGGAAGCGCATGCGTTAATTTCGAATCAGGGTTATCCTAGTATAAATACATCAGCGAGTAACGTAGAAAAAATGGCAAACGATTATCAGGTTTTGTTCAAGCCTTACACGGACAACAGAAAGACGCGTTCTCAACGAAACGTAGGTTTTAACTTTCTTGAAAGTTTTTTTCAGCTTTTTAATAACGTATTTTTTTAAAGAAAGCGGATAGTTTTTCGACTATTCACCTGTAAACAACTCGTAATTGATGTTTTTACTAAAATCAGCAGAAGCCCCAGAAGCGGGTATAAGCTCGAAATTTTGAAATGGGATAGGAATACCTACTTTAATTTTTTGAGGACCAGGCTTTTTATTTTTCGATGTCATCTAAGGTATTCCAGCAGACACGTAATATCTCAAAATTTTGGTCGGGATAGTCGGCCTTAGGAATGGGGTAGATGAAGTTAAACTTTTGGCTGAAAAATGGCAAAAAAGCATCTAAACATTACCAAAAATGCAAATTTTTGTCAAAAGTCAAGGGGTCGAAAATTTCTATCTCAGACCGACCTCAAGTGGAGATTATACTTGAAAGCAGGGCGTACGCAGGATTTTTAAGGGAAGGGCGGTCCAAAATTTGTGACTTTATGGCCTATATTCCTGGATATTTTCGCCGGTGCACCAGATAGAGTGCATTTTCTGACGTTTCCGAACATGCTCTATCCGTTGAGCTCATAGAATCCAAATTTTAAAATAAAATTTTTATTTTCGTTTATTAAGCTATGAAAAATGACGTTTTTTGGCCGCGCTTGGGCCAAATTTAACGAAATTGATGAATCTATGGCGCGAAGCGCCGATAAATTTGAGATTTTTCGATAAAAAAGGTGCCAATTTCCATCATTTTCCATGCGTTATCTTACCTTTTCAAAATTATTTTTGGGCCAAGGCGTGGGGAGAGGCGGCCGCCCCTTCCCGCCCTTGCGTACGCCCATGCATGAAAGTGAAGATATTTAACTTAGGGGATTTGAATGCAGCTGGATTCCTGAAAAAATCTCGAAAAACATGCCAAAAATTAAATTTTGGAAGGGGGTTTATCGATTTTTTGGGAAGTGAATCGGCCTAGTTCTTGTGGGTCTGAGCCTCCCAATTAAACCTCCTCCCTCACGCCCACTCGTGGTGAAGATCCTCCGTTGTATGCTTAAAAGACCAAAAAACCGATTTTAAAACTAATGCCAATGTTAGGTTAGGGTGGGATTTTTTTAAACGGTGATAAGGTGATTGGGTTATTTTTAGCAGGGAGGGGCAGATGGTCGGGGGCGGGAATAACTTACATATGTTGTGTTTTGGGTCGATAATGACAGAAAACACATAAGAATTGTCTCAAAACGCATACGTATTCCCATAGTCGGGGAGGTACGCAAACGTTAGTCCTTCATATGCATGATCTGGGGGAGGGGAAGGGTTTCAACCCCCCCCCCGAAAAATTTTCACCTTCACAGAAATTTTTTCACCTCCAGAATTCGCGAATTTTTCGAACGTTTCCAAAAATTTGCGGAAAGCGTTTTTTAAGCGTTTTCAGCTATCTATTTGCTCAAACGTGTCAAAATTTTGATGCTTCGCGCCAATATACTCATTTCTTGACTATATTTTGTTCAATTTGTCTGACTTTTCTGATTTTTCGAAATTTTTTATGTTTTTATGCTCTAGAAAGATAGAGCGTCGTCAGAAATGCCGAAAAACGATGTTGTTGACGCATATCTGCAATTTTCGGGCCCAAAAGAGGCACCTTTAACATTTTACCCATCCTCTCCCCCAGAATTATAATGGTGCGCATGTATGGTGGTCCTTCTCGATACTTTTAAAGGTGACAATTAACAAATGCTAAATGCTCGGAAAACTGATTGAATTGAAATGGAAATAATGTAGTTCTTGCGCTTTTTATCTATAACGCATCCTAATTTTTGTAGTTTTTTTCGCTGGAAGAAACCTGAATTCATTCTCGATGTAAACCTCGAATTCTAAACTTGCATTTAATTCAAATTTTATTAAAATTTCGCAATTTATTTTAATTTTTGCTATATTCTTCTAATTCCTTGCGTTTGTGGCTTTTGCATATCTGAATTATCATTGAAAAAATCGTTCCTAGCGTGGGAATCGAACCGATGGTCCACCGTATCCATTGGATGACATGGAATTTGAGGAGGATTACGATTCGGATTGTCCCCCCGAATTGGAGCTAGCCGAACCTCAGCACAAAAAATATCGCCGTATCTTCCCCGTTGGAGAGGATGGCAAGCAAATTAGACCCAAGATGGAGTGCCCTACGTGTGGCCTAGTGCTTTACAGGTCAGTTTACATCGTACATCATACATGTAACAGGGGGCTTGGGGTTTCTCCCACCTAATGCTGGACGTCCCCACCCATCCCCTAAAGTCCGGAAAATTTTTGACCTCGCGATTTTTGGAAAGGAAGATACGTTTTTCAGCCAGTTTTAACATGTTTTTTGGCCGTTTTTACCAGAAAGTGGAGGTCATTTCCTCTCCTTCCCACCAAACATGCACAGCATTGGAATTCTGTGGGGAGGGTAGGGGGTGAAATTGTAAAGCGCCTTTTTTCAGTCCAAAAATGGCAGGTACGCGTCGGAAAACATCGTTTTTAAGCCTTTCTGACGATGCTCTATCTCTCTAGCGCATAACAACATGAAAAAAATTTCGAAAAAGTCGGAATAAATTGAACAAAATATAGTCAAAACATGAGTATAATGGCGCGAAGCGCCGAAAATCCTGCACTATTGATCAAATAGATTGCTAAAAACGCTTCAAAAAAGCATCTTTTCAACAAACTTTTAGGAAATTTTGGGAACTTTAAAAAAATCGCCAATTTTAGGGGGGTGAAAATTTTTTTTGCGTGGGGGTGAAAACTTTTCTGGGGGAACCCAAACCCCTCCCCCAGATCATGCATGATCCCCAACCAAAATTTCTAACCCTTGCATGTATGCTATGCATGATCAGGGAGGGGGTAAGGGCTTTGTTACCCTTTTCTTCCCGCCCAGAAATTTTGTCATCCTCCCTCATTAACAAGGTTTTTAGGGGAATACCCATTCAAAAGTCGGTCGCTCCCCATCCTCTCCTCCGAAATGAATAAATTTGACCCTCCCACTCCCCGATTTTTGGCGAAAATTTGTGGTTTTGGCCATTTATATGTGTTTTTTGTCATTTTCGCCAAAAATCGGAGGTCATTCATCCGCACCCTATCCTGGAAACGGCTGGGGACCCGCACCCCACCTAAAATTACGAGCCGTTATATGCAGGTCTGTTCAGACATGAACAGCATGGGAATACTTGGGCGGGGGTGATGTTTTCAAGTTCTCCTTTTGCATACTGAAAGGATGGTTGCATACACGTCAAAAACATCGCTTTCCAGCGTTTCTGACGATGCTCTATGGCAGAAATATAAAAATATATTTAAAAATTTTAAAAAGTCGAGCAAATTCAACAAAATATACTGTAAAAATGAGTAAATGCCGAGAAGCGCCGAAAATTCTACACTTTTGAGCTAATAGATTGCTAGAAACGTTAAAAAAGCACAGTTTCTACTAATTTTTTGAAAACTTGGCAAATCGCGAATTCCGGTGAGGGGGGGGGGTGAAAAAATGTCTGTGGAAGGGGTGGAATTCAATTTTGTGGAGGGTCAAACTTCCCCTAGGATCACGTACATATGGGTCTGTCTCCCGCAGAATTCACGATCTTTGAAAAATTCGTGGATAATTTGCTGTTTTTGAAAAATTCGTGGATAATTTGCTGTTTTAGGCGTTGTAAGCTATCGTTAATATAAATTTTTCTGCGCTTCGCTGCGTGGGTCTCGATTATGGCGTATTATTAATTCATTATTAATAACTACCTTTGATTAATCACTTGTTTGCGTATATTTTGTTCAATTTATTTGTATTTTCCGAATATTTCTTTTCGAAATTGTTTTCGCGTTCTAGAAAGATAAAGAATCGTCAGAAAGGCCGAAAAATGATGATATCTTTGACGTGGATCCACCTTTATCTAGTGTAAAAAAAGTTTTTCGTAATGCTACTCCCTTCTCCATCAGAATTCTCATGCTTTGCGTTTCCGGTTTACACGGCATTGCAGTTTTATGCGTTTTATTGCACAATTTTTACTTTACACCTCTTTACACCATTTTTACTTTACACCGCTTTGCAGCATTTTTATTTTACACCGCTTTGCACCATTTTTACTTTACACTGCTTACCGCGGACTCGTTAGTAGTCGTTTAAGAGAGGGTGCCATTTAAATGCCCTATTTTTGCTTCTTTTGACATAAACAGAGTTTAAATTATAAAAATTTAAATTTATTTCAACGTGTTCTGGTAAAAGATTGAATGTAAAGTGCGTTATGGAAAATTTTCTATTTTCGTACGAAAATGGCAGAGTTCAACGAGCGTTGGATGACTGAAGCGGAAATTCAAGCATAGAAATCCAAAACCACCTGTCCGTGCAAAATTTCGGGCACGAGTGGAACGGTGTACCGTTTTTTTTTGGCTAAATTTGACAAACTTGCTCAATTTTCGTCCTAAATTTTTAGGGGCCTTAAAAATATTGAACATTTAATTATTCGAATATTAAAATCATAAATAAGTATTATAATTTTGATAATAAATTTATCGAATTTTAATGTATTTATTTTCTAATGATAATTTTTAATGATTATGCTTTATTTTTTATGTAATTTTTCAATTTTTTATAAGCTCAATAATAAATTATTGGACGTGGCATGGCCGATTAGCTAGGCTGAACGCATCCGACATGCTTACATACGCAGAAATAAATGGCTTTATTGTTTCGCTAAAATCGATTAGAAGTTGTCAAGTTTTTGCATAAAAAATACAAAAATATATTTGGAATGGCGGAAAAATATTCACATAAAACTGGGCTTTTTTCAAGCGTTTAGAGAAAGTTTGAAAAAATTAGATTAGCCCACTCAACCCTGAATTTTAGGTCATTACGCACATGTAACCGCTCGAAATTGGGGGGGCGTCCTGGCCATTTTTAGGGGGGATGACCTCAAGTTTTGGCCAAAAAATGCCTAAAAACGGCCAAAAAATTAATTTTTCCCGAAAATCGGGAGGGGGGGGTGAAGTATTTTCTGGCTTTCGGAGAGGGACGTTCGGCTTTGGGTGGGGAATCCCCCACCCTATTATGATAATATAATTACTTTTATAAATCGAAAAAATGACCGACCTGCATTTGGAAATCACAAAACGAATGTGATTTTGATCAACATTTTAAAAGGTAGCTTAATTTTTGTTAAGCAATACGGAAAGCTCGTAGTCGGCTTAATAAAAAGATTTGACATATCCTAATAGTCAAGCGCAACTTTGAGCGGTTTTGAGCGGGCTAGAAGACAGACAAATAACGGATAAACAATGAATACGGCGCGTAGCGCCGGAAAAAATTTCGTATTGTCTATGTTGTAACCTAAATTTGAGCTTTTTGAAAATTTTGACTTTAATATCTCCAAAAGACGCTAAAATCTGTTTTGACAGTGTTTTAGACGCACTTCGCCAATTTCCCATCTTTTCCTCCGGAGGATCCTTGAGAGTAGCAAATTTCGGGAATGGGGCGGTTCCGCCCAACGGGTCAGGTCCACACATAGGCGTGGAGGGCTTAGGGGGTATGCACCCCCCCCCCCAAAAGTTGAAATACCCCCTCTAGAAATCAAAATACCCCCTTCCCCAGAATTCGTATTTTGAAATTTTTTTTGCTTTTTTAGCGATTTTTTGATGCCATTGGATAGTGCTCGATGAGAAACGTCGAAAAATGGTTTTTTTCGCCATACGACCACTTTTAAGACCATTTTTTACCTTTAAAAATTTTTCACCCCCCAGAATTTTGGTGCTGTCCACCTATGGTCAAGTCACACATTTATACATAACCCGACTATTTGATTGCCTTGGATACAAAAATAATGCAAGAAACACCCTCGCTTTTACAGCTGGGGATCTGGAGTGACGCGCTCAAATGTCCTTCAGCAGACCCGAGGGGGAGCACTGAAAAATTTTATAAAATGAATTGTTGAGCTGTAACGTCAAAGCTTTTACCAAATTCGGCCGAATTATGGTTCTATACTCAGCCTAACAACAGTTAGAATCACTGTTTTTTTTTTGTACGAGACAAAGATTTTGAGGCTCGTACAAAGATTTTTCGAGCCATCTTTGTACAATGTACAAAGACTTTTTGGGGCAAAGTAATGATAATTTTAACACTTTCTTGAGTATTTTTTTAGCAAAATTTTAAAAGTTTTAGGTGCTTCGCGCCGAGTATCATAATTACATTGTTTGTATTTAGCTCCAAGCGCTGGCATTAAACACTCCAAAATCTATCTTTAAGCATCTTTGTACAGATTTAAGCATCTTTTACATCTATTTCTACTGTTTTATTAAGATTTTGTGCAGAAAAAAGAACTATTAATTAACTTTGCACTGTTTTCTGCCGTTTGAAGATAAAATTGACTCTTTTATCTTTGCGTTGCATTGAATTCATAAGCAAATCGGTGTCTATTATGAGATTCAGTCAGCACATTGCAACCGCTTATTATTTATAATTGTGTAGCACAAATCATTTTAACTTGCTGAGTCGAATTTTATGTGTAATTTCAACCTAAGACTCATGAAAATTTTGGCGTTTCGGGCCAAACTAATATAACGATCTGAGTTTAGGACAAAGTTACACCTTTTGCGAAGCGTGCGGGTCACAGATAACAATCTAGCAGTATGTAAAAATGTGTACATTCAATAGCATATCTAAACGTTATATGTATGTACAAAAAAATTTTCGCTCGTACAAAGACTTTCCCGGAGATCTTTTTACATGTACAAAGAGGCTCGTACAAAAAAAACAGTGGTTAGAATTAGCTCCTTTATACGTATTACAAACTGTTGCTGTGAACTGCGTTATGAACTGAAAAACGAAACAAAACGAAAAATTGCCGAATTGGCACAAAATGAGTTCCACACACCCCTAAACACGATGTCCAACCAGCGTTTATGCTTTCAACCCAAAATAGTACATTAAATTGCTGAATTGGAGTGAATCACTGGAATATCTTAGCTGCTTCTGGATTCTAAACACAATGCTGGAACATTATAAAGAAAATTAATGATGATTCGGCGCGAACAACCGAAAATTTTTGACCTTTTTTAGCTCAATTTAGCGCACATTTCAACGTATATCTGCTGCTCAAAAAATTTTCAAAAAGGGTTTTACGGGACGGTCGCCCCTCATTCTACCCCTTCTGAATCCGCGCCTGCATATACTGATGTTCTGACTATATTTTGTTCAATTTTTTTAACTTTTTCTCATTTTTCCGAAATTTTGAAATATTTTATGCTCTAGAAAGATAGAACATCGTCAGAATCGCCGAAAAACGATGTTTGTGACGCGTAACTACCATTTTTAGACCCAAACATGGCACTTTGAAGTTTCACCCTCGCATAATTCCCATGTTGTGCAAGTATGATACATATTACCAATTCAAATCGTAGGAAATGTAAAGGATTCCTATATTTTTCTTCCTTTCCACTTATTTAGCTTGACGTTCCTTTGAAGCACTATGAAACCCTAGTCGGCTCTGGTTCAATTCATAGGCGACTGTCACGCACTGAATTTGTATGAGGGATTTATACCTAAGATTTTCACTCTTATTCAGCTTAACACCTAAGTTTCGCGAACTAATGATTGTTTTTGTCGTCTTTACACGTCATGATCTGATCATACATGATCTTGAGGGATTCACTTTCTGGGAAACTTTTTATCCCCGCCCCCAGAAATTTTACACTTCCCTTAAAAAGTCTCGATTTTTCGAAAGTTTCTAAAAATTCCCTAAATTTGTATAGAAAGGTGTTGTTTGAAGTGTTTTCAGCCATCTACATAATTGCTCAATAGTTTCAAGTTTCCGCCGCTTTGCGCCATATACTCATGATTTGCCTGTTTTTTTTGAAAGTTTTTCATGTTTCAGAAAGATAGGGCATCGTCAGAAACGCCGAAAAACGATTTTTCGGCGCGTATTCACCATTTTTCGGCGAAAAAAGGCACTTTAATATTTTATTCAATTCCCTAAGATTTCCCATGCTGTGCCTGTCTAGTTCTGACTATCAGTGAATTTTATACTTAAAAGTTTACACTTAGCCTTCGATTGTCAGTAAGCCGTTTGCTTAAGTCTTGCAAATTATGTAACATTAGACTTGAGATTCTTATTGTCATTTCATTTTACACTTGAGTCTTGCTATGAAACATACATCAGTGATCGGACCGGGGGTATTTTTTGACTCTCGGCCTCGGCCGAGGCCGAGGCAACTTAAAATCCTTGCCTCGGCCGAGGCCGAGGGTAATGCCGATGGGTCAAGCTTGTATACCTATACCCATAAATAGTACTCTTAGAATATTTTGTATGCACATGAGCTAGAGAATAATCGAATTATTGAGCACTTTATCGAATGTCAAACAATTCATTCTTATTTTCAATAATAGTAGATTAAATGTGTGAAGGATTTATTGAATAGAGTCAGCAGCATGAAAGCATACTTAATTTAACAAGTTGCCGTTGAAGACTTGGAAAAGTTAATAAAAATATGGCTGAACAAGCACTTTAAAACTTTTATTACTATAAATAAGAAAACAGTGTCGAAGAAATAAACGAACAAACGAAATGAGCTAAGTAAAGACAGAACTGTAGCCATTGCTGTGCTCGCTTTTGCAGTAATGCATGTTTAAACACGCTTTTTCAGTCATCCAATTCTGGTGTGGTAGGTAATATGACGGAAACTGCACTGTACTTTCCGATCATAGTTTCCCAAGGTCCAGAGTTGAGGGGAGGGTGAAATCCCAACATGGGGGACCAGTAAATTAAGTAATGTCTTTGTATGAGCGAACAAATTTTTGTAGATACCCATTTTATATTAATATATTTTTAAAGATACACATTTTTACATACTGCCAGTGTTTGACCTGCAACTGGCATGCAGTCCTAAACAGTGTTTTTTTGTGCCAGATACCTTTTTACATGTACAAAGATGGTATCCAAAAGTCTTTGAACGTTTTGTACATGCAAATTTTTGTGTACTATTATAGTATGGTACAGTAGCGATTTAGTGTGGTAAAACAGGGTTTTTCGACCTTTGGTAGTGTATCTTAGCTAATTCCCGTGTTTCTGAAAATTTGACATTTGTCCTTTCCATTCTAAATGCAAATTCTACTATTTTAAAGATATATATAGTACAGATAATTACTGATGCGCCGAAAATTTCCCGGAATTTAACACCTTTTTACAGTTTTTGTCTCTCCAAAAATCTTTGTGCATGTACAAAGACGGTCCTGAAAAGTCTCTGTACATTATGAAAAATCTTTGCCGAATACAAAAATCGTGGCCCTAAATGTGATAATTCGGCCTGAATTTAGTTGATAATATTAGTTCATGAGCTTTGGATGAAATTTACACATAAAACTCGACTGAGAAAGCTAAAACAACTTGTACTACAAAATCAGAAATATTACAGATATTGTAGTATGCCAATTAAATCTTGTAATAAGCACTACTGTGCTTAGAAATTCAGTGCAACATCGGGACATATTAGTCAATTTTATCTTTGAACGGCAAAAAAGTGCAAAGTTATTAAATAGTACTTATTTTGCATAAAATTTTTGAAAACAGTATGAATAGATACAAACGATATTTAAATCTGTATAAAGATGCCTAGATTATAAAAAAAATTGATTTTTGATTGTTTAATGCCCCTGCTTCAATCTAAATACATTATATTAGCGATATTTTGCGCAAAGCGTCAAAAATTCTTTGAAATTTTCTAAAAATACTGAAAAACGATATAATTAATATCACTTTATCCAAGAAAGTATTTTAACATTGTATAAAAATGGCTCAAAAAAATGCACGAGCCGAAATTGATTTTTGGCAAAACCTGCATTTATTGGCCATTTTTAGGTGCGTTTTTGCGATTTTCGGCCGAAAATTCGTGATTATTTACCCCCTCTCCCATAAAAATGGCCGAAAACCATACGTGTAACAGAGGGGTTTGAGGAATTCCCCACTCACCCACAGTTGGACGTCCTCCCAAACACCCTTCCCTCCAACATCAGAAAATTTTGACCCACCCTCCGCATTTTTTGGCGAAAATTTGCACTTTGTTGGCTATTTTTAGGTGCTTTTGCCATTTTTGACATAGAATTAGAGTCGCTTATCCCCCATCCTTCTAAAAATGGCCAGGGACCCCTATCCGAATTTTCTAGCCGTTACATGTATGCCGAGGAGCCCCTCCCAAAAATTTTGAGCTGTTACATGCATGTTTCATAGTGATAGTTTGTCTATTTACTCTTGCTTACATTCAAAAATACTGTATCACTTCGTGAAATTCTAATAGTTAGCTGCACTTTTGCCACAGTAAAAATTAAGTTCAAAAGTATTCAAAAGGTTTTAATCAAAAAATCGTCTGACAGTGACATGAGTCTTGTACCCTGAGAGGGGGTAATAACCCTAGCGAGCTTGAGAATTAAAACTTAGTCATATCACATGAATAATACATTGGCACTTTGCTGTAAGTAACTTGGTGTAACTGGGTACGCGACTAAAACCATAAGAAAAGTCTATAGGTAAAAAATAGCCTGTGTACTGCAAATGCATTCTAAATAGTTAATATTCAACGGATATATTAAGCTTATTCAATTTGATTGTAACCCTCGGCGCCTCGGCACTTTTCAGCTTCGCCCTCGGCGCCGAGGCCTAGGCTCCAAAAAACGCCGAGGCTTTCCGAGGCCGAGGCCTCGGTCCGATCACTGACATACATATCATGTTTTGACTTGTGAATGAGATATACACCTACACGTAAGTCTTTCTATTAAACTTTAACTTCAGATTTGAATCGAAAACTAGATGTAAACCTAAAATGAACTTTACACTCCCGCTTTCACCCGTTTATGTCTAAAGTGTAAACTGTGTTTACAGGCATAACTTCAGCACGCATTATCGCATACATACCGGCGAATTACCGTTCACGTGCTCATTTTGCGACAAACGTTTCCGGACGAGCTCCGCTCTGACAGTACACACTCGATGTCATACCGGTACGCAATTAATTATCGATTTTTCTATCAATTTGCGACTTTACATAGTTATTTTATCCATTTTATTTTTTTGCGTTTCTACTTGTTCATATATGTATGTATTTATTTATCTATTTATTTTTGTTTTAGTTCGTCTTAATGTTAGAATGAGCTCTTTGTGGTGTAAAAAATTATAATGGATGCTTTCCTGAATCATGCTGATATTGTTTCGACCGTTATACTGTATTTGTCCTACATAAAAAGATTAGGGCTTTTTAAATCACAATTTTTTGTCCCGAAAGGATTAAGGCCTTTTAAATGATAATTTATCTTTCTGAACCTTCGTTCTGTCCGCTTTTTATGCAAATAAAAATCAGACATTTCCGAACATGAGGACGGCTGCTTATAACAAGAAAGACACTTTACACCCTAAACTTCCGTAAATTTAACAAAATTCACTCAAACGAAAAATATCGATTAGAAATATTTGATTTTAAAATTAAAAACTTAAATTTTATTACGCTTGAGTAATAGCCATTCGAGGTTAAAAAGCTCATAGTTCAATCTTTGACCTTTAAATATGAGTATCTGTTTTATTTGAAATGGTTGAATTCAATATGAGAAATAAGGAAGAAAATAAATACAAAAAATAAAAAAATAAAATTAAAAAAATAAAATATAAAAAAATAAAAAATAAAAATAAAATAGAATATAAATAATATAAAAAATAAATAAATGAAAAAAATAAAATAAAAGAAAAAAATAAAAAAAATAAAAAATAAAATAAAAAAATTAAAATATAAAATATAAAGAAATAAAATATAAAAAATATAAAACAAAAATAATAAAATATAAAAAATATAAGATATAAATCAATTAAATAAATGAATAAACGGATAAATAAAAAATAAAATACTAAATATAAAGAAAAGAACAAAAAGAAAGACAGAGATACATAGAAATGCAGCGCGCTATTAGTATGGAAGAAACAGAAAGAACGCGTGAAATAGCACAAGTGTACCTGAAAAAATTATATTATGAGAGATAACAATATGTTTTATAAAGCGCAAAAGTCTAAATATGGCAGAGAAAGTAAGAAGGATTATTAGGCACGTAGCTAACCGTCTTATTTTGGGGGACCAACACTAATTTTTTGGAGGGACTAAGCCCAAAAAAGCCAAAAACAGCAGAAAATAACGTTTAAAAAGAAATATTTTTCCGATTTTTCTGAATTTGGGGGCCGAACCATACGTGGGCAGCAACAAAATTCTGGGGGGAGGGTGCAAGATTTTTCGAAGGTCAAAAATAGGCCTTAAAAATGGTGGTATGGCGGAAAAACACCGTTTTACAACATTTCTCATCGAGCACTATCCATTGGCATCAAAAAATTGGAGAAGAACAAAAAAATTTTAAAAAATTCAATTCTGGGAAGGGGGTATTTTGGTTCCTCGGGGGGGGGGGTGCATACCCCTTACCCCCAAATCCCCCCACGCCCAGGTATGGTCCGAACCCCCAACCCAGAGATACGTGCCTGAGGATTATATACAGAAAGCTTACACATACACAAAAAACGTACAAAAATCATACAAACAGACGAGGTCATCAGAGAGAAATTAAGTTGCTATAGTTTCGTGCCTTTTCGAAAATTTGGTAAACATTTTGTATTTGTTTATCAGTTGAAATGGCTGCATTCCGTCCGATAAATTATCCTTTGTGCTTCGAGGTAGTCGAAAAATTTTGCTGTTGGAAACTTGGGTCTTTAATTCTTGTTCCATTTCTTAATTTGCATAAAAATTTATGGCCGCGAATTTATAGCTGTCTTTACTCACTAGTTTCGTTTCAATTTCTCGTATGAACTGAAACTTGGCTCACTGCCAAAAATTGCTTCTAACTTGACTTCAAATTTTTAAGCTAATGCGCGCTTGGAATACAGGCGTATGTACATATATACTATCGATTTTTCCTCATAAAAACTAAGCTGCTTCTTAAATATAATGTAAAACCCTTATTATCGTATTTTATACGCTTTATTTATCGGCCGAATTTCACTGCCAAGGGCTACCACCCATACATGATCATGGGGAGGAGTTTGGGGGTTTCCTCCCCTGCCTCCGCTTTAGAAAAATTTTCACCCCCCCCCGGAATTCGCTGCTGAAGTTTTCAAAAATTTGCTTAAAATTAGTAGAAAATGTGCTTCCTTTAAGCGTTTTTGGCTATCTATTTGATCAAAAGTGTCAAATTTTCGTCGCTTTGCGCCATATGCTTATGTTTTGACTATATTTTGTTAATTTATTCAACTTTGATTTTTTATTTTTAGCACGTACACCCTATTTTTAGGCCAAAAAGGTACTTTAAAATTTCATACCCCAGAATTCCTATGCTGTGCATGTACGCTTGCATAGCGTCTCTTAATTTATCACAATTTCTGACGATATGTTACGTTAAGATTAAGATTTTTACGTTTTTAAATATTTCTCTGATTTTATCCTCGTTCTTTTTAATCATAACTTTTTCATCGCAGCCTTTAAGTGACTATCATTTTTCCGCTTGTGTAAAGAGAGATCGATTCTTCGTTAAAACTTTATTGACGACGTTTGAAAGTGTGAAGCGTGCGCATAGCAAAGCTAGTCTTCTTGTTAACATAATAAGGAAGGCTGTTTACGCTGCTAGCGTTTTATTATGTACATACATAAGTATTGAGTATATTAAATCAATTCGTGTGAATAAAATAAAAAATAAAATCAAATAATAAGATTAACTGAATATGTTGCATAGCAAGGCCAAAACTTGTGCAAAATAGAGTCAAACTTTTGCGAAATAGCGTTGAACCTTCTTGCAGCAAGGTCAGAATTTACTTAGGCCGGTATGGTTGATAATGTGGTGTAATATAAAGTTAGCTAAGGCTTGTGTAAACAAGAAAGAAATGTAAGCTAAATTCTACTTATTATAAATTTAGGTTAAAGTGGTTTAAATTGAGATCAAAGCTGTGTATATCAATGGCAAATTTGTCTAAAGTAAAGTCAAGGTTAGTGTAAACAACCTTAAAGCTCGTCTTAGATAATGTAAATAGTGTAAAGTCAGATCTTCGGTAAGGTCTGACTTGTGTAAATTAGGGTTAAAGCGCGTACATATTTAGATCGATCTAGTGTAAAACGTTATCAAAACAGGTGTAAACTGAGCTTCAACTTGTGTACACTATTATTGAAGCTAGTGTAAGTTGAGCTCAGTTTAGTGTAAAATGATGCCGTAAGCGATGTAAAGTAAGGTCGAACATATGCAAAATATATGTAGTTGATAGCTAGTGTAAGTTTAGGCCGGTCTAGTATAAAATAGTGTCAAAACTGATGTAAAGTGAGGTCAAATATATGTAAAGCATAGTTGAATGAAATAGGTCTATTGTGAAATGATAATAAAGCTGATGTAAATTAAGGTTAAACATGCGTACGTATGGTTGAAGCTAGTGTAGGTTGAGGTCGGTATATGCAGTATAAAACGATAAAAAAGCTGATGTACATAAAGTAAGGTCAGATTTTTGTAAAGTAACAATAAGTTTTGTTAAAAGTTAGGGTCGACCTTGTGTAAAGTGATCACAGTGTAAATCAGATACTCAAGATTCGATTATTTCTTAAAGGCGACAAACCGTACATGTGCCCGCACTGCGACTACAGTTGCATAACGAAGCGAAACCTCGATCGTCACATTATCAACAACCACGTGAAGCGACGTCGCGTTTACGTGGACGCGAATGGCTTGCGCGTCGTGCCGCGTCGCTCGGCGCGGCCTTTGGTCTACGAACCGGCCGATATGGCGCTGGACGACGTCGACGAATTGGACGAAGACGAGTCGATCGACGACCAAGACGACGACGAACCCGAAAAAGAACTGGGTTTCGACGACGACGCCGTCTTGGCGCCGTCGTTAAAGCTCGAACGCCAAGAAATTTAACGATCTTTTTATAGTGTAAAGCGTATTCGTCGGATTACTGTACTTTGCGTTGACGGGGTTACTGTAGCTTGCGTGGTCGGTGTGCGGTATCGCAGTAGGTACCTAATGTGGTTTGCATGGTCGGCGGAGTATGTGGTACGATATAGACTTTGTGGGCGGCTTTGGTGGATTACTGTAGCTTGTGAATGCAGTTATGGGCCGCATCACTGCGGCTTGCATGGGCGAAATTACTGCGGGTTGTATGGGTGGGATTACTGTAACTTGCGTGGTAGCTGTTTGCGGGTTTACGGCAGTTTACATAGTCGGCGCCACACGTGGGCGTGCGGAGGGGGTATGCATGCACCCTCAGAAGTTTGAATACCCCCAGAAATCAAAATACCACCCCCCCCTTAATTAAATTTTTGAATTTTTTTGTTTTTTTTCGCCATTTCTTGATACTAATGGATATTGCTTGTTGAGAAACGTTGAAAAATGGTGTTTGTTTCGCCATACCACCGTTTTTAACACCATTTGTTGACCTATGAAAAATCTTGCACCCCTCCCCAGAATTTTGGTGTTGTCTACCTATGGTCGGTGCCTGTGCATTGATGTAAAATTCTTAGACGACATTTCCGCATTACTGCAGCTAGCGACTGCAGTTGTGACCGGGATTAATCTGGCTTTAATGCGCGGGAGTACTGTACCTTATGTCGTTTGAACGAGCGAGGATACTGTAGTTCGCGTGATATAACATTGTGGTATGACTTGGAATTCATGGTTGACCGCGGGATTACCGTAGCTCGCGATTGTTGTTGCATGGAGAGGGTTTCTGTTGCTTTCATGGATGGGTGGATATTCGGGATTATTGTAGTTTGCGCAATCGGTGCTTATGGAATGCTGTGGAATTTTAGGGCAGGCTCAGCTGGCTTACAGTGTGCAGCTGCGACTCTAAAGGCCCGCAATCGGTAGCGATTCGATGCGTATAAGATTGTTTGGCTGTCGTGCGAGCTGTCATCACCATAAGTGGGCAGCACGATAATTGCTAGTGTGGGTGCCAGGTTTTCCAAAAATGGTCTTTAAAATGGTGGTATGGTGCGAAAAACTCCATTTTATTACCTTTCTCATAGGGCAATATCCATTGGCATGAAAAAATTGCGAAAGATACCAAACATTTTAAAAACTGAATTTTTGGGGGTATTCGGTCCTCTTAGGGGGTGCATACCTCTTAACCCCTCCTTACCTTGCCCACGTGTTGTCAGCACTGTAGCGTATTTTTCGGTCACTCGCGAATCGTTACTGTATTTATTTTCAAAACAAGTGGCGAAACAAAGGTGTTCTCATAATTACGTTTGTACTTTTACTTTTTGTACATAGTTTGCTTTGCGTAGTGCTTTGTAATAATTCGGGTAATATGGCTCGAATTAAATGACTATAAGTTTACAACTAACCTGCTCAATTTATGATCATGGACTTGAGAAAACGGCTTTAGTGTGCTATCTTTTACTACTTCGGTTATTGAGCTGTCTACGTATTTGCTAGGCGCCTATTTGCGTATTTGTCGATCAGGAATTTCAGCTTAGGTGCATTTTCGTAATCAAGAAGGGGTTTTTGCATTGAAAACTGCATGTAAAGGTTTTGCTTAAATAAGTTTTGGCCTGTTGGGCAATTTATTTCCCTCTCAGCCTTGTATGACTTATGGATGTTATCGTTTAATTTCTTCGAATTGTTCTTCCATCTGCTTCGCGCTTATTTATGATTTCAAATTTGACATTGTTTTTCTATAATAAAGGGACTTCTGTTGCGAATAGTTCTTCGTTCTAGTCTTACTGTAATCCGAACATGGCTTTCTTTCTTAATACGCGAGCCAGCACGAGACGAGGGCTGCTTGTCAGCCGTGAGGTTTTACTTATATTTTGTGGGTTTTTTTACGCGTTTTGGCTTTTTGAGTTTTTTCTAAACTTTTTGAGGGCAATAATTATTTGCAGTCAACTGCAGGTAATATAACATACAATGTAAAATTATATGCAGTCAAAAATCAGCGGCCTAGATGCAGGTAATATAGCACACAATGTAGAATTATATGCAGTCAAAAACCAGCGGCTTAGACTGCAGGTAATATAGTACACAATGTAAAATTATATGCAGTCAAAAACCAGCGGCCTAGACTGCAGGTAATATAGCTCACAATGTAAAATTACATGCAGTCAAAAACCAGCGGCCTAGACTGCAGGTAATATAGCACACACAATGTAAAATTATATGCAGTCAAAAACCAGCGGCCTGGACTGCAGGTAATATAGCACACAATGTGATATTATATCTGTCAAGTTGAATGCATATTGATATGGGAAGCTGGCGCTTCGCTCGCATTTTAACTTGTAGTAGATGGTTTTAGAAGGCATTTTTATTTGAGATGGTCCGGCAGATTTGCTTCCTCACTAGGTAACGTTTTTTTCGCTGTATGGGTAGCAGCTTCAATAGCTGCCCAGTCACCCATTAGCGCATTTTGATGTGCCAGTGTAATCTCTGGTCCTGCATGATAGGTATTGAGTAACTGTTGCTGTTCTTGTCCTCATTCCGAGGAATTGTTTTATTGTAGTGGAAATAAAATGCTTCATCAATTCTCAACAATAACAGCTAGAAAATTAGGTGCTTTAAGTGCAAGAAAAGGGCAAAAATGGCTTTCCTGTAGGTGCGTACATATCGAGCATTTTATTTCTACTACAGTAAACCAATTTCCCAGAATGAGGACAAGAACAGCAACAGCTACTCAATATCTATCATGCAGGACCAGAGCTTACGCTGGCCCATCAAAACGGGCTAATGGGTGACTGGGCAGCTATGGAAGCTGCTACCCATGCAGCGCAAAAAACATTCCCTAGTGAGGAAGCAAATCTGCCAGACCATCTCAAATAAAGTTCTTTCTAAAACCATCTTCTACAGGTTGAAATGCGAGCGAAGCGCCAGCTTCTCATATCAATATGCATTCAACTTGACTGCTATAATATCACATTGTGTGCTATATTACCTGCAGTCTAGGCCGCTGGTTTTTGACTGTATATTATTTTGCATTGTGTGCTATATTACATGCAGTCTAGACTGCTGATTTTTGACTGCATATAATTTTACATTGTGTGCTATATTACCTGCAGTCTAGGCCGCTGGCTTTTGACTGCATATAATTTTACATTGTGTGAGTATATTACTTGCAGTTGACTGCAAATAATTACTGCCCTTTTGAGAATCTTTAAGGTTTCGGCATTCTTAGCAAAATGCGTTCTAGGAAGCTTAATTTTCAAAATTTGCCGGCGTTTCGCGCCTGACTTATTTCTGTTTAATGCTTTTTATTGATGTTCTCAAAGCGCCGCGTCAGTTACTGCACTTTTATTGACAGTCTACTGCTTGACCATGCTGAAAAATTCCACCGTTCCGTTCCTATTCCCTTCACACGTTTAGGACTAGGCAGTTATCGATTTTCTTATTCCCTTCACAGCACTTGTTCGTGTTCAGATCTAATTTATGTGCCTGTCAGCGTACCTATTGCCTGCGTGCATGTTGATTTTGCCTAAGCTAAAATTTGCACAAAAGATAAAAAATCGTAGAAAAATTGAACTTGAGATTTTTTTATCTTTCGCGATAACTACATTTAGATTAATTATCTGAGAAGCCCGAATTCAAGGTAAAACTCGTAGAACTGCTATAATTTTTCGAGGCTTCGCGGTAAATAATAGATAGGGTACCTAGTCAGAGTAAATAGGGGCCCGTGCCCCCTTCCCCCCGAAATTCAATCTGGAAATGATTTTTGGATGGAATTCAGAATAATTGAAAATTCCAGAATTTAAAAAAAACCGGGTTTTGACCGTGTTTCAATTCGAGCAGCGATCTTTATTGCAAAAGTTGAAAAAAGGGACGGAGAGCCATTAGGAAAGAAAAGGTTGTACAAAATTTCGTACATTTGCATTATTTGCCAGTAGTGATCGACGGGGCCCGGCCCGCCAATCTCAGGCCATTTTTCAGCATCCTCGGCCCTGGCGGGGCAAAGGTAGAAAAATGGCCGGGTTGGGGAAAAATTTCGTGTAATTCGTATTTTGTACAGGCTGTGATACTGGCACTTATTTATCAATGAGCAAGTGTTAATTTGGAGAACTGTACTGATTAGACCATATGTATACTTACTTAGTCCTTGTTATAACTTTGCTACTGTTTATAAATGAGCTTTTACTGAATAAATGTTCAGGAAAATCTGCATGTTTTCGATTCCTCTACTTAACCTATTTTAACTAAATGTTTTTTTAACTCATTCATTCATAGCTATGGCTAAAAGATTTAGAGTTGACAAGTACGTCTTCAACAAAGTATTTTTACAAAAAACACTTACATTTAATTGAGCGGGAACCAGCGCGCGTGCTTTAAAACGCGTTTCTTGTGTAATAGTTATCAGGACGGAGGTAAATTATAGGCGAATGTAAACTACGTTGCAGAATTGCGTCCGATCCGATAAACTAAATATGTCTCAAATAGTTTCCTAAGGTCCAGAGTTGATGAAGGGGTGAAATCCCAAATTGGATGACCAGAAAATTAAGTGATGCACTAATATTAGCCGACTCTATTTTGTTGTACGAGCTTCTTGTGCTTGTACAAAGATCTCCGAAGAGGTCTTTGTATGAGCTAACAAATTTTTTGTAGCTATATTATATAAATATATTTTTAAACATACGCATTTTCGCATACTATCAGTTCGTGAGAGTGTTTTTTGTACAGCGGTCCGTTTGTGCATGTACAAAGACGGTCCACGAAAGTCTTTGTACATTTTGTACACACACATTTTTGGTTACTATTATATGGTACAGTAGCGATTTTAGTGTGGTAAAACAGGGTCTTTTGACTTTTGATTGTATATTTTAGCTAATTTCTGGGTTTCTAATGCCAAAAATTACTAAGATTGTCTCAAAACAGCGCGAAGCGCCTAAAAATTTGACATCTTTCCATTCTAAATACAAATTTTGCCATTTTAAAGATATATAGGACAGACAATTTTTCATATCGGTGCGGAGCGCCAAAATTTTTTTGGAATTTTACACCTTTTTACAGTTTTTATCTTCCCAAAAATCTTTGTACATGTATATACAAAGATAGTCCTGAAAAGTCTTTGTTCATTGGGAAAATCTTTGGCGAATACAAAAAACACTATTTTATACATGCAAATTTTTGTATAGTTTAAAATGGTACAGTAACGATTTCAGTGTGGTATAACAGTTTTTCGACCTTTAGTAGTGTATTTGGCTAATTTTTGGTTTCCTGAATATTTGACATTTTCCAATTTTCCTATTCTAAGCGCATTGTTGCTTATTACAAAATTTAATTCGCATATTACAATTTTTGTAATATATCTGATTTTGTAGTACAAGTTGTTTTAGCTTTCTCAGTCGAGTTTTATGTGTGAATTCCATCGAAAGCTCATAAAATTTTAGCACTTCGCGCCGAACTAATATTATCAACTAAATTCAGGCCGAATTATCACATTTAGAAGCACGGTCTTTTTGAATTCGGCGAAGATTTTTCCTGATGTACAAAGACGTTTCAGGATCGTCTTTGGATATGTACAAAGATTTTTGAAGAACAAAACTGTAAAAAGGTGTATAATTCCTTAAAAGATTCTGCCATTTTAAAGATTTTCAGGGGAGTAAGCGGCTGCAAAAATGGAGCCGCTTACTCCCCTTCCCTGAAAATGGCCGAGAAATATACATGTGACAGGGAGTTTGGGCCATCCCCCATTCACGGTTTGAAGCCCCGAACTTCCTTGAAAGTCAGAAAATATTTGACCACCCTCCCCCATTTTTTGGCGAAAACCTGCGCTTTTTTGGCTATTTTTATGTGTCTTTACCATTTTTGATTTAGTCGCTAACCCCTCCTAAAAATGGCAAGGCCTTGTAAAATTTTAAGTGATTACATGCATGTTTTATAGTGATAGTTTATCTATTTACTCTAGCTCACATTCTAAAATAACTTATCACTTCGTGAAATTCTAATAGTTAGGTACACTTTTGCCATACTAAAAAATTAAGTTCAAAAAAATTTAGAAGGTTTTCACCAAAAATCGTCGGACAGTTACTTGTGTCTTGGACTTTTAGGGGTAATACCCCCCCCTTATGGAAATGTGTGATGTCTCATTTATTACATCCAATATCTATTGCATCCAATTGCTACAGCAGCAGCAGCAGTAGCAGTAGCAAAGATTCAAAGACATAGACTTTATATGAAACACTGGATTAAATTTGTTTCTTGTGACATAAATAGTAATAAAACTTGATATGAAAAGGCGCACCTAACTGCGCTTGCCATTTACTACTGAATGGAGCAGTCGCTCATTATTTCTTTTCCCATGCCCACCCCAAGTATGTGTCATGCAATAATATTTTCCTTGTCTGACCCCGGCCAGCCCCAGCCCGCCCGGCCGGTGCCGAGGATTTTTTCAGCCCCGGTACCGCCCGCGGCCCTGGCCGAAAAAGTCGCGCTGGTCGATCACTATTTGCCAGTCTCTTTTTTCTACTTTCACATTAAATAACTGCTTGAAACACTATAAAAACGCAATTCGCTACTTCATTCTATTCTGGGGTCCTCTTCATTATTCTCGACAGAATCGACAGGAAATTTACGTTGATTTTTTTTAATTTCTGTAGAAATTCAAAATCAAAGTTTATCATTTTTAGAGCTGTTTGAGGGTTCAGTTTGATGCCAGACACGAACTAAGCCCAAGTAGAGATGAGGAAAAATTGCTCCGCTCGCTTCGCTTGCTCCACAATTTTTGCCTCATTCAATCAGGCTAAGCTCATGCGCTGGCATCAATGTGAATGCACATAATTAAGCTTAAGTCTAAGCGTGTGATAATAACGAACCATATATCACCTTATGCTGAATTTAAAGACTCAGTGAGCGACATATAGTATTCCCATTCCATTGGTAAATATTTAATAGCCGATGAATCGATTGATTACCTACTGCTTTACTGTGTTACATCGTTTTGCATATTTAATCAGTTTTTTCTTAGCTACAACTCATCGCCGCTGAATTATTTCTTTGATAATCGTACTCGCCAACTTTGCTTTACTTAAAAACGTTTACATTTTTCATTTTTGATATTTTCAACTATTCCGTAAGTTAGCCTGATTTTTCGCTTTACTTATTCTCCCCCTTAAAATTTTGGAAGTGTGGATATTTTTACAAGGGTCCTCCAAAGGAAGAAATTGGAGATCGTGAAGCGTATCTGAAACACTGCTAGAAAAGATTTTCGCACATTTTTTTGAGTTTATAAGCAAAAAATTTTGAGCGCCTCGCGACTTAAATAATTAAATACAACACATTTGTTCAATATCATTTAAATCAAATTGATTTTTTAGAATTTTTCCTCTTGTCTTATGTGTAGATCTCGTTGAGAAAAACACAAAAACTCCATTATTTTTGCCCATTCATAAGTAGTTGCTGAGATATCCAATTTCAAAATTTTCGCCCCCCCCTCAAAAAATCGCTACTGTACCATGTTATAGTACCCAAAAAATCTGTGTCCCTGGCGAAAATCATGGCTTCGCCTCTGCCTCCGTATACAGCTCCCCTCCCCCGAAATGGAAAAATTTTTGTCTTTCTCAAGGGTCCTTAAAAGGGACAATGGAAAATTGGCGATGTGTGTCTAAACCACCGCTAACAGGTTTTTAGCGCACTTTTGAGCTGACAAACTCAAAAATTTCTGGCACTTCGCGTCAGATTTATTGTATACATATAGTTTTGTCTTATAAAATGGTAAAAATTGCTCAAATTTGCGTTAGACATAGAGAGCATGTCAATTTTTTTCAGCGCTGGATTCATTGTTCAGCTATAATTTTTGCAGTCTAGCTCACTCAAAACAGCTTAAATTTGAGTATGAAATGGAGAAATGGAATATTTCCGGTGCTTTGCATCGGATTTATTGTTTATGTATGTTTTTTGTCTTCTAGCTCCCTCAAAACCGCTCAACTTTGAGCTTGACATGCAGAATAAGTCAACTTTTTTCGGTTTTTACGCCGGATTATTTATAATCTGTATTACTTTTCTCTGTAACGCACAATGATTAAATACAAAGAAGGGGAGAAGAAATCACTCGTGAATAGAAGATGAGAAATCGCTTGTGTAGAGAGCTTAAATGATAAATTTGCTGTATTTTAGTACTGAATAAAGTGGGGTGGGACTTTTTGAACTTTTTCGTCACTAGTTTAGAGCTCACCGAGGTACGTCCAAAACTGCCTTCATTTTCGGCTATCTTTTATTGGTTATCGAGATACCTGACCTCAAACATTTTGCCCCTGTTCCCTGAAACAACATCCTGGACTCGGGCTTGAAGGTAGGTAAGTGATTAGTTCACTGGGATGAGATATGTTTGTACCGTTTCTAATGACCCGCTCTTGCTTGTTGTAGAGGGCACCCGTCACAAAAGTATATAAAAAGATATCTAAGATCAGTAGCGGATCTAGGACTTTCATAAGGGTCGCTACTATTGCTGGGCAGCACCAAAATTCTGGGGTGCAAGATTTTTCAAAAGGTCAAAAAATTGTCTTAAAATGATGGTAATGGCGAAAAAACACTATTTTTCGACGTTTCTAATCGGGCACTATTCATTGGCATTGAAAACTTGTGGGAAAAAAAACAAAAAAATACAAAAATTGAATTATGGGGGTATTTGGACTCTTGAGGGTGCATACCATACGTGGGCAGCAAGAAAATTCTGGGGGGTGCAAGATTTTTTTGAAGGTCGAAAAATGGCCTTAAAAATGGTGGCATGGCGATAAAAACACCATTTTTCGACGTTTCTCATCAAGCACTATCCATTGGCATCAAAAAATTGCGAAAAAAACGAAAAAAATTTTCAAAAATTGAATTCTGGGTTGGGTATTTTGATTTCTGGGGGGTATTTTGGTTTCTGGGGGGTGCATACCCCCCAACCCCCCCCCCCACGCCCACGTGTGGGCGGTACCCAGCTTTTCTACAAATAGTTAAGACTAGTTTAATAAATTACCCCCGTGCAAAATAGCGTTTTTTCAGCGTTTTACGGCCTACTTGTTTATAAAATCGGTTTTGGGGCAACATTTGTTCGAAAAATATTCAAATTTTTGATAATTTAGAGCGAAAAATTTGTGAAATTGAGGCGGAACGACGTCTAGAGCCTTGCATTGTTACCACACATGGACGTGGGGGCATAGTTTCCCAAGGTCTTGAGTTGAGGGAGGGGTGATATCTCAAAATCGGAACAGCACACCTGGTCGTGGGGGGTATGCACCCCTTCCCCCGAGAAACCAAACCCCCCAGAATTAAATTTTTAAAAATTTTTCCGTTATTTTTCGCAATTTTTTGATGCCACTAGATAGTGCTCAATGAGAAACGTCGAAAAATGGTGTTTTTCCGCCATACCACCACTTTCAAAGGCCATTTTTTGACCTTTGAAAAATCTTGCACCCCCAGAATTTTCTTGCTGCCCACGTATGGTCAGCAGTAAATTAAATGCTGTATTATTATTAGCCGACACTATTTGTGGTACGAGCTTCTTTGTGTATGTACAAAGATCTCTGAAAAAGTCTTTGTATGAGCGAACAAATTTTTGTAAATATATTATTAAATGTATACATTTTTACATACTATTAGCGTGTGACATGCGACCGTACATGATCTTTCGGGGATTCCTTCCCCCACACGCAGAAAAATTTTTTCACCACGCCTGAATTAACGATTTTTTATATATTTTCTAAATTTTCTAAAAATTCGTGGATAAGATGCTTTTTTAATCGTGTTTAGCTATTCATTTGTTCAAAAGTGCCGAATTTTTCGGCGCTTCGCGCCATTGTACTCATGGTTTGACTATATTTTGTTCAATTTGTTCCGACTTTTTTGATTTTTTTCGAAATTTTTTTGTTGTTATGCTCTAGAAAGATAGAGCTTCGTCAGAAACTCAAAAGTGGCAAGAAAACTGTTTCAGCCGTCTTTTAGAGCACTCCAAGAATTTTCATGCCTTTCCTTCGGGGAATGGGCGAAGTGGGCAGCAAGAAAATTCTGGGGGTGCAAGATTTTTCAAAGGTCAAAAAATGGCGTTAAAAATGGTGGTAGTGCGAAAAACACAATTTTTCAACGTTTATCATCGAGCACTATACATTGGCATCAAACAATTGCGAAAAAACAAAAACAATTCAAAAAATTGATTTATGGGGGGACATTTTGGTTTCTGGGGGGTATTTTAGTGTCTGGGGGTATTTTGGTTTCTGGGGGTATTTTGCTTCTTTTTTTTGGGGGGGGTATTTTGGTTTCTCGGGCGGGGGGTGCATACCTCAACCCCGCAAACCCTTCCCCCACGCCCAGGTGTGGGGTGACCCTTGTTGAAAACAATAAAATTTAAATTAATGTTTTTTGCCTCGAGCAAAGAATATTCCTCCTATAGAAGTTGTCAGCAGGTAGCTCTGAATTTCACTAGTTTTTTTTTAATTTTAATACACTTGTCGAGCTTTCACCCAGCCTGATATATCTTTTCACCACGCATGTAGCGGCTTCTTTTATTTTTTCTTCGATTTTTTTATATTTTATTTTTATTTATTTTTTCTCTTTTTATTTTTATTTCTTTTTCAATTTTTTTCAAAATTTTTATCAATTTTTTACCTGGTTTTTCAATTTTTATATTCTTTCGTCCAAAGTCATTCGTTTGTCATATTTTTCATCCAGAGGCTGAGTTTTATGACTCTCCTGCGTTTAGGCGAAATATTACGTTTTTGGCTATTTTAGGCGTTTTTGTCATTTTTGGTCCAAAATTTGATGTCATTAATCCCCATTCCCAAAGTTATGTGGCATAAAAGGAAGGGGTGGGCCACACATGGGCATGGAAAATGGGTTTAGGCACCGAGAATCCGTTAGACCCCTAAAAATCGATAGACTCGGATTTATAGCACTTTCTTTACGATTTTTGCCCGTTTTACGCCATCCATTCCAACCATAGTTTTTAGCGCCAAAATTCTGGTGGGTACAGGTTTAAAGGTAAAAAAATGGTCTTAAAATGGTGGTATGAATAGGTGGGCAGCAATAAAATTCTGGACAGCACCAAAATTCCGGGTGATGTGCAGGATTTTTTAAAGGTCAAGAAATGGCCCTAAAAATGGTGGTATGGTATGGCGAAGAAACGCGGTATTTCAAAGTTTCTCATCAAGTATATACGATCCATTAACTTCGAAAAATTGCGGAAAAAATTTCTAAAATTGAATCTGGAGGGTAAATCTATTTTCTTGGGGGGGTGTGCGCACGTGTGGTGGTATGGCGAAAAACACCATTTATCAACGTCTCTCATCGAGCACTGTCCATTAGCATCAGCAAAATCGCGGAAGAAATTTCAAAAATTGAATTCTGAGGAGCTATATCCATACGTGCGCAGCATACCTTAGCGTAGGGGTGGGGGTTTAGGGGTATACACCCCCGGAACCAAAACACCCCCCAGAATTCAAATTTTTTTATGTTTTTCGCAATTTTTTATGCCAATGGATAGTGCTCGATGAGAAACGTTGAAAAAATGGTGTTTATCGCCATATCAACATTTTGAAGGCCATTTTTTGACCTTTGAGAAAATCTTGCACCCCTTAGAACTAAAGGGGGGTTGCAAAAATTTTAAAGTTCAACAAATAATCAAATGGTGGTATGGTGAAAAACGATATTTTTCAACGTTTTTCATCGAGAACTATTCATTGGCATCAAGAAATTGCGAAAAAACAGGAGAAATTTCAGAAATTGTATTCTGGGAGTGCATACCCCCAACCCCCACTCCCCCACGCCCAATTGTGCTCCCAACCTTCCAAGATCATGGTAGGGTGTTAATAAAAAGGGCTCTTCAGGTTAATATTCGCTTTTAATCGAGAAAAAATGCGCGAAAATCAGTTCGTATCGCTGATTGGCGAGTCGGTCATTCTAGTACCTTATCGATCGTACCACGTCGAAATGTACCACCATTGGATGTCCGACCCGGAAATTCTGACCCTGACCGGCTCCGAGCCCCTGTCGTTGCCCCAAGAGTACGAAATGCAACAAAAGTGGGCCACCGATTCGGACAAATGCACGTTCATCGTACTATCGCGCCAAAAGTACGTCGAAGCGTTGAGTTCGAACAACAGCATAAAACAGGCGTCTACTTTGGCGATGATCGGCGACGTTAACCTGTTCCTGTACGAATCGGACGCTCAGGTAGATTCCAATATGGCTGCCCCCACAACGATCCCCTCGAGCAATCATATGCAGGCCGAGTTGGAAATTATGATAGCCGAAAAAGCGTATAGAAAATTGGGCCTCGGGCGGCAGGCGGCCGGTTTGATGATTTTGTACGGTTTCGACGAATTGGGCGTCAGGCAATTCGTTGTGAAAATAAACGAAAATAACGCCGTCAGTTTGGAAATGTTCGTTTCGCTGGGTTTCAAGCGAGTGTCCTATTCGACCGTGTTCAAGCAACACACGATGCGATTGGACGTCGACGAAAAGTACGCCAAGGAATTGAGACTCAAGACGCCGTCCGTCAAGGAACCGTTTTTGGCGTAGTGCCAAAGGTGCCGGAAATGGATGTTTTTGGTCACGAAATATTTTGGACAAATCGCGCGATTTTCTGGCCTGTCCGTGTCGTCCGGTGTGTTTTTATGTGGGCTCGTTGAAGTGTATTAAAATTTGCCATGATTACGTCTTTTAAGGAACTGTACACGTAGAGCACAGTAGCATGCTTGGACTAGGCCAAAACTTAAAAAAAAACCAAAACCAAAACTAAACCAAAACCAAAAAAAATTTTTGTTTTCAGGCCAGGTCCGACACCGGCTGGGGCGTTAAAAAGATCATTTTCGATGTTTCTCGTTAAGCTATTTACAGTAGCGTGAAAAATGGCAAGAAATGTATATAACATTTGTAAAGTGGAATTGGAATTTTGGAGGTCATGTAAATTTGAAGTGAGCCCTGCCTGACAGGTGCAAAGGTTCCTTCCCTCTATAAGACATCCGAGAGTAAGAGCAATGATCGCATGTGGGCATTGGTATGCAACCTCCTCATGAAGGCCGAATACACCCCCAGATACCAAAATACGCCCCCCCGGAATTCAATTTTTGATAATCTTTTTTGCTTTTCGCAATTCTTGATGCCACTGGAAAGTGCTCGATGAGAAATGTTGAAAAATGGTGGTTTTTCACCATAACACCATGTTTTGACCTTTGAAAAATTGCACCCCCTCCCCAGAATTTTGGTGCTGCCCACTATGGTAGTGGGTGTCCTCCCTGGGAATCAAAGTCCTCCCTAACGCAGATTTAAATATGTACGTACATAGATCCTCAGAATTATAGATGTTTTTGCGATTTGGCCCATCAGGCTCCAGAATTATAATGTATCCATGTGGATGTTAACCAAGCGGCGAAGTCTAAATTATTTCATACATATGTATTGCAAATCGTATTTGAAGTTCGTTTTCTCCGCTGTAAACCGAAAGACTAGGTTTTGAACCATCTAAAATGCCATTTTTGGCGATAAGATCGATTTCTAAATGTCTTTCATAGATTGAAAAACTTGTACCTATGAATTGTCTATGCAAGACCCTGTGTGAGACAAAATTGGAAGAGTTCGCTGTTGTGGATGAATGTTACTTATTTTTAGTACTTGAGGCCATTGTAATAACTGGAATAACTTAATAACTGCTAGACAATCAAAAATAGTATCAGCAACAACATTTTTCATTCTGTGTGTTTTGCTAAAGTTGCTACCATCAGTCACAGAAGCATGCTGAGACACTCTGTTGTAAAGACTCTTCTGCACTCTGCTTGTGTGCATTTGGGATAGCACTGCTTTGTAACGGCAGAAACGGGTTTTCTGCCTTTGAGGCAGAACTACACAGAACCATGATTTTTTCCCCTCTGATGTGCATTCACAGAACTATGTGACTCTGTTTCATAGAGCAGCCGAGCCCTGTCATATTTGGAAGCTATTTGCCTTTGAGGCCTTGGAAACGGGAATATCTTCCCATTCAAACAGAAGCTACTGAAATCAGAAACACTTTTTGGAATTCAGGTTTTGAAAGATTTTTTTTCGTTTTTCACGGGATATTTGTGTACAACTAGATGCATTCATAGCAGTAGTAATGTCGAACCTGGAAGGTATTTCTCTCCCTTTGTGGCTTTGGAAATATTTCGTATAAAAATCTACACACAACTCCCAGAACCACTGCGTAGTGGGTACACCGAGATTGAATTGAATTTTGAGATGCCTTGAACAGAGCTCAGCTTTTCAAGGATTTTTAAAACAGTTAAACACAAGTAACTTGGCACTAAAAGACAACCGAGATCGCCGGGGAATACGGGTGGCATAAAACAACACGACAGGAGCATCTCTATGACTTATAAGTTGTTTCCACAGGACTGAGCACCAAGTGTTAAAAACTCTTCGTAAAAACTGACCAAGTTGCTCACTAACCACGGCTGATCTGATACCTGTTATCCTTGGCTCCACTGGCTTTTTTATGAGGGGACTAGCAGGTATGTAACTCTCCCACACGCGCGCGCGCGCGCGCGCGCGCACACACACACACACACACACACACACACGGAGAGAGAGAGAGAGAGAGAGAGAGAGAGAGAGAGAGAGAGAGAGAGAGAGAGAGAGAAAAAAAAAAAAAAAACCATAATATAAAACAATTCTCGCTACTTTAGCTGTTCGAAGTTTAAGTTGAAAGTTGAAATTTTATTACCAGAGCGAAAATACGTCAGCAGAAACATTTTTAGAAAGATGTACAGTCTCGGCAGTTGTAATATACAAAATAAAGGACATTGAAACAATGATACAAATGCAGCTTGTATTGAGAAGAAAAATTGCTGTGTTGGGGTTGTTAATGTTGGCAATTTAATTGCTGGATTTCGATTACAAAAGTAGTTTAATCAGAAGCAGAAGAAATGGTGATTTACGTAACAGTGAGCAGACATATATGTGAGACTTTTTCGTTGAAACTTTTGATGCGAAAGATGGTGTAGATATTACTTATGCCTCGGTAGGTTGAGTGTGAAAGTATTTCCCTGGCTGATCTGCAAGTATACTACTAAGTCGCAGCCAATTTAGGTTATAGATCAGCACATTATTTACGGTGTGATAAGAATGTTTGATACGTTGCATTAGAATCATGCATGAGCGTACTTTAGTGTTGCTCCTAGAAGTTTCCCAAAACCTCTTTACGAGTGGTGCAAAGTGCACTTATTTGTTAAGACAAGTTCGGAACTGCAGGTAATTTACATGCGAGCCTGTGCCATGAATTTGATTCGTCGTGCTTTATTTTTCGTTTATGAATTCAATTTTTTTAAACGATTCCTTTTATGATTTATTTTGTTAGCAACACAGCACAGGTTAGCCTGACTTATCGACTTATCTTATCGAACAACTTGTTATTTCTCTTTGCAAGATTGCAATTTTGAACGAAGCCGAAAACAGCTACGATTTTGATAAAATGAGCTAGTTTTGGATCTGAAGTCAATCAGTCTAAAAATAATCAAAATGAATAACTACAATTCTTTGCCATCGGCAAAAAATATCTATCGTTCTCGTTAGCATGGATTTCATTTTCTGCGTAAAACCTGCAACAAAACAGAAGACAAATATGCAAAATCTGGGAGTAACTTAAGAATATGGTACTTCCAGAATACTAAGAAATAAACTTCAGAAAAGCGAATTTTTTCGCTCAGTACTTAGAACATGCTGAAAGAAAGCGCGGAAAAATAATTTCATCCGTCTATGATCAATATTACAAAAGCAATGGTTTTCGTTAATCAGCCTCTTCTCGACCTAAGCAAGCATCTTCTCGACCTAAGTATTTGAAGATTCAAACGGCTGAATGCAGATCACACGCAGATACCCAATTTACGTCGACCTAAGCATCTATACATCGACCTAAGCATCTATACATCTACCTAAGCATCTATACATCGACCTAAGCATCTATATACATCGATCTAAGCATCTATACATCGACCTAAGCATCTATACATCGACCTGAGCGGGAGCGACCCAGGGTTGGAAAAAACCAAAGTTTGAAAATTTCCGATATTTTGGTTTTTTATGGTTTTTTAATGGTTTTTTTAATGGTTAAATTTTGGTTTTTATATCTTAGTCGTGAGCATAAGTGTTTAAATGCTTGATTATAGATTAAAAACCACTAAATTAAAGAACAGGCATGAGTTGCCTAACCAATTATTCAGGAAAAATAACAAAGTGAACAATTTCAAATTTATTCAGTAGAATAAACGGCAACATTAAGAATCATTTTCTTCTTGTTAATTTTCATCGCTAGAAATATCTAGGGTCGTTCCTTCGAGTTGATTGATATTGCTTTTCACAAATATCAGATTTTGACAGTGTCGGGTGCCAGCTGATTACGCAGCTTTAAGTGAACAAATCCGAACGTCGAAAAATTTGAATTTTTTAATGCTATTTTTGGCCGTTTTTGGCCTTTTTGGCATTGCCCCCCCCAAAATAAGTTGGTCCCCCCCAAATTGGAGGGTCAGCTACGTGCCTGGATCATCATTACATTATACGATTATAATTACGTCTCTCTTACAAAAAAAGTTCACTTAAAATGAAAATAAACTATTTCATGCCGTTTATTCCCTAAATAATTAGTCTACTCTATGCTAGAGTAAAGAGTACTACTTGCACATGTTTACAAATGATGAAATATGAATCTTGCGACATTTTTTAACATCGACTTTAAAAAACCGAAAAAACCAAAAACCAGGCCGATTTTCAAACCATAAAAAACCAAAAAAACCAAAAAACCATGCCCGGCCAACCCTGGAGCGACCTCGACCTAAGCAGCTTAAAACACCTTTTCAGATATACTAAGCCTAAGCCTAAGTATAATAGAGGCAAAAACTAAAATTTTTGTATATCTTGTCAAGTAAAACCGAAAAAAACATGCAAAAAATATGAAAATTTTTTTAAGTTTTTAAAAATTTCAAACAGCGTTTCGCGCCTTTTTTCTTTCTTCTCCTTCATTGCTATGCTTCCTCCCGTAATTTCAGCCCATATTATTTATTTCTGACAAATGTGTAAGTCCTTGGATCGAGCCGTTTAATCGTCCCACCCAACACTCACATAGAGAGTTGCCTGCAACTTTGCAAGTATGGCTCAGATTTCCACCAAATTTTCTTTCCGCGTTTCAATTTAACAGGTTCTACCATTTTGGCAAAAAAATTTGGCATTCCATATTCGTTTTGCTCCTTTTCTAAAAGTACCATATTCTTAAGTTTAGCCCAAAATCTGCTTTAACTTATGCCTACCAAACGGCCTGTATTCAGGATTTTGTTTCGTGGGGATGGGGGCACGACCGGAATTTTTAGAAGCATAAGGGGTGAATTGAAGGATGAATAAAAAAGATGTTTTACGACCACTAGAACTGAACACTTTGAAAATTTTGTACTCAGATGCCTTAAATATGGTGAGAATCCAATGGACACCCTCTTAAACATCTCATGCTATGCATAAAACCGGCGCAAAACAGAATCCATACTTAGCTGCAAAACACGCTCTAGGTTATAGTCAAATCAAAGCATTTATTGCAACGTCGAACAAACGAACTCGAACACTGGCGTACTTTTCTGCCATTGTTGATTGTAGCAGAAAAAAACAAACAAAATCACGTGATTTTTCGCGTGGGGAATATATTGATTTTTCAGCTTATTTAGATTCAATTTCATGGGAAGATGCCTTTTTTGACTGTGTAACAATTGATGACTTTTATAATAAATACCTTGCTATTATTAATCTTCGTGTCTCCAAATTCGTACCTTTCGGAAAGATTGGAGCAAAATTGTTCCCAATCGAAATCAGAAAACTACAGGCTAAGAAACTAAGGCTTTGGCGTAAATATAAAACATCTAAAACTAATATTTTAAAATCAAAATATGAACTGGTTTGCACAGAAATATCTTCAGCTATTTTGACGTTTGAATTCAAGTGCGAAAATGGATTAGTTGAAAAGGGAAATTTGAAACAGTTTTATAATTTTGTTGGTAAACGTCTGAAAAATACTAAAACCATGCCACCGGTAAAAAATAAAAATGGCGAGCTAGTTTCGGAAGAACCTAAGGGAGTTATTTTAATGAATACTTTCTTCTGTTCAGTTTTTACTCGGGTTGATGGAAGCTTATTCTTACTTGACCTCGGTTTGAAGAATCTTTGGCAAACTTATAGTACCGGGGACCGGCCGCACGGTTGTTTTCGGGGGTGGAGCTTCGTTAATGAAGGTAGGCTATGATTGGTCAGACAAATAAATGGTCTACTGTCTATTGTTAGAGTGAAAAGTAAGAAAATCGACTGTTTCGATCTGCACTTAGGACATCTCCAGACATATTCACTCAATTTTGCCGATTCTTTGATCAGACTATAAGTTCCGTTGCATGGAATGCAATTGACACTACTGCGAAGGATTTTTTGGCTTTGAAAGTACTGAATAACGCTTAAATTGTCCTTACAAATTACATTAAGCTCAAATAGATTCATTCTGACACTCGACCGATAGCGCAACACAAATTAGATTTTTCCCGTAGCTACATTACATATTGTTATGTACCCATATTTATTTATCCATATTAACAGTAGCTATTGTTTTACCGGTCGTGAATTATTAATGCCCTGCGTTTGTTTACTTTGCCGGATAATACGCGGTAGACCACTTATTTGTCTGACCAATCATAGCTTCCCTTTTGTAACGAAGCTCCGCCCCAAAAACGGACTGTGCGGCCGGTCCCCGATACTATAAGTTTGCCGAATTTTCCCGGTTTGGAAAATATCGTACTTGATGAAGCAGCTATAGCTAAAGCCATTTCCAACTTAAATTGTTCTAATTCCTCTGGTCTAGACGGATTACCTAGTATTTTGTATAAAAATTTGAAAGTCTCGCTTTTTTACTGCTGAAAAAGATCTTTTTCATTTTATTGTTAACTGGTAAACTTCCAAAAATCTGGAAAACAGCTCATGTCATCCCCATTTTCAAAACGGGTAATTCCTTCCATAACTATTAATTATAGGCCTATTTCGTTGACGTGTGTGAGTTGCAGAATTTCAGAGAAAATATTAAAAGATAATATCTCAACATACATTCAAGCAAACAAAATTTTTTCATCTATTCAGTCCGGTTTTTTGCCTAAAAAATCGTGTGAACCATAAACTAATGTACATAAACTAAATAATATGCCACATTGATTCCATAAGTCCGGTTGATGCTATATATTTAGACTTCTGCAAAGCTTTTTATTCTGTCTCACATAATAAGCTATTTCACAAACTTTCTTTTTACGGACTAAAAGGACGATTATTCTTGTGGATTACAGATTTTTTACATGGTTGAACTCAGCAGGTAAAAATTGGTGATTTTTCTCTGAGCTCACTGATGTTACTAGCGGATTTCCACAGGGTAGCGTTCTTGGCAGTGATCGACCGGGTACCCGGGCCCGGCCGATCGTAGCAGGCCCGGGCTCGGGCCCGGCTGAAAACCACCGGGCCTCTAACCGGGCCCCAAATAATTATCGTTAATATTTTAGACGTTTACTATTTCAGCTGTTGTCCGTATTTCTTATGAATTTGCTAGCCTGTGATTCTATTTAAATCCATTTGCCTTACTTCTGCCCACCCGCTCATTATCATATACTTGTCAACTTCATATGTGCATTCATCTTTTTTGAAATTTTTACCGTTTTCATGTAGAATTTACGGTCTTTTAATTGACAAACAGTTCGGAAATCATAAGAGGCGCAAAGCACCAAGGAGTTTAGTTATCTTTTACTGTCCTTAACATTTTGTAGCCTGTGAATACTAATATTCTGTGATAGTTTGCCTGATTTAGGCTATAAAACGCAATGCTGAAGCTTTACAAAAAGAAAGAACAATAACCAGCAGCGCCATGCGCCGGAAAATTTTGACGTTTTAGCTCTTTAAACACAATTTATACCGCTTAAGTCATACAGAACAGACAAATTAATTTCGGCGAACCCTGTTTCCTTTTCGTCTTCCCATAAATCTCGCTGCACATGTACAACGAGATTTTACGGCGGGGGAGCTGCGGTGGCGCGCTCAATCGCCCCCTAGAAAATTTTTGTAAAAAAGCACTTTAATGTCAAATACTATCGCTAAAATTTTCGCAAAATCGGCTGAATCTCGGTTCTAAATTAAGCCCAAAACACTTAAAATTGATGAAGTCCTACATTGTGCAAGAATTCTGAGCTGAAATGCGCTTTTCGACCTCTGCAAGTATAAAGCGCAGCAAAGGGTGCTGCCAATAAGATAAAAAAATGTATCAATGGCAATTTTGTTCTTATCGTTTTCAGGCCCATTTGTGGCCTTCGTATTAACAAGATGTAATTCGGAAAACAGAAAATGCGCAAAAACATAAGGAAATTTGGCCATTCCTTTCATTTAAAATAGGATTATGTGTCCTTTCCTTGTAAAGAAAGGCAAACAAAGCAAAGAATAGACAAACTGGTACACAATCATTTTCGCATATTCACTGTTATGCTCAACGAGCATGCGCAGTTTCATTCAACGAGCAAATAGAGCAATGAATCACTAAAGTGATGTGAATTGATCGATTATTTTAGCTAATTTAAGCTTTTGAACTCATTAGATCTATATAACAATAAATATAATAAAGACTCGGCGCGAAGCGCCGGAAAATTTTTGACGTGTTTGCCTTTTTGAACTCAATTTTCTGGACACAATATATAATTACACTCGAAAAATCAACAACATTTCTCAAAAATTTCGGGGGAGGATCATGTGCCCCCAATGCCCCCTGGCTACGCCTATGGCTTCAATACGTGTCCTATCCTATACACTACACAATTTCAATTGACGTTCAATGTACGCTATAGTTTGAGTTCTAAAATCCAAACAGCATATCTTCTATCCGACCATATCATAGTCACTGTTATATCTGAATGCATAAATTCAGTGCTCAATTTCCTTTAAATATCTACATGAAACCTTGTGCTTTTTCAAACCGTGTTTAGTTGCACGTGCATTTTAATAATGGAATTGCGCGCTATTGTCTCAAAAACTTTGTTCTTGCTTGAATAATGCTACCAAAATCCTTGCTAACTACTTAATTTATTTTTAGAAGGATTGAATAATTAATAGAGCTTAGAATTCAAAAATCTTCTTGATTCAGCAGTAAGCCTTGCGTTTGACAAATAACAAATGTATAATCGGTCTAAATTTGTAGCTTATGCATAACATTATATTGGAAGCAAGGCATGTTGTTAGTATATAAGTCCGCCCGGGCCCGGTATTTTTTGAGCCCGGTCGATCACTGGTTCTTGGTCCTCTTTTGTTTCTTTTTTTACATAAGCGATATCGCTTTTCTGACGAAAAATGAAAAGTTGAAAATGCAGGTACCTATTTGCGGATGATGTTAGAATGTTTTTCGTAACAGAACAAGCAAGTTTGTTGGACAATTTGTTACTGAATGTGTATGAGTGGTCTGAAAAGTGGCAATTACCTTAAAGTGCTCCGTTTTGCATTTTGGTCATAAAAATCTCAGGCAAAAATATTCGGTTGGAATGGAGGATTTTTTGGAAAACAACGAAGTAAAAGATTTAGGTATTCTTTTAAATGAATATATGGATTTTTCGCCGCACATTGTACATATAGTTAAAAGTGCATATTTTAGGATGTCACTGATTTTTCGAGCATTTAATGCTAAAGATGCTGAACTGCTAGTTATGGCTTATAAAACGTATATCAGACCTTTCCTAGAATATTGCTTGGTTATTTGGTCACCACACAAGAAGCAAGACGTGTAAAGTATTGAGAGAATTCAAAGATACTTCACTAGAAGGTCTTAAATTTTCCCGACTTGAGCTATAGGAACGTTTAGATTTTATTAAATTAGACTCAGCTCAGTTGCGTCGAGTCTGTCATGATCTATCGGTGGCCTATAAAATTTACCATGGTCAGACACACGGTTTTTTTTTGTATTCGGCAAAGATTTTTCCCGATGTACAAAGACTTTTCGGGACCGTCTTTGTACATGTACAAAGATTTTTTGGAAGACAAAAATTGCAAAAAAGGTCTAAAATTCGAAAAAATTTCGGCGCTTCGCGCCGAAATGAGTAATTGTGTGTTCTATATATCTTTATAATGGCAGAAATTGCATTTCAAAAGTAAAAATGTCAAATTTTTCGGCGCTTCGCGCCGTTTTAAGACGATTCTTAGTGATTTTTGCCCTTAGAGACCCAGAAATTAGCTAAAACACACTACGAAAAGTCGAAGAACTCTGTTTTTACGACACTAAAATCGCTGCTGAACCATATTATAGTACTCAAAAATTTTGTGTGTACAAAATGTACAAAGATTTTCAGGAAGACAAAAACTGTAAAAAGGTGTAAAATTCCCAAAATTTTTGGCGCTTCGCGCCGAACTGATAAATTATTTGTCCTATTTATCTTTAAAATGGCAGAATTTGCATTTAGAATGGAAAAATGTCAATATTTTTCGGCGCTTCGCGCCGTTTTCAGATAATTTTCAGTAATTCTTGGCGTTAGAAACTCAGAAATTAGCTAAAATACACTACCAAAGATCGAAAACCCTGTTTTACCACACTGAAATCGCTACTGTACTATATTATAGTACACAAAAATTTGCATGTACAAAATGTACAAAGACTTTTGGGGACCATCTTTGTACATGTACAAACGGACCTTGTACAAAAAAAACACTGGTCAGACATCGACTTTAACGAGTTGTTCACGGTGTGTAATGGCATCACTCGATCAGTTAACTCGGTAAAGCTAAAAATAACTAAATCTTGCTTAAATCTGAAAATGTATATACTGTTTTGCAAATAGACTTTTTCCTATTAGGAATAGTTTGCCAGAAGAAGTTGTAAATGCCTCGAATTTTCCCTCCTTCAGCAGTCATTTAAAGAAAATTAGTTTCACCTTACACTATAAATAATTGCAAACCGCCTTTATAGTCCTTGCGCAGGTTATTGATATTACACATTGTCCTATCACAGTAATTTATAGTTCAAATTGCATTGCATTGACGTCATTTTATTGTATTTACTTTGATTTTTTTCAATTTGACCAAATTTGTATTGTTTTAATTCCGTCTCTGTCGCAATAAACTATTTCATTTCTCTTTCAACGTCCGGGAAAACACACAAATACGAAAGAGGATGTAACTTTCGATAAAAAAAGAGGACGAGTTTTTAAATGACACACATGACAACATATGTAAAAGACCTGCTTTATCAAAATATTTTCGTATTTTGCGATTAAAAAAATTAGATACATATATGTATCTCAGTAAAATAATGGTCACATTGAACCGCAGATTGATAATGCCTGACATATGTCGCAGGAAATATGATAAAAATTTCAATGTCTTTGGACAGCAACATGGAAAAATCAGTTGTATTTCAAGCTAATTAGAACGGTTTTGCTGGTAAACTATTAATAAGAAAGTATTAAAAGCTATTTTAATGATGATCTGATCTTATATATATATTATATTTGGCAATTGAAATCTGCAGTCAATTAGTGGGCTGGCAGATAGATGCATATATGTATGTACATTGTAAATATATGCATACATTATACATACATACACTTATATGACGCACAAACATACCTACACGTGCCTGTATCTACGTAATATAAGATGCACTGAGTCCCGGTCTCTGGACCCCGGTCCCGGCCAAATTTTGGGCCCGGTCGTTCACTGGGCAGTGCCCATCTATCCCCCTGTATACTGGCCTGACTTTACTTTACCTCGTTCTTCCATACACCTGCTAAAAGTTACTTCATTCAGCAGTTGCCCTTTCATTCTATCAAATGTATAAACATCCTTTTTTCTTTATTTTATCTTTTATAGCTTATATTTTTTCTTTTTATTCTTCTTTCCCTGTGCATACTGCTGTGCAGGGCCGTATTCAGGGGCCGCCCCCCCCCCCCCGCAAATGAAAAATAATTTTCAAAACTACGCAAAGGTCACCAAAGGAAAAATTGAAAGATTCTCAAAGTAGGTCTAAAACACCATCTAAAATGCCTTTATTTTAGCCCACCTCCTAATGGCTTTCGAGATATTTGACCTTAAAATTTAAAGAAAAAATAAAATCCCCTGCTGCTGTATCATACTATTTACATAAGAAAGTCAGTTGAGGCATTTATTTACGACTAAATGTGACCCTTCAGGTCAATATAGGAAACGATGGACGACTTGAATTCGTTTTTTGCCAAGAAAGCGGCGAGAAAGAAGAAAACCGCCGCGCAGGATACGGAAAGTCTTGTCAAGCGTCTAGAAAAAGCCGTTAGGCATCAAATGCAGGTAGACATAAGTCAGGAAGAAGAGCGTATTTCAAAGGAGCGAATGCAAGTCGCCGAAACACGACCGACCGAAGCGGTACGTAAATTTTTTTGACTCCCACTTTACCCCAAATTGTCGGGGTCAAGTGGGGGGGGGGTCAAAAAATTTGTAATATCTGAAAATACTTAAAAAATTGAATTTTGATAAAATACCATTATTCGACCTTTCTCGGCAGGTTTTATTTAGAGCTATTTTCGGGCTTGGCGATGCAACCTAGGACGCGTTGTCAAGCCTGAAGACTCAAAGTTCGGCTCATGTATGTAGGTCAGTAGGCTATTTTTAGGGTCAATTGTAAAATGAAATTTAGGTTGAAAATGACAAAACACATTTAAAAGGGCTTGAAATAGTACATGTTTTTGCAAAAAGTGGGAGGGGGTTGATTTTTAGGATGGATTAAGCGGTAGGGATCCTGACCATACCTGGGCGTGGGGGTTTGCACCCCTCAGAAACCAAAATACCCCCCAGAATTCAATTTTTGAAAATTTTTATAGTTTTTTCGCAATTTTTTTATGCCTTTGGATAGTGCTTGATGAGAAACGTTGAAAAATGGTGTTTTTCCGCCATACCACCATTTTTAATGCCATTTTTCAACCTTTTCAACCACCTATGATCTCCACCCAGTGTTTTTTTTGTACAAGGTCCGTTTGTACATGTACAAAGATGGTCCCCAAAAGTCTTTTTGTACATTTTGTACGTAAAATTTTTGTGTACTATAATATAGTACAGTAGCGATTTTAGTATGGTAAAACAGGGTTTTCGATCTTTGGTAATGTATTTTAGCTAATTTCTGGGTTTCTGGACGCGCCAAAATTCCGCAAAATTATCTGAAAACGGCGCGAGCGCCGAAAATGTTAAATAGTATCATTTAAAAGACTAATATACATACCGTAAACAATTTATCAGTTCGAATTGAAGCACTGAAAATTGTGGGATTTTACATCTTTTTACAGTTTTTTTGTCTTCCTAAATCTTTTATTTGCATTTTAGTATACACAAAAGTTTTTGGAGTACATGTATGCTTCCATCAGGGCCCATATCTGCGATTCGCCCAAGGAGCGGGCGGATAAATTTTGGAAACTTCTTCGGGATACATTGCTTGCAAAAACCGCATTTTCCGACATTTTTTGACAATCGTTAAATTCGATTGTTTAGAAAAAATTATCTGTCCGATGCGACGGTTTTTTTTGGTTCCGTTTGTGCCAAACTATGAGAAAATCTTGATTCATGTCTCGATGCACTGAAAACTTGAAGTGTTTGGCATAAACCTGCCGTTTTATAATCTTACCTTTCAAAATTTTTTCGGCATAAACGGGTCGCATTGCATGTCGTGGGGTACGTGCAATGGCTTGAAAAAAATTTCAAGAAAAAAATAAAAATTTATAAAAAAATAGTTTTTATTAAAAATAATTTATAAAAAAAATTTAAAAAAAACAAACTATACATTTAAAAAGATGTATGGTTTGCCCGCCATTTTTAACGTGGGAAGGGGGGGTCAAATGATCTCAAATTTATGTTCAAAAACAGCCAAAAACACCCGAAACAAACGGCCAAAAATCGCATATTTTTAGAAAAATGTAAATTTTTCCAAAATTCTGGGGGTGGTCAAAATTTTTTCTGGCTTTTGCGGGACAAGGGAGGACGAAGATCGGGTGGGGGATCCGTTTACCACCCCGCCTTTTACATATTTGCATCTAGGCGTTATAGGGCCTTTTTTTTAATCCGAAAATTTATTTCCAAATTTTCGGTCTAATTCAGGAAGATTCGGAATGGATAGATTTGCAAGATGAGACGGAAATGGTTTTGGCCGGCAAGGGCCTCAAAGAATTGGACATTGAACATATAGAAGAGGAGGACAAAGTGGTCAGCAACGAAAGGATTCAAACTCACAAAACATGGAACGTCGCCGATGGAGAAAAAGCGGAAGATGGTGCGTTTTAGGCTTAAAAATGTCAATTGCACATACAGTGCTCGCCACGAATTTTTACGCTTTAATATGCTCCATAGGATGATAGAGCTTGTTAAGGCTTATATGTTTAACACGTCGGTCGTGCGTGGGCGGAAATAGGACCGACGTGTCAAAGATATAACCCTAACAAGCTCTAGAAGCTTATTAACGCGTAAACATTCGTGGCGAGTGTTGTACCTACGTGTTCTTGGGGGGCCTACCCCTCTTCAGGAAGGCGACTGACCCCCCCCCCCCGCAAATTTGCTGCGACCCTTCTCTGCGGAATTGTCGATTTTTATAAAAATTGCAAAAAGCGTGCCTTTTAAAAGGTTTTTAGCCTATTGTTCGGCTCAAAGGTCTCAAATTACAAATTTTTTGACTATATCTTTGTTCAATTCTCACTATTTTTTCACAGTTGCTCCAAAATTTGTTTTTCGTTCTAGAAACAGCAAGCGCTGCCCGAAACGTCTAAAGACAGTGTTTCTGGCGTGTACCCTTCGTTTTCAGCCCAAAAAAGGCACTTTGTTAAAAGAGTTTGCGGGCCTCCCCCAGAATTTACATGCTGTACATGTTTGCAATGGCAGGAATACAAACTTTGTAGTATTTATCGGAAAACGTGCCGAAAAATGGCCCGCTTTGCTAAAAAATTTGAGTGAAAAATACAAATTTCGGAAATTTTAAAATGACGCTTGATTTTCGTCGAAAAATTATAATATTCGAAAAAGCAGAATTTCGTTTAAAATTTTCGGAACAATTGGAAGTCGGACAAAAATTAATCACTCCACGAATGCCTCGTTCATTTTTGACCATTTCTCTTCTTTTTCGTTCATTATTGTCCATTTATTTTAATTTTTATTCAGTTTAATTAGTCATTTGTTGTATTTGCTTTTGTTTGTTTTGGTTTATTTATATAGGTAATTAGTAATTATTAATCGGCCGTTCGTTTCCCGTCATTTTCTTCCATATTTCATCGTTTTCCTTCATTTTTTGACCGTTTTATTTCATTTTCGTTCATGTTTCACTTGTTTCTTCATTTTTGTGCAATTTTCGTTTATTTTTCTGTTTTCCTTCATTTTCTTTTTCTTTATCCAAATTTGGCCGTTTTTCTTCATTTTCGTCATTTGACCATTTTTCTTCTTTTTCCTTCATTGTTGTTCATTTTTTAAATTTTCATTCAATTTTTTATGTTTTACTAGTGAACTACAGTAGCCTAAAAAATTTGACATTGATAACTCGCTTATTTTGACAAAAAATTTTGAGCGAAAGCTGACTGAGTGGGTCGGTTTTTTAAGCGAAAAATTTTGGGCTGAAACACCAACTTACGGTTTAATCGATTTTTTATGTATGTTTTAATATATCTTCATTTTTTATCTATTTTTCATATACATATTTCTACAGTTTTTACGGCGAGCAATTATGCGGTGTAAAACGTTTTATTTCGCTCATTACTTAACGCTATAATCTTATGCGCCTACTTGTATAAGCTTAAATCGCAAATTGAAGCCTTTGTAAAATAGCGGAAGAATTCCACTAAAAATTTTTCAAAAATTGAAAAAGTAGTACAGTGCTTGCCATGAAACATGACGCACTATAATCGTCAGATTTATCTTAGATGATGTGTTGCGAGCGCCGCGTTTCGTCTATAATGCGCTATCACCTCTTTTTATTATTATAGGATATTTATCTGTATCATGCCATTAATCTGGCGATGCGGACGGCGCAATTTAGCTATTAATAGCGCCAACAAGAGGGAAGCGCGCACGTGAATACCGCAAGCGCGCACGTGAATGCTGCAAGCGCGCACGTGAATGCCGTTCTATATTCAGGCGAGTGCGCGCTTCCGGCATTCACATGCGCGCTTCCTTCTTGTTGGCGCTATTAGTTGCTATATTGTACCGTCCGCATCGCCAGATTAACGGCATGATACAGATAAATATCCTATAATAATAAAAAAGAAATGATAGCGCATATATAGACGAAATGCGGCGCTTGCGACGCATCATCTAATTTAAATCTGACGATTATAGTGCGTCATGTTTCATGGCGAGCACTGTAGGTATCTATGCGGGCATAGAAATGGAAAAATTAAAACATTGAGATTAAAAAAATTAAAAAATGTAACCAAATCTATTACTTTACGCTGCGTTGTTCCCTCCAGTTCTCTCAATCAATGATATGCCTAATATAATAGTATTCCCAACGTTTAAACCGATTTTTTCTTTGCGTTACAATTTTTAAAACGAATTCAGAATTGTGGTTAAATAAGCAATAAAATAAAAATTAAATATTGAAAACGAATTGCACATTGAAGCCCATTATTTTATTGTCTAAAGCGCATAAAAATTTTAAAAAAATTAAATTCAAATTAAAATTAAAGAAAGGTAGGCCGTTTGAACATTTAAAACTTTAGACTATTTTTGATTTCTTATTTCGCTGTAGCCGAACCGTCTAAAGCGAGCGATCCGGCTCCCGTCCCAGCAGCGGAGCAAAAGCCTGCCAAATATATCGCGCCTGGGTTGGCCAAAATGTCAATGGCTGCCGGCGATTCGAATAAAAAGCCCAATTTGCAGGATGCCCAAGAATTTCCATCTCTGATGGCCGCTGAAGATTTAGACAAAAAAGAAATCGAAAAGAAAAAATTAAAGTGAGTCGGCGTGCGGTCTGTTCGATGTGGCTTTGGCTTGGTCCCGGCTTGACCTTTGACCTCTTGTTTGCCCTCTGTCTGATCATATCACGCGCTATATGTACATATTTATTATTTACAACTATGGCTTCGACCCTCCCCGGAATTGTTGATTTTTTGTAGAAATTGTAAAACGTGTGTTGTTTTTAGCGTTTTTGGCTCAAAAGTCAAATTTTCCGATAAACATTTTTTGACTACACTTTATTCAATTAACTCGACTTTTTAAAAAATTTCGAATTTTTTGAAAATGTTTTATTTTCCAGAAAGGACGAGCATTGTCTTCAACGTCAAAAAACAGTATTTGTGACGCATACCCATCGTTGTTTTTTTTTAGCCATTTTTTTAAATTTTTGATACCTTCTTTCCCTTTTTCGGCAAAAACTTGAGTTTTTTCTACCATTTATACCCCTTTTTGCCTAAAAATTGAAAATCATTATTCCTTTACCCTCTGAAAATGGACGGCTGGATCATAGGTGTACAAAATCAGGGTCGGCAGGGGGATTGTTGGGTGAAATCTCAAAAATGCGAAATAGTCAATTTTAACTTTTACGATTTTAGTCTATTTTGACTGCATTATATAACTTTTAACTCTATGGTCAAAAATGAATGAGGCATTCGTGGAGTGATTAATTTATGTCCGACTTCCAATTGTTTCGAAAATTTTAAACGAAATTCCGCTTTTTCGAATATTATAATTTTTCGACGAAAATCAGGGGTCATTTTAAAATTTCCAAAATTTCCATTTTCCACCCAAATTTTTTACCAAAGCGGGCCATTTGTCGGCACGTTTTCCGATAAATACTACAAATTTTGGATCCTGCAATTGCATACACAGCATGTAAATTCTGGGGGAGGCCCGAAAAATTTTCAAAAAAGTGCCTTTTTTGGGCTGAAAACGAAGGGTACAGTGGTCACCATGAAAGATGACGCGCCATCACCCTCAGAATTATAATGGATGGTGTGTCGCGAGCGCCGCGTTACGTCCATCATGCGCCATCATCTCTTTTTCTATTCAGCGCCATTAACCTCCATCATCCCGTTAATCTGGCGATGCGGACGGCGCAATTTAGCTATTAATAGCGCCAACGAGGAAGCGCGCACGTGAATGCTGGCGCGCTTCCTTCTCGCTGGTGCTATTAATAGCTAAATTGCGCCGTCTGCATCGCCAGATTAACGGGATGATGGAGGTTAATGGCGCTGAATAGGAAAAAGAGATGATGGCGCATGATGGACGTCGCGGCGCTCGCGACGCACCATTTATTATAATTCTGAGGGTGATGGCGCGTCATCTTTCATGGCGACTACTGTATTTATTTCTGTATCTTGTAAACTGTACATTTTTTTGCAAAGTTTCAAAAATTTGTCCCCATAAGTACATAAGACAAATAATGATTTAACGACGCGACATTGAGTTATATCGTGAATAATTTAGGCTTTAAATTGCACTTCAAACAGTTTGAAATATTTTTAAGAACATGAAATAATTTATCAGGCGATAAAAATTGCGCATATTGAGCGAGCACGTTGCTTTTTCCGAATTTGATTTCAGTTTTTTATTTAAAGCGTATTTTACACTATTCTACTCCTGTTTTCCGTTTCCTTGTCTTGTTTGTGTGAAGTGTGACGTGTGTAAATTAAGGTGTAGCCAAGTTTGAGGCCTTTTGCAAAAGTACACTAATTTTTTACATGCCAATTCAAGGTATGTTGCTAGCCTTTGAAAAAACAGTGGATTTGGGAGTTAAAAAACCATCCCTCTTTTCAGTAAGCAAGAGATCGGCAATCTGATATTAAATGTCTGAAAGATGTATGCCATGTGGATCACAACTGGGGCCTGATCTCTTTTCGGATCATTCATAAACTTTAGATAATAATTTGCCAATAAGTTGCAAAAAATCACTCTTTTGCGCATTTTTCATGCATTTTTGAGAGTCGGTAATTCTACCCTTGTTCATACATATTTGTGGGAATCTTTTAATTTTTCACATTAGACCCCTGTGCAGGGTGTTCTCAAGAAAAATTCAGCTGTTATATCCTATCCGTAGTGCTACAGTATACCTTCAAAGTCAAACATAATAAAAAACCACTTGTAACCTGAAAAACCAGCGCCGATTTCTTATAAAGCTTGGCAGGAATGTTTCTCTCGAAGTCTTATGTGATGCGTGATACTTATTTTGCTGAAAGAATAGGAACTCTCCACCAGAAATCCTGAAAAAGTTCGATTATGGCCTAAAAAACCACTGTAACCTAAAAAATCAATGCTTAGTATACGTTGCCATGGCAACAAAATTAGTTTTCATTTAACTGCTTCAGTTAGCATTGTTTCTTATAAGGGGTTGTATAGGAACCTCATCTAGAGTTGTTTCTGCGAGTCAAAAAAATTTGAGACCTTTTAATATAGCTTAGGTAAAATTATCGATTTTTTAAAATTCGATTTAAGAGAAAATATCGGTAAAAAGTGAAATTTTCTCAAAATATGCTGATGTACATAAGTCCGGTAAACATATTTTCGCTGCAAACTATGCATGCAGCATAGCTTTTTAGGGCTGGTTTTTTAGATTAAATGGTTTTTTAGCTCTTAAATGAATTTTTCTGGGTTCTTTTATTTTTGACTTTGATCGATTTTTTCTCTAAGATGAAAGAAATTTGTGGAGATCAATTAAGTGGCGTATGATGTGGCTCTGACGGTAGATTGCTCTGATTCTAACTTTAAAGATTGGAGTGGTTCTACAACATACATGTAACTGCTCGAAATTCGGGGGTTACCGGCCTTTTTGATGGGAGGGGTTAATGACCTCCAATTTTTGGCCAAAAAACGCATAAAAACTGCCAAAAAATTCGATTTTTCTCAAAAATCGGAGGGGGAGTCAAATATTTATTGGCTTTTGGGGGATGGGGGACGTCCAACCTTGGGTGGGGTGGGGGATCCCCCATCCCCCTGTTACATGTTTGTTCTGCAGTACATACATGCAAAAAAACATAATGTGGTTTTTTAGAGGCCAACACTATACTCTAAAAGATAGTTTGATTCGTCGAATTTTATTTGATCTGTGTACAATGTGTAGCAATTTATTTTTATTTGTTAGTCGATGCAGCTCATATTCATTAGTTAGAACGTCTATTTTTTGTTACTTTTTAAATATAACTTGATTGTTAATTATCAAATTCTGAGTACAAAGCTTCGATAAAAACATTGATTAAATTCGTACGAATTTCGTTACATTTTTAGGATTTTCTTTATTAGTTTTTCAGTGTTCTGAAACTCGGACAAATTTTTTCCACTATTTTTGCGCTTTTTTTATTTTTGCCTGAAATCTTGTGTGAAACTCTTGTCATATACTAGCACGGGCCGCATTTTTTTATTAATTTCTAACGCCAAATAATCGTTTGATCCGTCGCACTGCATCCTGACCGTTGACCCTTCTACGCTTTCAGACTTAAAACCTATTTTACAGCTAGCAAATGATCTCTGTGACTTGCGTTAAATAAAATAAGCGTATCACTTTACACTTTTTGCTTTACACATTTCGCTCTCCTCGACCCTCGCTTTACGCGCTGTCTCCTAGTTTACACCATCTATCTTGCTCTTCAACTCTACGCCTACATTACATTCTAATTTTTACCTCTAATTTTATACTTCAGTATTCAACCTTCTACTTTACACTCCGTGCTTTTCGACCCTTGCTATACACGCGATGTGTCGTAGTTTACATTTTCTAGACGTTCTTATTTTTACCTCCTCTTTATAATTCAGTTATTCACGTTCTACTTTACACTTCGTGCTTTTCGACCCTTGCTATGCGCGCGATGTGTCTTAGTTTACACTTTATACTTTACACCTGTCCTTAGGGCTCAACAAGCGAAGGAGTACGAAGAACGCGAGAAAGAAATGATGGCCAGGCGGGACAAGGGGCAACAGCAAGTGAGCGAAAACGAAACTGGCCAGCAGAATAAATTAGCCGACTCAACCGGACCGCTCGATACGCCTGTCAATAAGCCGCAGCCGCAAGCCTATGTGCCTCCGCATTTAAGAAATAAATAAAACTATAGTATACCTTATATTTTAACAATGCTCCTCGCCTAGCCGCATTTTCCGCTCGTTGATTTTCAAGTCGTCATTTTTGCGCGGGTTACTGTAGCTTCTTGCTTTTTTCGCGCCGAAACTTCGATTAATTATTTGTGTAAAGTTTATGTCTCGTATTGGCACGATCCTCAGTGGTGTAAAGTTGGATCTAACGCTTTGATGCGAATCGACGCTTTTTAAACCTCGCCTCTCTATATATGAATTAGCGCGTGTTGTAAAGTGCGATCGGAGCCATTGCCGGTGTAAACTCAATCTTCGCGTTTAAGGGTCGTTTAATTGTGTAAAGTTGATTTATCGGCGTCGACGCAAACCGGTGGCGTAAAGCAGACATGTAACGGGTGGATGGGGTAAATTCGTCCAGAATTAGGTCATTCCCCGATCTCCCGAGGTCAAAAAATTTTCGACCTCCCTCTCCCTGTCTTTGGCAAAATATGCGATTTTAGGCCGTTTTTAGGTGTTTTGTCATTCTTGGGCGAAAATTGAAATTCGTATGACCCAACACCCCCTCTCAAGTTTTTGAGCTGTTACATGTCTGGTGTAAAGTCAGTTTTTGCACTTGATGCACGTTTTAAACCGTCGCCCGGCAGTTTAAACTAGACCTAAAATCGCGGTTTACATTCTCAGCGCGATTTCATTCTTTCAATATCGATTTAAGATCAGGGCGACTGTCGTTTTTTTCTTTCGGGCTATTTCGGAAATGATTCGTGCTATTTCATATTCGTTATGCAGGCGATATTTTACTTAATGGTTGGTTGATTCTAATAAAGCTTACGGCTAAGTCTTGCGTTTTTTGAATTAGACGCATTAAAATGCATTGCCTAAGTTTAGCTTTTAGCGTACATGTTTTCGGTTGTACGACTAAGGCTTAATTTTAAAACATAAATCCTACGGTTTGATATGTTTTCGGAGTTTGCGGCGCATGTAATGGGTTCACGGTCCGATTGGTAAAGTTTTTTTCATTTTTGATGAGTCTTAGTGTGTGACCTACATGTGCGAAAAAATTACTCACTTCTGTAGCATTTAAGTGTTTCGGGTTTAGGATTAATTCCATTAAGTAATTAATCAGTCGATCTTAAATAGTGCTAGTAATAACGCTGCATAGGCGAGGACAAATTATTGAGTGCTCCATCAATTTCGGAAGATCATAATATTGCTATGTCTTCACGAGAAAATCATTAAAATTGATATTAGTATAATTGATACAAATTTTGCAGTGCTTCCTATTAAAATTATCATAGACAGTGTTTTTCTTTGTACAAGGTCCCTTTGTACATGTGCAAAGATTGTCCTCAAAAGCGTACATTTTGTACATGCAAATTTTTGTGCACTGTTACAGTAGCGATTTTATAGCGGTCCTCGACCTCTGTAGTGTATTTTAGCTAATTTCTGAGTTATCTGACGCCAAAATTACTAAAAAATTGTCACAAAACGGCGCGAAGCGCCGAAAATATGACATTTTTTTCATTCTAAGTGCAAATTCTGCTAACATAAATATGTATAAGGCGAATCAATTACTCATTTCGGCGCCAAAAATTTCTAGGGAATTTAAGACCTTTTTACAGTTTTTATCTTCCCAAAAATCTTCGTACATGTACAAAGGCGGTTCCGAAAAGTCTGTTATACATTGGGGAAAATCTTTGCCGAATACAGAAAAACCGTGTCATGAGGTACTTATTTTTCTGTTCATTGACGTCGAAATGCATATAAATGGAACATTTATGAAATGCTGGAGCGCGTGCCGCTTTAGACCCCTATAATCCGAACCCCTGCTCAGGATTTTATCCTAAGAAATCTTCGTTTTACTGCGGTTTTTGGTGTCGATCGATATAGCTCGATTAGAAACGCCGAAAAACAGCTGTTCATGTTTCTAGTCCTACCAGCATCCAGGCCAGCCCGTTTTTGACCTTTGTTAATTTTTGAACTCGAAAATTCGACCAGAAAGCCGCAAAACTAAGAAGACGATTCTTGCCCTCAATCATGGGGCGAAAGTCGCAAGACTCGTACCAAAAATTGTGAGGTCTTTAGTTGGCTATGCACACAGGCGGCTGATACGTACAGGAACGTATTTTCGTAGCTGGCCTTCTGAATTGGGAGGGGGACCTTGCGCATATTCAGGATTATTTGAGGTTACGGAATCAGGATTGCATGTCCTATATCGCAAGTCGCGATAGTCACTAGATGACAGGCACAGCCTGGGAATTCTATGGGAGGGTGTGAAATTTCAAAGTGCCTTTTTGAACTTCAAAATGTTGGAAACGCGTCAAAACGTCGTTTTACGGCGTTTCTGACCAATGTTTTTTTGTACAAGGTACGTTTGTACATGTAGAAGGATGTCCCTAACAGTGTGTGCGTTTTGTACACACAAATTTTTGGGTAAGATACTATGGTACAGTAGCGATTTTAGTATGGCAAAAACAGAGTTGTTCGACCGTTGATAGTGTATGTCCAGCTAATTTCTGGGTTTCTGAGGGCAAAAATTACTATTAATCGTCTCAAAACGGCGTGAAGCACCGAAAAAGTTTGACATTTTTCCTTTCAAAATGCAATTTCTGACATTATAAAGATGTATAGAACACACAATTACTTATTTCGGCGCAAAGCTCATTCTTGCGAATTATGAACCTTTTTTTAGCAGTTTTTGTCTTACCAAACATCATTTGTACATGTACAAAGACGGTCCCCGAAAGTCTTTGTATATTGGGTAAAATCTTTGCCGAATACAAGAAAGCATCGTTTTTGACTTATCTCTATCTTTCAAGAGCATGAAGTTTTCGGAAAGTTTTGACAAATTGAAAAAATCTTGAATTCTGGAGGGGTGAATAAATTCCTATGGGGAAAGGTGGAAACCCCCAACCACTAACCCCTTCCTTATCAAGGTCATGTATAGTTACTAGGAGCAGGCACGTAGCCCTGGGGAGGAATGGGGGGTCGGAACTCCCCCCCCAAATTCGGAAAAAACCGGAAAAATAGGACTTTTTAAACGTTATTTTGTGTTATTTTTGGCCTTTTTGGACCCCGGATCCCCCAAAATCGGTGTTGGTCCCCCCAAATTGACGGCCAGCTACGGCCTGACTAGGAGATCGCAAACGGTTGGAACCTTTTAGCGTTTTTCGCTAGCTCTATATAGTGGAAAACGAAAATTTCAGCGGTTTACCTAAATTTCAAGAAGCTTCTAATCGTAGGTTCAGAAAACTGTCGTGAAATTGGCTACACAAATTATTCGTCATCGTCAATATTCTAGTTAACCTAGCTCGACTCGTTCAAATTGTCTAAAGCTTATTTTAAACTTCTCAACTCGATTTTTATGCATTCCAGTGAAGAAGCGAATAGGTTTTTTTACTCAGAAACTGCTTTTTTCCGGCTATTTGTTACCATGTTACGAAAATCGGAATTTCGGGCGGTAACCTCTTGCAATTCTTTTCTCGTCTATTATAGAAGTTTTAGATTACGAATGAGTCATTAGGCAATAAATCTTGTAGCTCGTATATTGCCTTTGTTGCAACCACACGTAGGTATGGGGATATGCACCCCCACCCTTAGAAGTTTGAAACCCCCTCCCCCCAGAATTCAATTTCTGAAATTTTTTTTTGTTTTTTAGCAATTTGTTGATGCCAATGAATAGCGCTGAATGAGAAACGTTGAAAACTTGTGTTCTTTTCACCATACCACCATTTCTAAGACCATTTTCTTAACCTTTGAGGCAAAATCTTGATTCCCTCCCCCAGAATTTTGATGCTGCTAAGCTATGGCTGCAACTTTTCGACTATTGAATTGAAAGAAAAGATGTCAAAGCTTTTGTCCATCAAGACGGCTTTAATTTTTCTTTGAAAAACAGTGTTTTCTGCTTCAGCCTTGTCTCCTTTCGAAAATAAGTAGGCGGTCATTTAGATTCGGCCATTTGCTCAGTATTTTAAACTTTTATTTTTTGAAATGTTGGGATGTTACGGGTAGATCATGATGGGACGGATCCATGGCTTCGATTAACTTTTTTCGTAGGTAACTTATAAATTCAGGATAATCGGAGCCGATAATAAAAAACGAGGCATTGATGCATGAATAATTTTTAAGCTCAAAAATAGGCATTATGTCCTTAGGGAGTGAGGAGTACAGGTGTAGGCATGGATCTTTTGAAAGCATTTACAAGGCTCCATTACACAAATTTTTTTCATTAAAAATCGAAAACGAGTTAGGTTTCTGAAAAATTAAGAAAAATGTGTTAATAGACCAAAAAGGTCTCGTTTTACAAAATTTGGAGTCGAATATTTTTTGGGGTTAGGTTGTGAATATTTTGTTCCTCCTATTTCGTTTTTATAGATTCAGATAGTGCGACGAACTCTTGTAAACTTTTTGTTGATCATGCGGACAAAAATTGCAGAAAATTTTAGATTTTAGTTATCGATTAATCTTCGTCTGGATTCACTGCTTGAAATCATAGACATAAACGGTCAACGAAAGTTGGTGGGGTATATATATATAAATAAGCAGGTCTGTAACCAGGATTTTATTTGGGGGGGCTGAAATTTTGAGGGCAAATATTTCGAGAAAGTTTAAGAGATGGGCAAAAATAAGGGCATCTTGTGGGTATCTGGTGAGCTCTACACAGTGCTGACGAAAAATTCCAAAAAAACAATTTCAAAAAATTTTCACATTATCGTACTAAAATGAAACAAGTCTAACGTTTAAAGATTCAATTTAACTGATTTCAAATTATTCTATCAACAAACAATTTCTCAACTTTTGTCTTTGTATTCAATCTTTATGTTTTGTAAAGATGACCAATACAGAAAAGAATAATTGGGCGCTAAGCGCCTAGAAAATTTAACATGTTTTACTTATCTAACTCATATTTGAGCGATTCTAAGCGGGATAGAAGGCCAAAACTATAGATAAACAATAAATCCGGTGCCGGAAAATTTGGTGTTCATCAACTCAAAAGTACCCTAAAAACCCGTTTTGGCGATGTTTTAGACTTTTTCAATTTTTTCTTCGAGAAATTTTTATTTTTTCTTCTGAGGGACCGGGGGACCCTTGTGCTACTCAAAAATTATTTTTCATCCGGGGGGCGGCTTCCCTGAATACGGGCTCACAAAAAGTGAATAAATCAAATAAAATAAAACAATAAAATCAATAAACGTTCAACAAAGAAACAGTGTTGTTAATCGCTTGTTTTACCATTCATTCCTTCGTGTTTTACCTTTATTGATTTTATCTACGTACATATATACTGGCTAATTATCGCCTGTTTTCTTTATCCGTTTTGGTGAAATGAAATGAAACAATGTTCCTAAAAAGCCTCCGTTTGCTTACATTGACCAAAGCTAGTTGCGCAGCCGCGCCATCGATCGCCATCGCTGGCAATCGATTGGCAATCAGCAAACGTTACAAGTATTTGCCGCCCGATCGGCAGCTTCCCTACGACAGTCGCATCGAGGTGACTACCGATGACTCGAAGGATCCGCTTTATTGGGATTATCCGGATTGTAGGCGGCCGGATCAAAGTGAACCGGACGTACTTTACAAAAGTCTAGATTTGGAAACGAGGGCCCACGATCAGGCCGTTTTGGAGAGTTATGAGAAATTTTTGCTCGAAACGTGCCGACTTTTGAATATAAAGGTTCGTTGTGGTGGAAGAAACTTTTTGAAGCGTAGAGGTTTAAAGCATAGGTGCACAAGGTCAGGGTCGGCAGGGGGGGGTGAAATCCCCAGAATCCAAATTGAACGCTCGCGATTTTTTCTGCTGTCTTAACGATCAAATGGTCAAAATAGCCTATAAAACGTTTTCTGTGGTAATATCGCATTTTAAAAACGTTTTTAGTCTATTTTGACTGCATTATATCACTTTTAACACTAAAAATGCAAAAATTTATCAATTTTGTATGCTTTTTGAGTAAAAAGTACTCAAAAGTACTAATCAGCGCGAAGCGCCAGGAAAATTTTGACGTTTGTACTGCGTTTGACCTCGAAAATGATGCAAAAAAAACGTTCCATAAACTCAAAATCACCGGACAGTACTTGTCCGGCTGACTCTTCGGGGAGGGGGTTATACTTCACCCCTATATTCATGTATGGTGTAAAAAAATTGTTGGGCTTAGGTGTAAAGTGGGCTTATTTTCGGCCATAATAAGACATGTATATTGTATGCATCGCTAAGTGTAAAGTAAGGCGCCTTTCTTGGCGGGCTTTTGTGTTAAGTGAACTTATTTTCGGCCATAAGGTATTATTGTTGTATGCGTTGTAAGCGTAAAGTAAGGTATATATCTTAAATTACCGTTCAATATTGCGAAGCATTGTGGGTGTAAAGTGTCACGACTTGACATAAAAGTGACGCTTTTACGCCCAATTTCCTGGCACTAACTAGACGTTTAATTACTAAAGTAGTTTACACGCATAAAAAATCCCTATTGTGGTAGTCTATATAGTACACTCTTTCTAAATATGTATATATGTTACTTTTTATGAGAGTTGTTTTGTAAGGGTTGCAATGAAAAAAATATTCAAATGCATAAGAATAGGCATATGGTGGATATTCATTGCAAACCGAGAAAAAGCACATTTCTGCTGTGCTAAACACAACTGGGGGATGCATTTGAAAAGCTGGAAGGGAATAAGCCGCTAAATTTTTTATTAGAACCTTATTTTCTCATTTTAATGCTTTTTTGATATCACTGTAAATAGGCCAATGCTCATTTCTTACCGCTGTATAACTTCTCAAACGGGTTAAATCATCGAGAACGATGCCGCTTTTCGTGTCTTTTTCCTACTGTGTAAACCGCCAAATGGTTTACACTGTTTTTTACGTCGAATTTCCGTTCGTGCGTCCAATTTAAATTAAAACTTTCTTACTGTAGCGTTGGTTTGAACGACGGGAAATTAATTTTGACAGGTTTCGGACGTTTTCAAGCCGAAAATCGTCGCCGGCATAAACGTGGACAAAATAATATGGCGCCGGACTTTGCTGAAGTCGGCTTTCGTGCACAAAAAATGGCGAACTCAATACGAAACGCGAACTTATTTCCGCCGAATCCAAGTCAAACATTTGACCGGCTCGACGGCCGACACTTTTTTGGAATACGTGCAACGCAATTTGCCCGAGGGCGTGGCTATGAAAGTGACCCGGTGCCAGTGTTGCCCGTTGCCTGACCATTTGAAGCCCGATTTAATCGCCTCTTAGTTTATGTTTTTTGTGTGCCGTTTTCTACAGTAAACTAATATTTATCAAATTTTTTCGCGTTTGTCGTACTGTAGGTACATTTGCATAGGTATTTAACGTAAAATCAGCAGATTGTACGTTTCGTGTTACTGTAAACTCGCCAATAATGCGCTGCGAATAAGTTCAGCTAGTGCTAACCATAGGGGGCAGTACCGAGATTCGAGGGGTGGGGGTGTTAAAAAAATTTTTAAAGGCTAAAAAATGGTTTAAGAGTGGTCGTATGGTGAAAAAACACCATTTTTCGACGTTTCTCATCGGGCACTATCCTATGGCATCAACATTGAATTCTGAGGGGGCATACCCCCCACGCCCACGTGTGGTGCTAACCATATACGGGCGAACCCGATTGTGCAAAAGTGTCGAAAATAGCATCAAAAATTCGTTTTTGTTGGTCTCCACACCTGGGCGCGGGGGTTTTAGGGGTATGCACCCCCTCCCCGAGAAATCAAAAAATCCCCCAGAATTTATTTTTTGAAAATTTTTCTCATTTTTTTCGCAATTTTTTGATGCCAATGGATAGTGCTCGATGAGGAACGTCGAAAAATGGTGTTTTTTCGCCATACCACTATTTTTAAGGCCATTTTTTGACCTCTGGAAAATCTTGCACCCCCAGAATTTTCTTGCTGCCCACGTATAGTGGTCTCGATTTTTTAGTGTGGACGGGCGGGGAGCATACGTGGGCAGCAAAAAATTCTGGGGGTGCAAGATTTTTTTGAAGGTCGAAAAATGGCCTTAAAATGGTGGTATGGCGATAAAAACACCATTTTTCGACGTTTCTCATCAAGCACTATCCATTGGCATCAAAAAATTGCGAAAAAAACGAAAAAAATTTTCAAAAATTGAATTCTGGGGGGGGGGTATTTTGATTTCTGGGGGGTATTTTGGTTTCTGGGGGTGCATACCCCCAAAACCCCCTCCCCACGCCCAGGTGTGGCGGGGAGTCTGTTGGATTCTGGGGGTCCAGCTGTTAACTGTTTCAAACAGACTGGTTTTGCGGTTCATAACCTTTACAGCGAGTAGCTATATTCTGTTTCACATAACTTCGAATATGAATTTTAAGAATTTTCATCGATAGTAGACCGAGAGGGTACGATAATTATATATCAGATCAATTCCAAAATCGCAATCTGTCAGCTCATTGCCGGATATAGTTTTAAAATTTATGACCGAACTTGTGTGAAACAAACTAGTCGACTATAATTATTTGCATTAATTCAGCTCCCAGTGCTCATGGAGAAATTGATTTCTTTGCACCTGAATTTTCGGCCGTGCCCTGTTCCGCAGAAATAGTTTTTTACTGAACGTAAATCCGTTTGATGCTTTTCGCAGCGATGAATGGGGACATATAGTTTCTCTGTATAATATTGTATTGCAGTAGGGACGGGAAATGGCTTATTCAGCCGCTTTCTCCATCTTCGAAATTCACATCTCCGTATGAGTATTACACGTGTCATGGACATAGGTGGGCAGCACCAAAATTCTGGGGGAGGGTTAAAAATTTTCAAATGTGAAAAAGTGGTCGTATGGCGAAAAAACACCATTTTTCGATGTTTCTCATCGAGCACTATCCAATGGCATCAAAAAATCGCTAAAAAAGCAAAACAAATTTTCAAAATTTGAGTTCTGGGGGTGGGGGTATTTCAACTTACTATGACTAACTCGTCATAATCGTCATTTTGACGTTCATATTCGATCAACCAGCAGGAACAAGAAAAATTCGCAACCTATCCTGTCTAGCTAGGGAAAAATACAGTAATGCGAAAATTAGTTTTATGAGCGAATTCATAAAAAAACACGGTAAACATCTTTGCATGATATAAAGCAGGTTTGTTCGCTGCCATGGTTTGCGTGATCAACAGTATTAAACTACAGTAATTACTAGAATGATTTTTCGGTTTGGCGTTTGTTCGTCTGCATTGCTTTTTATTGAGTGTGATCTTGAATTACTAGGTGATTACTGTTCGCTTACAAAATGCCACAGTTCACAGACGTTGAACAAGCAGCGAAAAATGAAAAAGAGGTGCAAGAGAAGGAACCTAAGAAAGGTAGGTATCTGACCTGCTAGGATTTTGTTTTGGCAGCATGTATCTAGCCATGATTTTCGCCAGGAGCGAATCCTAACAAAGAATTTTTCTCTAAAAACCTTAAAAAACGCGCAGGGGCTTAAAAGAACGTTTATTTGGGCTTTTCTCATCGTCCTGCACTATTTAAGCAATAAAAAAATTTGTTCTTTATTGATATTTTTTATGTTTTTGACGGAAAAACTGCTTATTATGCCCTCGAAGAACTATTTTTTGACTTTACTGCGATAAAACGATAGAAACTGTCAAAAGATAGAAGAAATCGGCGCGAAGAGGCCTTAGCTTAGCCAGTGTTTTTGCCAGGGGTGGGTCCGAAGGCACTACTGGAAAAAGAGGGACCCTACATTTTTTCAGAAAATTTTCCTGTTTTAACGAAGTTTTCTGACCAAATCGAGTATGCTGAACACGATTCTGACAATATTATGTGTCAAGCGAAAGCAATTGCTTGCGGATTCAGATTGGGGCCGGACATGGGCTAAGCCTAAGGCATAAATGGAGCAAAAATTGCTCCATTCATCTCGGGCTTAGCCTATGCGCTGGCATCAATGTGAATTCACTTAACTAAGCCTAAGCCTAAGACATTTGTATCACCGCTCGGTCAGTCCCCCGACGCTTCCGAGACTAATCCGAAACATTCCCAAAGGCTCAGCTTACTTTTCGCCTATCCTTTTCGAGTAAGCTGTGCATTTGATAATGTTTCGGTTTCGGATTAGTCGGCACTTATGCAGTTTAGCAGGGAGTTTTTGAAGAATATTGTGTGAACCGATTTTGCGCCATTCCGGCAGAACTGCCATACAATTGCGCAAAAACGATACTTTGTGTCACTAAAAGACGCGGAAAAAAATAATAAACAAAATCTATACAAAACTCACAGAGTTACAGTACTTCAAACATCATACTTCGACATTCACCATTTTGAGCCATTTTAAGGAATTTTATCAGTTTATCAAAGGTTTCCAATTTTTACTAATTAATAATTTCCTGCCATTCTCAAGGTCGCAGATCACAAAAAATTAAGTTATACTGCGTGGAAACCAAGATTAAAGAAAAATTTTTTGTAATTTTTTGCCCAAATTTTCAAGAATTTTTTTTAATTTCACTATTTTTAGCATTGTTAACATCCAGTTAAAGATTTCTGCTTAAATACGATTCAAACAGCATTTTTGGATTATCTTAAAGTTCCAACCATTTGAAGATTCATAGAGTGGAATGCAGAATAACATGTACCCAACTTAGGTCGACCTAAGCATCTATACGTCGACCTGATCATCTATACATCGACCTAAGCATCTATACGTTGACCTAAGCATCTATACCTCGACCTAAGCGGGAGCGACCTTGACCTAAGCAGCCGAAAACACCTTCTCAGATAAACTAAGCCTAAGCCTAAGCGTCATTTAAGCAGAAACTTGAATTTTCACATTATCTAGACAGAAAGAACATGCAAAAAATTGTTTTTTCAAATTTGAAAATTTTCAAACAAAATTTTTTTTCCGTAAAATAAAAGTTATTTTTTCGTAATCAGCGACCTTGAAAATGTCAGAAACATATGTTTTCAACCTGAATTCGGAACATTTTTGGTAAACTGTAAAATACCTCACTTTAATGTAACTATATCCTGAGTAACTATCTTCACCAATAGTGGTCCTCTCATAAAATTTTTTTCCGCACTTCCTTTATGCATGTCCTCCTCATTTCAATCAATATCGTTCCTTTCCATGTACATCTGCAAGTTTTCCATTCACACCATATAGTAAAGTTTAGCCGTTTAGCAGGTACGGAAAAATTTTTCAAAATTTTTCAAAATTTGATCGATTATAGTCAAATTTGATACGCTGATTACAAATACGATATTTATTTTCGCCCCAGTCAGTTATTTACACCAAAAAAATTGTTTTAATTTTTTTAATTTTTTGATATTTTCTTCATTTTTCAAGGAGTAACTTGAGAATATGGTACTTTCAGAATATTAAGAAATGAACTCCAGAAAAGCGAATTTTTTCGCTTAGTACTTTGAACATATTGAAAGAAAGCGCGGAAAAATTTTTCATTCGTCTATGATCAATATTACAAAAGCTATGGGTTTCGTTAATTAGCCTCTTCTCAACCTAAGCAAGCATCTTCTCGACCTAAGTATTTGAAGATTCAAACAGCTGAATGCAGAATCACATGCAGATACCCAATTTACGTCGACCTAAGCATCTATACATCGACCTAAGCATCTATACATCGACCTAAGCATCTATACATCGACTTAAGCATCTATACATCGACCTAAGCATCTATACATTGACCTAAGAATCTATACATTGACCTGAGCAGGAGCAACCTCGACCTAAGCAGCTTAAAACACCTTTTTAGATATACTAAGCCTAAGCCTTAGTATAATAGAAGCAAAAACTTAGATTTTTGTATATCTTGTCAAGTAAAAAAGAAAAAACATGCAAAAAATAAACATTTTTTCAAATCTCTTTAAAATTTCAAACAGCTTTTCGTGCCTTTTTTCTTTCTTCTCCTTCATTGCTATGCTTTCTCACATAATTTCAGCCCATGTTATTTATTTCTGACAAATGTGTAAGTCCTTGGATGGAGCCGTTTAATCGTCCCACCCAACACTCACATTGAGAGTCGCCTGCAATTTTGCAAGTATGGCTCAGATTTTCACCAAATTTTTTTCCGCGCTTCAATTTATCATGTTCTACGATCTTGGCAAATAAATTTTGGCATTCCATATTCGTTTTGCTCCTTTTCTAAAAGTACCATATTCTTGAGTTTAGCCATTTTTCAATATTTTGTCGATTATAGTGAATTTTGATACGTTCATTACAAGTTGACGGAAGGGTAGGTACGTATTTTTACTAATTAACCACAATCAATGCTCTTGCTCATCAAATGCGAGCAGCATATTCTCATCATTAACACATTAAATGAAAATGGATGTTATATTCGAAATCAGCGTATTAGAATTCACTATATCAACAAAATATTGAAAAATAAAAAAACATCAAAAAATTGAAAAAAATTAAAACAATTTTTTAATGTAAATAATTGACTGGGGCGAAAATAAGTATTGTATTCGTAATCAGCGTATCAAATTTGACTATAATCAATCAAATTTTGAAAAAAATTGAAAAAATTTTTCCGTACCTGCTAAACTGCATAAGTGCCGATTAGTCTCCGAAGCGTATGGGGACTGTAACTGAGCGGATTCACCAATGTCTTAGGCTTAGGCTTAGTTATTTGCATTCACAATGATACCAGAGCATGGGCTAAGCCTGAGATAAATGGAGCGAAAATTGCGGAGCGAGCGAAGCAATTTTTGCTCCATTTATATATGCCTTAGGCTTAGCCCATGTCTGGCGCCAATCTGAATCCGCAAGCAATCGCTGTCGTTTGACACATAATATTGTCAGCATCGTGTTCAACATACTCGATAATGTCAGAAAACTTGGTTTTGGAAAACAAATGTTTTTACATCAAAAGTCCATGAAAACGTACAAAAAATGTGTCCTAGACGTGAAATAATGCCTTTTATGTACTATTTAAATCGTCCTGCAACAATTGAAATGCAGAGAAATTTTTTTTGAAATTTTCACAATTAATGCTGCTCGTGCAGAACTTTAGATTACTCAGAATGCAACTGAAAACCTCTTTCGGGTCTGGGGTCATCTGGCGCACTCAAGCGCCCCTAGCGGAGTCCGTGCAGAGTCCCAGAAAATTTTGCAAAATTAAGCACTGAAATGTTGAATTTTAACATTAAAATTTTCGCAAAATCGTTCAAATCATGTACATTAATTCATATGATAAATAGATAAAGTAGACTGGCGCAAAGCACGGAAATTATTTTATTGTCATGCTAGAATGACTAAAGAAATTCTTAAAAGGCATGAAGTGCGAATCTTTTGTAGACTTGTCATGTTCCCTATGCTAACCAGCTTTTAAAAACGCAATCTGCACAAAGCGCACGAATTTTCTCCATACTTTACTTTTGAACTTCTCTTGACTAGAAATGTTTGCAAATAGGTACTTCATCTTCTCATGGCGACAAACGCTTTATAGTTCTTTGTTTGCTGCCTTTAAGTTGAAATAATAGCCAAAACAATAAATCGGCGCGAAGCGACGAATTTTTGGTTTATCCTCAACAAATCGTCGCAGAACAGCGTTACTCAACCGCATAGCTTCATTTCAAAAATTCAAAATTGTCCCTAGGGGGATTCCCCCTCCCATGGCTCTGCCAGTCAGTTGTTTGGTGCCCAAAGAAAGTCAGTTCGTAGACTGCTCCCATCAGAAGGTTAGTCGGTTTGCAAAAAAAGGTTGGCTTCTCCCTTAAAAAGGTTGTTCGGTCCTCAAAAAGGTTGTCTGCTCCCAAGGGGGACCAAAGGATGAACAAAAAAAGACGTTTTACGACCACTAGAGCTGTAGTCTTTATAAATTTCGCTACTCAGATGCCTTGAATATGATAAGAATTCAATGGGTATCGAACAAATCTTATTTTCTACATAAAACCCATGCAGAACGGTAGACATAGATGCAAAATACGTTTTAGGCTGTATATATGAAGACTAAAAATAAAGTGTTCAAACCACGCGTTCGGGACTATATAAATTAATTATATTGTGAAAATCCGGCGTGCAGCACCAAAAATTTTTCGCATTATCATTCTCATATTTTATTTTGGGAGAGGGGCCATACCTGGGCATGGGGGGTTTGGTGAGTATGCACCCCCCAGAAACTAAGATACCCTCCCCCCAGAATTCAAGTTTCGAAATTTTTTTTGTTTTTCCGCATTTTTTTTTTGATGCCAATGGATAGTTCTCGATGAGGAACGTTGGACAATGGTGTTTTTTCGCCATACCACCAGTTTTAAGGCCATTTTTTTGACCTTTGAAAAAATCTTGCACTCCCAGACCTTTGGTGCCGCCCACCTATGGAGGAGGCACGTGCCACCCTATCCCCCTGGATATGGGCCTAAAGTCAACTATAACGTAACAACGTTAGAATTTTTCGGCGCTTTGTGTCGAATGTCCTATTTTTTATTCCTTCTGCTTGTTACCTGCGAAGCCCAAATATGACCTTACTGTGCATTAAATATGTAGCGTTTTCAGATTAATAACTTCAAATTACGTGATTTTCAATTCCAATGTTTAAAAATAAGGAGCATTGATCAAAACTAAACTTGGGTAAAATAGCACGTAGGCCATGAGCATAAGATCCCAAACAGTGCTAAATTTTTTCCGGGCTTAAGTGTAGTAATTTTAAGGCTTCTGAATTTTTTTTCCAAAAATTCTAAAAATTATATATAATTATAATTTTTTATGTAAAAATTTATGTCAGTTACTTTACTTATTTATATTTAGCCCCAAGCGCGCGATTTACATAATCTGAAGCATTAAGAGCCCTACTGGACAGTAAAAATCAGTCTTACAAGCAATTTAATTCATCCTTGCCGTTGCATAGATATCGGAGAAAAACGCCCAAGATCTTCTTTATTTTCGGATAGCTACCATGCATGATTTGGGGGTTAAGACGTTTTCACCCGACTCCCCTTCAGAAAAAATTTCACCCCCTGCAAAAATTTTTTCATTCCCCAGAATTGGCGATTTTTTTGAAGTTCCCAAAAATTTGTAAAAAAGATAATTTTTCAAAGCGTTTTTAGCTATTTGCTCAAAAGTGTCAAATTCTCGGCGCTTCGCGCCATTATACTCATGTTTTAATTATTTTTTCAATTTGTTCCGACTTTTTTGATTTTTTTCGAAATATTACGTTTTTATGCTTTAGAAAGACAGAGCATCGTCAAACACGCTGAAAAACGATGTTTTTGACCACTGTTTTTTGTATTTGGCAAAGGTTTTTCTCGATGTGCAAAGACTTTTCGAGACTGTCTTTGTATATATACAAAGATTTTTGGAAAGGCAAAAACTGCAAAAAAATGTAAAATTCGCAAAAATTCTGGGCGCACCGCACTGAAATGAGCAATTTTATGTTCTATATATTTTTATAGTGGCAGAAATTGCATTTTGAAAGAAAAATGTCAAATTTTTCGGTGTTTCGTGCTGTTTTAATACGATTTTTAGTTATTTTCGCCTCCGAAACCCAGAAATCAGCTAAACTACACTACCAAAGGTCGAACAACTCTGTTCTTGCCACACTGAAATCGCTACTGTACCATATTATATATAGTACCCAAAAATAATGTGTTCAAAATGAACAAAGACTTTTAGGGACCATCTTTGTGCATATACAAACGAACCTAGTACAAAAAACACTGTTTTTGTCGCGTATGGACCCAAAAAGGGCACTTTATAATTTCACCCTCCCCCGCTCCAGAATTCCCATGCTACTAACGGTTCTCGATATATTTGACTTCAAAACTCGTGCCTCCCATTCTGCCCCAAAATAAAATCGCGCTTATGGCGCTAGCGCTGTCTTGGAGGTATGTACTTTATTTGAAAATGATTGCGTAATTTTTGAATTTTTGTGCGGTTTTTCAAACAGTTCAATGTTTTCTGCAAGTTTCGGCCTGCTCTATTAATTATTAGTAGGCTTAGGCTTAGTTATTGGCATTAATGGAATAGCAACGCCTGTCGCCGTTGATGTCATTAGAATCATCAAGTATTCTGTAGAATTATTTATATATTGAAGTGAATACCAACACGTTAAATAATGACTGAAGTCTCGTCCAAGTTTCCCAATTTTGATAAAATTTTCAACACTAAAGCTCTTAAAGGTAGTGAAAAAAGGCATTTATCTAATTAATTCATCAATTTCTTAAATTTACCATTACTTGAGATATTTTGTCGTGGTAGATTTTATTGGCATTCGGTCTTTTATTTATATACAATATGGCTAAAAGCATCTGAATGGGATAGGGATAGTTTCAGACTGATTGAACCGGATGAAAATTTTCAGAAATGTTGAAAAATGTTCGATGTTGGTCCAGTCCATAGGTGGGTAGCATTAAAATTTTGGCTCAGGGGTGCTATTTCAAAGGTCAAAAATGGTCTTAAAATGTTGATATTGTGAAAAATACATAAAAATTTTTTCAAAAATTGAATTCTGGAGGGGGTATCCGGCCTTCTGGAGGCTGCATACCTCCCCTTTCCCCCACGCCCAGGTATGGTCCAGTCCTGCCCAAAAGTGTTCTAGGACTAAATATCGGATTCTTTTTTGTTTCAAATTGCAAAAAATATTTGCAGGTATCAAAAAATTATACCTACTCGTTTTTCACCAAGAATTGATATTAATAAAAATTTAAATTTTGATAATTCACGTTATTGGAGCTTATTTTTTGTCATTACTTGGGGAGAAAAGTGAAATTGACCGATTTGACGAATATTGATGAATTTAACTACTTAAACTAATTTCAAATCTTGACGAAATTCGGATTATTGGAGTATTTTTAGCCAAAACTGGTAGCGACGGTTCAGACGACGAAGTGTCTGATGACGATTCGGCCCCCGAATTAGAAGAAGCCGAACCGCTCACTCAACAACAAAAACAAGTAAAAACAAATTTTTTAAATTTTTTCTACCCCTTTCAATACGTGTTTTATTTATTCTACATAAATGATCAATATTTGCTGTTTTATTTATTCATCAGTATAATGTATATTTTTATTTATTGATACTAGGAAGAAAGGCTGTATTTTTTTAATTGGTTTTTAATCAAATTTACAAAAAATGGCATAAGTATTTGTCAATTATTCCCAAAAGGCGATAATTTGGGCTGCTTTTACGAGACAAAGATTTCAGGCTCGTGCAAAATTCTACCGAACTTATCTTTGTACCTGTACCGAAAACCTTTGAGCAAAGTAATTGACAATTTTAACACTTTTGAGTATTTTTGGCTAAATTTCAAAAATTTTAGGCGCTTCGCGCCGAATATCATAATTATATTGTATTTAGCTCCAAGCTTGAAATTGTCAAAAATAGGGATAGACCGGAGCTCCGGCTCCTCCGGCCATTTTTTGGTCCTCCGGCCTCCGGCGGCCGGAGGTACAGAAAAGGGCCGGAGGCCGGAGGTTTTTTTGAAGCGAATCATTCAATGCTTTCATGCTCTTCTTTTCTTTTGAAGCTTAGCACTCAGATTGCCTATTTTGTGAATTTGTACGACACAGGTTTAATAAGTGAAGCTGTGAATGTGAACACCAGTTCTGGCAGGTGCATTTTTTGGAATAGCGGATGCGGGTGCCAAATTTTGCTTTAGCGGGTGCGGGTGTCGCACCTTGAAAATAGCAGGTACGGGTGGCGGGTTTAGCAGTGAGATAAAGCATAAAATAAATGGGGCTAAAAATGCACAATTTTCGTCCACTTAATGCAGTTATTTACTGCGTGTGAAATTATTAATGTGAAATTATGAAATTATTAAAAAATATTAATCATCAAGCTGATTGTCTTTTTATTTGCAGACTAACTCACAATGGATTAAATTTGCAGATTAAAAATAAGTAAATTGTCAATGATTGAAGCATTGACCAAAAGTGAGTAATATATTCGCACTTTGCAGAATAAAATGTTTAGCCACTTGTTGTCAATCTCTTCTTAAAAGGGTCTACGACGTTTTGGCGCCAGCAACTTATAAATTATATTAATTAAAATAACTTTGGAGCAATTTTAAAGTAAATTATATATTCAGAAAGCAGGTTCTACAAGCTACAAAATAGCATATTGTACTTTTAAGATTCGATGATATTCATTTGTGTACGACTGAAAAACCGTAGAAAATCCAGTGTATTTTTAGATGCGTTTAATTATCTCACTAAATTCAGAGATACTCTAAAAAGTAATTTGTACCATCACGTAGAGAATTGAATGGGCTTTTGGAATCTGTATTATACTTTATTCATAAATGAATGTTAATACTTAATAATATTACAAAGTGTGGCGCCTAAACGGCAGCGAACCCTCTTTTAAAAAGCATAATCCGCATAGTTGGAATTAACATTAAAGAGAGCTTGAACACGTAGCTGCTGTCCAGTGGGTACTAAAAAATATGACTCATTACAAGTAGATGTTTGCTTTTCTTACATATTTGTACTGAGCCTGATAGATGTCGCTACTATACATTTTAGTTTTTAATAACATGAATCGTTTGTCTTTTTCGTAATTAAATATTATCCGCCACCCGCTGTTTTATCACGATATTTTTAGCGGGTGCGGTGCGGGTAACAAAATTTTTTGGAATAGCGGGTGCGGGTATCCGGTGCATCCCTAGAGAGAAAACTAATGTGGCATTGTGAATGCACCATTGCAAATGGAAGATGAAGAAATCGCTGATGACAATTAATTGAAAAATAATTAATATAGTCGCAATATTTTAGTACATATAAATGCATGGCTAGATAATAAACATTCACTTCTACAGATCTTTTTACTTATTCATGAGCATTGTATTTGTACAAACCTATATACTGTACATCATATGAATTATATTTAAGATTATAGTTCACTGAAAATTCTAAGTTCACCTCCGGCTCCGGCCGGAGCCGGGAGTGACGATAACCGGAGCTCCGGCTCCGGCCGGAGAAAAAATGGACCTCCGGTCGATCCTAGTATTAAACGCTCAAAATCTATCTTTAAGCATCTTTAATGCAGATTTAACATCTTTTGCATCTATTTCTACTGTTTTATAAAGAGTTAATGCAGAAAAACAGAACTATTAAATAACATTGCACTGCTTTTATCTTTGCGTTGCATTAGATTCATAAATAAATTAGTGTCTATTACAGATTCACTCAGCACATTGCAGTCTTTTATTATTTATAATTTGTAACCGCAATTATTTTAACATACTGAGTCAGAGTTTTGCCATCTGTGTAATTTCAACCTAAGACTCATGATAATTTTGGAGCCTTACGGTCCGAATCAATATAACCAGCTGAATTTAGGACAAAGTTGCACCTTTTGCGAAGCGTGCGGGTCACGGATAACAATCTAGTAGTATTTTAAAAATGTGTACATTCAATAGCATATCTATACATTATATGTACAAAAAAATTTCTCTCGTACAAAAGACTTTTCCGGAGATCTTTGTACATGTACAAAGGCTCGTACAAAAAAAAACAGTGGTTGGAGTGAGGTTGCATCATTTACATCAGAGTTCGAATCTAATTCTATCACTTAACGGTCTTGAATGATTTTTCAGCCCATCTGTCAGCAGGACGTGTTTCTTTCGCATTGTTGTGTTAAAGCGTGATGTCCTCTGTTTCAATATGGAATAAGCAATCCTGATCAAAACTTTAGGACTGTTAAGTGTTCATCTGTACGGTCATATCAGTGATAGTTTTCGTAGTTTTACTTCGAAACTTCTATGGAAAGAAAAAACTAGAAAATACATATCAACACAAAAATTCAGCTTGTACTAAATGCGTCTCTAATTTTGTGAAAATAACCGACTAATGTACTGTTTTACGGGTCTCAAGTACGTTGCTCGTATTTTGGAAGATAAGTTTAAAATTTAGAAAAATTATACCTAATTATTTAAATCTTGTATGAAAAACTTAGATTTTTTAATTCTTGAAATTTTTGCTCTAGTTTACAATTAATAAAATTTTCTGCCTAAGGTGTTTTATTTTTTACTGCATGTCTAATTTTTTAAATATTTAAATTTATCATTCTCTTTAAATTATTCTTGGATTCTTTGTCTTGTTTCTCTTATTTTTTAAACTTTTGCTTGGTCATATAATTTTTTATTCGTTTTTTTTCAGGTTATTATTTCGCTGTTTTTTATTAATCTTCGAAATTTCTTTCATTTTTCCCTAAATTTTTAGTTTCTTCTAATCTGCTTTTTGTTGTTACTTTTATTGCTTTTCTCAAATCAATTTACTTTTTCTCTTTTCAATTTATGATTTTTTTTATTTATTTGCGTTTATTTTACTTTTTTACGACGGAATTATTTTTGGGGTGCTGATTTTCTCTTCGCCTGCTTTATATACGTTCGCCGTAAATATAAAAACGATGAGTCGATTTCTTAGGTGGCCGAGGCGGCGGGCTTAGAAGAACAAGTGGTCAAAGGAGTTAAGCAAAGCCGTTCGGAGAAAAAAGCCCGAGTATTCTCAAAATTAGGACTTAAACAAGTATTTATAGCATACATTTAAGAGGGGGTGGAGAATCATCTTCCTGTTTTTTAGGCGGAAACTTGCGTTTTTTGCCATTTTTAGTTGCTTTTCTGCCATTTCTTCGATAAAAATTGGAGATCATTCACCGTAAACTCAAATATTTTTAAAATTATAACCTAAACAAGTAAAGTTATCGCCACGAAATCTGAACAGTAAAGAACCGATTCGGAGTTTGTTAAGAATGTTTTCTCAACCTACATAATAACCGGACACCTAAACATTATCCTGACATGCTTTACTTCGGTAAACACGCCTAAACGTTTGGGTTGGACCGTTAACGACTGAGGGCCATGAGTGGGCGGCACCAGAATCTGTGAGTGCAAGATTTTTCAAGGTCAAAAAACACCGCCTTTAAAATGGTAGTATGGCGAAAAATGTACCATTTTTCAACTTTTCTCATTGAGCACTATCCATTGGCATCAAAGAAAATTGCGAAAAAAATTTCAAAACATTGAATTTGCAGGGGGGGTATTTTGGTTTCTCGGGGTTGCATACCCCCAACCCTTCCCCACGCCCAGGTGTGCTGAGAACGCGTTCTTAAATAGCCGCATGATGATAGTGCGTGTGCGCGCACACAATATCATAAGCATATGAATTGCACGAGTATAATCAATATTAATGTGCACTACGCGCGCTGGTGTATGCGGTCCGACCTAAGCGTTCAGGTCGCATTTTCCTAAAACTAACCAGCGCTTTGTGTTGTTTAAGCCGCGTTTTCTCAGGGTAAAACATGTTAGGATACTCTTGAGGTGTTTGGCGATAGGTCGTGAAAGATCGTTCCTAAATAGAGCTCAATCGGTTCTTTATTGTTCAAATTTCGTGGCGAGCGCTGTATATATAGCATACATGTTAGAGGGGATGAGGAGTCCCCCGCCTGAATTCAGTTGTCCTCTCTTCAATTTTCGACTCCCGCCTAGATTTTTAGGCGAACACTTCCGTTTTTTCCTATTTCTAGGTGCTTTTCTGCTATTTTTAGTTAAAAATTGGTAGTGTATCGCCCCCACCCCTGAATTTTTTCACCACCTTTCCCCCTGATTCGCGATTTGTCGGAAGTTTCACAAAACCAAATTTTGCAGTAATTTTACAATAATTTGATTTTTTTAGAATTTTATTTACTTATATACTAATTATTAGTTTAGTCGCTTTTTAAATATCAAAAAAATTGAAATTAATAATGCGCTCACTGTTTTTAAGATTCCAGCTGAATTATAAATCTTAGTTAATTAATTAGCGACGTCACCAAATCAAGAAAGTTTAGAACTGTGCTTTTGAAGGCTCAAATGATCGTCTTTCTTTACATTGCGATTGTAAGGGCATTACTTCAACTTTTTAAGTGGAATTGCTAAAAATTGTGAAAAGTCTTGGATTGACCTACTTTACACTTACTTTTGGATTCGGTTGCTTACGCTCAGCCATTGAGGTTAGTTTAACTCAAACTGCGGCCGGATTCACTTTTTAATAAGGCCTTGGGTTGAATTACCTTATTATTAACCTTTGGTATTACAGTCGAACTTGCTCAATGCGTGCCACCCAAGGATCAAGCCCTTCTTTATGCATTATCCGAGTGTACGCATTATCCAGTACCACAGATTTTAAACATTTTAACAAGGAAAACGCTATTATGCGATAAAATCATTTTTAAAGAAAAAATCAGCAATACAAGTCTGCTTTAACCAGTGATCGGACCGAAGCCTCAGCGTTTGGAGCGAAGGCGCCGAGAACAGCTAAAAAGTGCCGAGGCGCGGTTAAAATCAAATTTGAATAACTTTAATATATCCGTTGAATATTATCTATTTAGAATGCATCTGCAGTACACAGGCTATTTTTTAGCTATAGACTTTTCTTATGGTCTTAGTCGCGTACCCAGTTACACCAAGTTACATACAGCAAAGTGCCAATGTATTATTCATGTGATGACTAAGTTTTAATTCTCATGCTCGCTACATGGATCGGAAACACCCATTTCCATAGAGGGGAAGGGGTGAGGGAGGGTTATTACCCCCTCTCAGGGTACAAGACTCATGTCACTGTCAGACGATTTTTTTGTGAAAACCTTTTGAATATTTTTGAACTTAATTTTTACTATGCCAAAAGTGCAGCTAACTATTAGAATTTCACGAAGTGATACAGTATTTTTGAATGTAAGCAGGAGTAAATAGACAAACTATCACTATGAAACATGCATGTAACAGCTCAAAATTTTCGGGAGGGGCTCCTCGGCATACATGTAACAGCTAGAAATTTCGGGTAGGGGTCCCTGGCCATTTTTAGAAGGAGGGGGATTAGCAACTCTAATTCTATGTCAAAAATGGAAAAAGCACCTAAAAATAGTCAACAAAGCGCAAATTTTCACCAAAAATGGGGAGGGTGGGTCAAAATTTTCTGATGTTGGAGGGAAGGGTGTTTGGGAGGACGTCCAACCCTGAGTGGTTGGGGAATTCCCCAAAGCCCCTCTGTTACACGTATGGTTTTCGGCCATTTTTATGGGAGAGGGGGTAAATGATCAAGAATTTTCAGCCGAAAATCGCAAAAACGCACCTAAAAATGGCCAATAAATGCAGGTTTTGCCAAAAATCAATTTCGGCTCGTGCATTTTTTTGGAGCCATTTTTATACAATCTTGAAATACTTTCTTGGACGAAGTGATATTAATTATATCGTTTTTCAGTATTTTTTAGGAAATTTCAAAAATTTTTCGGCGCTTCGCGCAAAATATCGCTAATATAATGTATCTAGATTGAAGCAGGAGCATTAAACACTCAGAAATCAATTTGTGTATAATCTAGGCATCTTTATGCAGATTTAAATATCTTTTGTATCTATTCATACTGTTTTTAAAAATTTTATGCAAAATAAGTACTATTTAATAACTTTGCACTTTTTTGCCGTTCAAAGATAAAATTGACTAATTTATCCAGATGTTGCATTGAATTTATAAGCACAGTAGTGCTTATTACAAGATCTAATTGGCATATTACAATATCTGTAATATTTCTGATTTTGCAGTACAAGTTGTTTTAGCTTTCTCAGTCGAGTTTTTGTGTAAATTTCATCCAAAGCTCATGAACTAATATTATCAACTAAATTCAGGCCGAATGATCACATTTAGGGCCACAATTTTAGTATTCGGCAAAAATTTTTCATAATATACAGAGACTTTTCAGGACCGTCTTTGTACATGCACAAAGATTTTTGGAGACAAAAACTGTAAAAAGGTGTAAAATTCTCGAAAATTTTCGGGGCATCAGTAATTGTCTGTCCTGTATATCTTCAAAATAGTAGAATTTGCATTTAGAATGGAAAGATGCCAAATATTCAGAAACCCGGGACTTAGCTAAGATACACTACCAAAGGTCGAAAAACCCTGTTTTACCACACTAAATCGCTACTGTACCATACTATAATAGTACACAAAATTTGCATGTACAAAATGTTCAAAGACTTTTGGATACCATCTTCGTACATGTAAAAAGGTATCTTGCACACAAAAAACACTGTTTAGGACTGCATGCCGGTTGCAGGTCACACACTGGCAGTATGTAAAAATGTGTATCTTTAAAAATATATTAATATAAAATATCTACAAAAATTTGTTCGCTCATACAAAGACATTACTTAATTTACTAGTCCCCCATGTTGGGATTTCACCCTTCCCTCAACTCTGGACCTTGGGAAAGTATGATCGGAAAGTACAATGCAGTTTCCGTCAAATTACCTACCACACCAGAATTGGATGACTGAAAAAGCGTGTTTAAACATACATTACTGCAAAAGCGAGCACAACAATGGCTACAGTTCTGTCTTTACTTAGCTTATTTCGTTTGTTCGTTTATTTCTTCGACACTCTTTTCTTATTTATAGTAATAAAAGTTTTTAAGTGCTTGTTCAGCCATATTTTTTATTAACTTTTCCAAGTCTTCAACGGCAACTTGTTAAATTAAAAATGCTTTCATGCTGCTGACTTTATTCAATAAATCCTTCACACATTTAATATACTATTATTGAAAACAAGAATGAATTGTTCGACATTCGATAAAGTGCTCAATATTACGATTATTCTCTAGCTCATGTGCATACAAAATATTCTAAGAGTACTATTTATGGGTATAGGTATACAAGCTTGACCCTCGGCATTACCCTCGGCCTCGGCCCCGGCCTCGGCCTCGGCCGAGGCAAGGATTTTAAGTCGCCTCGGCCTCGGCCGAAGCCGAGGGTCGAAAAAGTACCCTCGGTCCGATCACTGGATATAAGGAACAAATGTTCTTAAGCAAGAGAACCGGTCTTGGCGCAGTTGGTAACACAGCTGTGCTGGAGTGAGCGCTGATAAAGGTTGGCTGGTTCAACAACATCTGACACCGGTTCTGCCTTTAGCCAGCGTCCCCTATTACTTGTGTGACATAGTTAAGAGAAAATTTTTTTCCAGAAAATTCTAATTTAATGATTTTTATGGATAGAGCATGTCGAAAAACGTCGAAAAATGTGGTTTTTGCGAGCTATCCCGACAACTTTCCCGCGATATGGACCAATTTCTATTGGGTCCGCCACCCTTCCCCCTTCGCCGAATCCTGGATATGAGCCTGTGCGTATATACATATATTAACATACAGGGCCGTATTTAAGGGAAGGCGGAAGAGGCGGGGCGGCCCTCTCCCTTTAGCCGGAAAAGAAATTTTGTAAGGTAAGATAATGCAAAAAAGATAGAAAAAATCGAATGTCTTTGTCGTACAATTTTCAAATTTCCGGCGCTTTGCAGGTATTTTCCATCATGTTGACCCGAGCGCGATAAAAAAGAGACACTTTTTATAGCCCTTTTTGAGTGAAATTTTTTCTGAAAAAGTTCGAGTTTTACGATCTTAATGGATAGAGTATGTCGGAAAAGGTCGAAAAATGCAGTTTTGCGAGCCATCCCGACAAATTTTCCGAGATATAGACCAATTTATATTGGGTCCGCCCCCACCCTGGCCGAATCTTGGATACGAGCCTGCCTACATATTAGCATTTAGTACAACTAATAGAATCTTTACCTTCGACACACTTCCCCAAACAATGAACTAGGAGCAATAATCGAAACGCGTTGTTCTTTAGACTCTTCGTATAACGCTCTCAGGGCAAGCGTAAGCGGACCGTAGTCTGAATCCAGTGTTATCTTAATGGGCTCGTATTTCTGCAAAATAAATTCCATAAAATACTTCAGGTAAATTTCTTTCGTTTAATAATATTAAATATAATATACCTATGTATACACGTGCATACATACATGTAGGTATGCGAGCCCGTATCTAGGATTTGGTCAAAGGAGGCGGGTCCAGATAGTTCGCAAAAATCACATTTTTCGACGTTTTTCGTCATGCCCCATTTATAAGGATAATAAAATTCGACCTTTTCGAAAAAAATTTTTTCTCACTAAAAAGGTGATAAAAATTGTCGTTTTTGGTCGCAATTGAGCCAAAATTATGAAAAATACCTAAAATAAGGCGTTAAACGCCGAAAATTCTAAAAGTCCGTGACGCGATAATGATATTTTTCCATCTTTCCGTGCATTATCTTACCTTTCAAAAAAAGTTTCAGCCAAGGAGCGACGGTCGCCTTCGCCCCCCGTCAATACGGACGTGTATGTATGTACATATATATGCGTGTATATAGACACTGAGAGATTCTCACTTTATTGCGCAGTACGTTGTTTGAAGATTCGGTCGGTGGAAGACGGATAATAACGTCCGTTGTTGTCTCTTCATTGAATGCAGAATTAATATTAGGGTCAAGAATTAAGCTAGCCCCTTTTACCATGCTACCATCGAGAAGCAGTTGTTCCAAATGGTGAGTTTGCATTAAATTTTGAACCACTGAGTTGAAAAAACACGTGTTTCCTAGATTTTTCAATCCCTAAAAATAGCGGAGGAAAATTATTAACGTTAGGTAAGTTATATTTATCTATAATTTATTTTTTCATCTAACGCATGGCGAACAAACTGATTGCCCACAACTAAGACAGTAGCGGATATCTTGTAATTTTAATTTGCTACAAGATGCTGCTCGCAAAACCCAATCGCAGCTAACATTAATTTTAATGCTATGCAAAGTGAGATCGACAGCTTTAAAATCGTACAGCCATGCACCAGGTTAAAATGGATAGAAAATAAGTTAATTTGGAAACTATCATGGACGCGCACAAAGAAATTACCTAAGCTTAGAAATTTATTAAACTACGGTGACGAAAATCTGGAAGTTAAAGGAAAACTAAGCGATTTCACAATAAAGAATTGCATGCAGAAGATGATGCTGCGTTCACAACCAAAATCAATCATTTCCATTTGAAGCTGACTTTTTTCGACGAACCTCCTATTTCTAACCAATAACTTGCATCTTCGCCTTAGACTATGGATTTTTTACATAAATCTAAGAATAAATAACATTTATTTGTAAAAATGGCTGGCAACATCCGCACACGATTTCCATGGCTTTAAATATTAGAATTATGTTAATACTAGAGCTGTACCGGGGCCCGGCCCCGGCCCCTGCGCCGGGGCCGAGGCCCTGACCCAGGGTCGGGGCCAGTGGGGCCCCAGCACCGGGGCCGGGGTCTTATATATTCAACGTTCCAACAGAGATTTAAGTGACAAATTATGCCGAATTATGGCCAGTCTGAATTAAAATTACTCCTGCATACAGTAATCATGCTAGGGGAACTATTTTGACATTTTAACGCATTCAACTTTCAAATATGAGGTGGTTGGTATTCATAAAACATCAGCTTCATTGAACATTTATTTCAAACATTTTAACAAATTTACGTTTAATCAATAGCCAAAGTTAATGCTTTTCAAGTTGCAGCTCATGTACACAAGCAGTTCCAACTTTCCAGGCAACAAACAGGTGCGCCTGTCAGTACACACAGCGCCACTTTTGCTAAACAATCTTTCGCTGGCAGTGCTTCGCGCCGAAATGAGTAATTGTTTGTCCTATATATCTTTGAAATGGCAGAATTTGCATTTAGAATGGAAAACTGTCAAATTTTTCGGAGCTGCGCGCCATTTTGCGACAATTTTTAGTAATTTTTGGCGTCAGAAACCCAGAAATTAGCTAAAATACACTAGGTACCAAAGATCGAAAAACCCTGTTTTACCACACTAAAATCGCTACTGTACCGTATAAAAGTACACCAAAATTTGCATGTACAAAATGTACAAAGACTTTTGGGGACCATCTTTGTACATGTACTGAATTTTAATGAGATGCTCAATCGATATTTAAGTGCATCGCATAATATTTTGCACCATCGTCATTCGTTTCGTTGCACCACTTGTGGGACTCGTGCACTATATCAGGCTGCTCAACAAAATTCAAAGTATAAAATAGAAACACGCCTTTGAAATGGTGCAACTACAAGTCGGAGTTGTTCTCTGAATCTACAAATCGCATTTCCACGCATCTTATACCAAGTTTAATTAATTGTTGATGCTTGAAATCATATAATTATGCACGTGTGTATTGCGTGTAAAGATTCAATGTAAAAGACGTGGTAGCACTTCTTTGGGCCCCGGCCC